>SRLM01006124.1:0-75958 GCA_015708895.1 Populus ilicifolia
ATTTCAGTTTGATTCAAGTTATTTCATGTTTATTGAAGTGTTGTGTTGTGTTTGATTATGTTTCAAAATGGATAGAGGCAATTCCAAGTCAAAACAATGATCACAAAACAGTGATAAAGTTTTTGAAGGAAAATATTTTGAGTTGATTTGGAGTCCCTCGAGCCATAGTAAGTGATGGTGGAACACATTTGTGTAACAAGCCATTTGAGTCTTATGGTGGAACACATTTCTGCAACAAGCCATTTGAGTCTTTAATGAAGAAATATGGAATCACACACAAAGTTGTCACCCCTTATCTCCCTCAAACAAATAGATAAGTAGAGCTTGCTAATAGGGAGATTAAATATATTTTAGAGAAAACAGTGAACCTTAATAGAAAAGACTGGTCTTTAATACTTAATGATGCACTTTAGGCTTATCGAACTGCTTATAAAACATCATTAGGTATGTCACGTTATAGAATAGTCTATCGAAAACCTTGTCACTTGCCTATGGAACTTGAACATAAAGCTTATTGGGCTATTAAAGCTTTCAATTTGAATCTGGATGATGTTAGTCAACTGCAAAAATTATAAATAAATGAGCTTGAGGAAATAAGAAATGATGCATATAAAAATTTAAGAATTCATAAAGTAAGAATTAGAGAGTTTTATGATAAGAAAATACTGATAAAAACATTCAATGTTGGTCAAAAAGTTTTGCTTTATGATTCTCAACTGCATTTATTTACTGGAAAATTAAGATCAAGATGGAGCGGTCCTTTTATTGTGAAACATGTGTATCCATGTGGGGCCTATGACATCGAGAATCCAAAGAATGACAATGTTTTCAAGGTAAATGGACATCGTCTGAAAGTTTACATTGACAATTTTTCAGTTGAAAATAACTCTATTGAATTAGGTGATCCTGTATATAAAGATTGATTTTTTCTCATATTGTTTTTGTGTTTTTTTTTTGAGTGATTTTTTGCTAGTTTCTCTCACCCTAATCAAATGGCGGACAACGGTACTCCGTGACTTAAGTCGGTTCCTTCAGTCTCCCATAATAACTGATGTCTGTGTATATATTTGTGCATTTTTTTTTGAATCTCTCTTCCAATTCTCATTTGAGAATGGACACTAATCTTGAAAAATTGAAAAAGTATTTTCCTGCTCTACCTCAGAATGTGATTACAAAAATTTATCATACTAGATGTGCAAGATTGAGATTGTTAATGAATCATGGAATTCCTAAAGATATTCACTGGTTGATTGAAGCAAAGGTCTGATTATCAGGTGAGTCCTCTAATTCCTTCATTTCACACATGCTATGAAACAAGAATTTCTAACATTTTCTACACAATAAATCATAATCTCTACTGCTACTACTGAACAATTGATTGAGCAACTACAATCTTTCATTCATGTAATTGATCCTTCCATGAGTTGCATAAATTGGTCAACTAAGGAAAGCTATAAAAAGCTTAGATTAGATTTGAGTCTTCATTTGTGAATCTTTATGTCTTTTGGTTTTATTATTATGTTTTGTTGTTTCTTATATTTGTTTTAGTGTGTTTCAAGTTTGTCAATGTTCGTTATTTCAGGTGATTCTTCTCTACTCTATCCTTTTACCTTAGAACATTGAGGACAATGTCTTGTTTTGGTTGGGAGGAAAGGGTAGTAGGTGAAAAAAAAACTAACTGTGTTTTCTATTTATAAAATATGTGTAAAATTGTTGTTACTATGATGACAGAGTAAAGGAGAACTTTTTATGACTCTTAAGACGCATCTTAGCAACCATTCTTAATAAGGTCTATTATAATACTTCTTGAAATATTCAAATTTACAAACTCTCGCATTATTATCACTTAATTTTGCTTATATACTTATTTAACATGTATTCTTAAACCTTAATTTACACACACACATTTCAAACATCTGATTATAGGTTATATATTAGATTGTTACATTATTTATGTTCTTTTGTTAAAGGTAACAGCTAAGGAAAAAGGATAATATATAATTAAAAAAAGAAAAAAAAATGAAATGATGCTAATAAAAATGTAGATAAGTTTGGTTTCGTAGTCTCCTTAACCTAAGCAATTAAGCCCGAAATGGTGTTTTCACACCTAATACCCTTAAGTCAACGCTTGTTACATGCGTTAAGGAGAAAAGCTTCAGGGAATGAAACATTGTACTATCTACATATAAGTATTTGCAACCCAAGTTACTAAGCTTATAGAGGTGTCTCAACACCTAATGCTCTAAGACGAACTGGTTTGGGAGTCATTAGTTGAAAGCTCGTTACATGGGTTAAAGATGCATTGTGTTTTAAGTTACATGTATATATATATTCTTTTAAAAAAATCTCAACCCAAAGAAGTTAACCTTAAACATTATAACAAGAATTTTGTTTTCTTTCAAGTAAAGACCCATAACTATATGTTGATATATTGAGCACAAAAGAAAGGTTTATTAATATTTTATTTAAGAGATATTGAGCAAATAGATAAATTTAATGAGAGTTTGTTTACCTGGATAGATTAATGGAAGTTGAATGATAAATATCTTGTTTTGTGGAATTTATAAATTATTTTTCTATTTTAATGCTCTGATTACTAGGGACTAATAATAAGCTGGTTGAGAGGTGTGATTAATACTTAAACGTGTATTTTTTTTTATTAAGGTTTTATATCATCATTTTGCACTTGATGTATTAATAACTCCTTAATTAAAACATGTTTTATAATAACATATCTAATAATATAAGATACCTTTAATTTGTGGTAAATGTTGATTTTAAATGTAGGTCTATCACACAAATGAAATGATTGATTGATGATTTTAAGAACTCAAATTGAAAAGACAAAAAGATGGCCAAACTTAGAAAAAAGATGCTGGTGCTATCAAAATCAGAATACTATTTGGTAATTGGGTCATATCTAGAGCTATAGATCTTGAATTTAAGTCTAATTTATATGGGTGGAAATGTAAGACATAGGCTTACAACTTTTATATAGAACCCAAGACTTAAAAACCCTATTTTTAAGTCCAAATTGTAGCGACAATAAAGAAGTTCGAATCTATCCTCCAGCCTGAGCACTGTTTAGTGTTTGGCCTATATCTGAAGTTCTAAAAGTCCAAATGACCTCAATTGTTTACCCTAAGAAGCTAAGACAAGTTCCTACAACTTTCATATTTCAAGTGGTTCCAATTGTGATGTTATCAATGATTTTGGGTAGACAAAAGAAGATAAGGATTATCACCAAGTCAAGAGTTGGCCACCCAGTCATCAATTAGTCATCAAATCAATAGTTTCTAATTTTAGCGTATAAAAGAAGGCATTTTCCATGCATTTAGGCATTTTGGTTTCCAGATCAAGATTATGCTCTTGCTTTTTCTCTTTGTATTTTTGTAGTGCTTAAGTTCTACTTTCATCAATATCAAGTTTATGCCTTTCATTTCCTTTCCTTTACTTAGTTAACTTTTATCTTATTTATGTTCTTATTTTGTTTATTTATTTTTTTTCTTTCATTATGTATAACTAAGTTTATTATGTCAAAGTGAAAAGGTTACACTAATGGTGTAAGAATAAGTATAGTGTAAACTCAAATAGACTTTAATGTTTGATACTAATATATTTTGTATTTGTTATCGTGTTCAATATTTAATACTTTGCTTATTAAATGACTAATCTAGATTTATATTGTATAACACTTGGTACAACACATGCTTGACACTTTCATAGCTCATACTGTATAGTATAATCAACACCTGAGCTATGAAAGGAACTTGATTTGTTATTAACATAAGTTATAATCATGAATGCTTGATGAGATTTACAAGTATTAGCATTAATCAAATAAGATAACTAATGTAATCATGTTAACAATTTATAATCTGATTGGAACCTCCTTTGTGTGTGATTTTCAATTGAGTAATAAGAGTTTATACTATACTTGTTTGACATACATTAGTGCATCCTCTAACCTTGACATTTATTGTTATCATTATTTAATCCTTACATTAATCTACCATCTCAAAGTTCTCATTAACTTCTTCTTCTTCTATTATTATTATTGTTATTACTACTGTTGCTGTTGCTGCTACTGCTACTACTACTACTACTAATATTGTTTCTGTTATTATTGTTACTATTATTGCTGTTGTTTGACATGACTAAAAGATTGATGTCTTCTTCCAAGTGCAGGAGTGTCGAAGTAATAAATAATCTGACAAAACCGAGGTTGAATTACAGGAAGGTTAATTGTATAAATTATAAATAACAATAACAATAACAATAACAATAAAGAAAAAGAAGGAGAAGAAGAAGATGATGATGATGAGAACTTTGAGATGAAATATTAATGTAACAATTAAACATTGATAATAACAAATGTTAAGATTAGAGGATTCATTAATGTTATGTCAAACAAGTATAGTATAAACTCTTATTATTCAAGTGGAAATCACACACAAAGGAGGTTCTAATTTGATTATACATTGTTAATATGATTACATTAGTCATCTTATTCAATTAATGCTAATACTTGTAAATCTCGTCACGCATTCATGATTATGACTTATGTTAACAACAAATCAAGTTCCTTTCATAGCTCAGGTGTCGATTATACAATATAATATGAACTATGAAAGTGCCAAGCATTTGTTATACCAAGTGTTATCCAACATAAATCAAGATTAGTCATTTAACAAGCAAAGTATTAAAGAGTGAACAAGATAACAAATACAAAACATGTTACTATCAAACATCAAAGTCCATATTAAGTTTACACTATACTTATTCTTACACCATTAGTATAACCTTTTCAAAGTCAGTTGACTTTAGGGTATTAGGTGTTAAAAAACCTCTTCGGGCTTAATTGCTTAGGTTAGGGAGGCTACAAAACCAAACTTATCTATATTTTTATTATCATCATTTTTGTTTGCTCTTTTATTTTCTCCTAAAAATAAGTATTTGAGATTGAATGACAACAACTTCAAATCATGTTTGGGTGGTTGAACACTTGAAGGTAAGGATTTAATTGATCGTGGTAGCAATTTCTTAATCTGTGTTCTCCAATAACTTGCTTTTATTCTTCCTGAAAATAAACCATTTGCAAATCATCAGATTCATCAATCTCAATTTTCTTGGAAAAGGTTTGGAATTGATCATAAATTAATTTTTTAGTAAAGTCCACTTTCTATAAATCATTATCATTTTTAGGTTGCTTGCAAATGTTGAAAATATTCATCTCCAATGTCATGTTTTCAAATGATAGCTTCATCAGTCCATTCCTACAATTAATCAATGCATTAGAAGTTGTAAGAAACAGACATCCTAAAATAACAGGAAATGAATTACATACTTTAACAGGTTATGTTCTAACACGATTATTCTCATTATGAAGTGATTGATTATCTTCTTCAGCTATATTTTTGGAAAAAAGATGAGGATACCTTAGAAAGTCTACTACGTAATGCACATAACCACACTCTCATGCACGTGTAAGAATATAATAAAAGCAAGAAGAAAACAAAAAAGAAACAAGAAACAAGAAAAACAAACAAAGTTATATATAAAAAAAATAAAAAGAGAAAATAAAATAAATACTATAACTTGTACAAGAACTTACCTCCTCGGTAATGGTGCCAAAATCTTGACACTACAAAAAGGTTGATGTCTTCTCCCAAGTCTAGGAGTGTCAAAGTAATAAATAACTCGACAAGACTAGGGTCAAACTAAAGGGAGATTAATTGTATAAATTATAGATACAATACAACAACAACAACAATAGTAACAATAATAATAAAAATAATAGTAGTAGTAGTAGTAATAATAATAATAATAGAAGAATAAGAAGTTAATGAGAACATTGAGATGAAAGATTAATGTAAGGATTAAACAATGACAACAATAAATGTCAAGGTTAAAGGATCTACTAATGGTATGTCAAACAAGTATAGTATAAACTCTTATTACTCAATTGAAAACCACACACAAAGAAGGTTCTAATCAGATTATAAATTTTTAACATGATTAAATTAGTCATCTTACTCGATTAATGCTAATACTTGTAAATCTCGTTAGGCATTCATGATTATAACTTATGTTAACAACAAATCAAGTTCCTTTCATAGCTCAGGTGTCGATTATATTATATAGTATGGGCTATAAAAGTACCAAGCATTTGTTGTACCAAGTGTTATACAATATTAATATAGATTAGTCATTTAACAAGCAAAATATTAAAGAGTGAACAGGATAACAAATACAAAACATGTTATTATCAAATATTACAGTCTATATTGAGTTTACACTATTCTTATTCTTACATTATTAGTGTATTCTTTTCACCTTGACATAATAAACTTACCTACATATAATGAAAGAAAGATAAATAAATAAATAAAATAAGAACATAAATAAGATAAAAGTTAACCAAGTAAAGGAAAGGGAATGAAAGGCATAAACTTAATATTAATGAAAGTAGAACTTAAGCATTACAAAAATACAAAGAGAGAAAGCAAGAGCATAATCTTAATCTGGAAACCAAAATGCTTAAATGCATGAAAAATGCCTCCTTTCATAGGCTAAAATTAGAAACTATTGATTTGATAACTAATTGATGAGTGGGTGACCAACTTTAACTTAGTGACAATACTTATCTTTCTTTGTTTTCTAAAACTCCAGATATGGGCCAAAAAGTGAACAATGCTTAGGCTAGAGGACAGATTCAGACTTCTTTATTATTGCTACAATTTGGACTTGAAAATGATCTTTTTAGATCTTAGGCTCCATATGAATGTTGTAGGCCTATGTCTTACCTTTCCATCCATATAAAGTAGACCTAAATCTGAGATCTATCCAGATATGACCTAATTACCGAACAGTGCTATGGTTTGGATTACATCGACATCTCTTTTCTGAGTTTAGTCATCTCTTTATCCTTTCAATTTCAGTTCTTAAATTAATCAATCAATGCTTTCATTTATGTGATAGGCCTGTATTTAAAATGAATATTTTTCATAAATTAAAGGTATCTTATATTGTTAGATATGTTATTATAAAGCATGCTTTAGTTAAGGAGTTATTGATACTTCAAGTGCAAAATAATGATATAAAACCTTGATAAAAATGCACTTTTAAGTACTAAACAACTACCTTTTGTAATTATGTTAGATCTTCATAATGAATTGTATATAAATTGTTGCTATTTGGTTATGATTATTGGAATTTATTCATGAAATAATGGACTGAATAATGTGATTACCTTCAGCTAATGGTATCCATGATGGATGACTAGGGTTGAATAATATAATTAGCTTCAACTAATGGTATCCATGATGGATGATTAAGATTGAATAATATGTTTAGCTTAAGCTAATAGTATCTATGATGGATGATTAACATTGAATAATATGGCTAGTTCTAGTAATGGTATTTATAATGAATGGCCAAAATTGAATAATGTGATTGGCTTCGGTTAATGGTATTTGTAATGAATGGCCAAATTGAATAATGTGATTGGCTTCGGTTAATGGCATCTGACACGATCAAAAGTTCAATATCTTCTTCCAAGTGTAAGAGTGTCTAAGTAATAAATAACCCGGCAAGACCGTAGCCAAACCATAGAAAAATTAATTATATAAATTATAAATAATAGTAATACAACAACAACAAGAATAATAATAATAATAATAATAATAATAATAATAATAATAGTAACAATAATACTAATAATAATAATAAGAGTAGTAATAGTAATAACAATAATAATAATACTAATTCTAGTAGTAATAATAATAATACTAATAATAATAGTAATAGTAGTAGTAGTAGTAGTAATAATAATAATAGAAGAAGAAGAAGAAGTTAATGAAAACTTTGAGATGAAAGATTAATGTAAGGATTAAACAATGATAACAACAAATGTAATAGTTGGTGGATCCACTAATAATATTTTAAACAAGTATAGTATAAACTCTTTTTATTTAAATGGAAACTACGCGCAAAGGTTCTAATTAAATTATAAATTGTTAATATGATTACATTAGTTATCTTATTCAAATAATACTAATACTTGTAAATGTTGTCACGGATTCATGATTATAACTTATGTTAACAACAAATCAAGTTCCTTTCATAGCACAATTATCGGTTATACCATACGTTTTATGTTATGAAAGTGTCAAGTATTTGTTGTACCAAGTGTTATATAATATAAATCTAGATTAGTCATTTAACAAGCAAAGTATTAAAGAGTGAATAAGATAACAAATACAAAACATGTTAGTATCAAACATTAAAGTTCATGTGAAGTTTACACTATATTTATTCTTACACTATTAGTGTAACCTTTTCACCTTGACATAATAAACTTAGCTAAACATAATGAAGAAGAGAAACATAAATAAACAAGATAAGAAAAATAAAATAAAAGTTAACTAAGTAAAGGAAAGAAAATGAAAGACATAAATAAGATATTAAAGAAAGCAAAAATAAAGAAATACAAAGAGAGAAACCAAGAGCATGACCCTGATTTGAAAATCAACATGCCTAAATGCATGGAAAATACCTCCTTTTATAGGACAAAATTGAAAACTATCGATTTGATGACTAATTGATGAATGGGTGACCAACTCTTGACTTGGTAACAAACCTTATCTTCTTGTCTGAATAAAATATCATTGATAACATTAGAATTTGAACCAAACTTCCACATAAAAGTTCTAGAAAATTATCTCAACTTTCCAAAAAAAAAAAGAAATTAACATCATTTGAACTTTTAGAACTCAAGATGTGGGTTGAACACTGAAAAGTATTTAGGTTATAGGACAGATTCAGACTTCTTCGTTCTTACTATAATTTAGACTTGAAAATGGATTTTTTAAATCTTGAACTCCCATGAAAGTTGTAGGCATATGTCTCACTTTTCTATCCATATAAAGTAGACCTAAATCCGAGATCTATAACTCTGAATATAACCCAATTACTAAACAGTGTTCTAGTTTGAACTACACCAGCATCTCCTTTCTAAATTTGACCATCTCTTTATCCTTTCAATTTTAGTACTTAAACTCATCAATCAATCCTTTCATTTATGTTATAGGCCTGCATTTAAGATGAATATTTACCACAAATTAAAGGTATGTTATATTATTAGATATGTTATTATAAAACATGTTTTAGTTAAGGAGTTATTGATATTTCAAGTGCAAAATGATGATATAAAACCTTGATAAAAATACACTTTTAAGTACTAATCACACTATACAACCAACTTATTACTAATTTCTAATAATTAAAGTGTTAAAATAAAAATACAATTTACAAATTCTACAAAGCAAGATATTCATCATTCAACGTCTATTAATTTATTTAGATAAACAAACTCTCATTAAATTTATATATCTGTTCAATACCTCTCAATAAGATATTAATAAACCTTTTTTTTGTGCTCAATATATCAACATATAATTATAGTTCTAATGTTTAAGGTTACTTCATTAGGTTGTGATTATTATTTTTTCTTTTTTTCTTTTTTATTAATATACATATAACTTAAAAACACAATACATCTTTAACTCAATAACGAGCTTTCGGCTAATGACTCCCATACTAGTTGGTCTTATGGCATTAAGTGTTGAGACACCCTTATAAGCTTAATGACTCGGGTTGTAGATATTGATATGTAGATAGTGCAATGTTTGATTTTCTTAAGCTTTTCTCCTTTACCCATGTAACAAGCGTTAGGCCAATAGCTCCCAACTCAGTTGACTTCAGGTTATTAAGTGTTAAAACACCTCTTCGAGCTTAATTGCTTAGGCTAGGGAGGTCATGAAAACAAACTTATCTGAGTTTTTATTATCATCATTTTATAATTTTTTTGCAATTAATATACTATATTTTTTTCTTAGTTGTTACCTTTAACAAAAGAACATGAATTATGTAATAATCCAATATGCAACCTATAATCATATGTTAAAGTGTGTGTGTGAAAATAAAGGTTTGACAATATTTATTAAATGAGTATATGAGCAGAATTAAGTGATAACAATGCGAGAGTTTGTAAACCTAAATATTTCAAGAAGTATTTTGATAGACCTTGTAATGAATATTGCAAATAACCATTGAAAAATGTTATCTAAGATACATCTCAAGAGTCCATAAACTTCCTCCTTACTTTGCCATCTTAGTAACAATAGTTTGTAAATGGTTTATGAAATAGAAAACATAGATAGTTTTTTTTTTCTTTTAATATCAACTACTACCCTCTCTCCCTAACCAAAACGAGACATTGTCCTTAATATCATAAAATAATATACTATTAAGAAAATAAAAAGAGACAAGGATTCACACAACAAAGGCTCAAATCCAATTTAATCTTTTTACGACTTTTCTTAGTTGACCAATTTATGCAACTCATGGAGGGATCAATTACAGGAGTGAAAAATTATAGTTGGTCAATCAATTGTTTGGAAGTAGCAGCAGATATTGTGATTTGTCGTGCTGAAGATATTAGAAATTCCTATTCCACAACATGATCAAGAAAAGATAACAATTTATCATAAAAACCATTAACATTTAACAGACCTATGAGTTTATGGTGAATGTGCAGTTGGACCCAAGAGGTAACATAAAAGATTTCTTCCAATATGCCCAAACCACTAGGTAAGGCAATGAAGGCATCGACGTGTTTAAACATAACATTCATTTGATCAAACATTGGGGAGACCTATAATTCCTCTCCAATTATTTTTTTAATGATTTCCTTTTCTGCTAAAACTTTGCAGACAATCCTCAAAACTTGACTATATCTTAAAAATACAACTCTTAACACTCATCCCATTAAACCAAGGCTACCTCCCTCATATACTAAATGAATCTTTCTCTCAGCTAGTACCTGACCAATATGATTTGCTAATTTTAAAAACTTTATTTCCTTCTTAGGACTATATCCACTAAAAACATAAATGTTTCTTATATGATGACTTTAGGAACCTACCATTTCTACACACTTCTATGTCTGTTGAATGTATGGGTTAAGGACTCACCTGATAATCAAACATTTGCTTCAATCAGCCAACATATATCTTTAGAAATTCCATGATTTATTAATAATGTCAATCTTGCACATCTATCATGGTAAATTTTTATAATTGCATTCTGAGGCAGAGTGGAAAAATACTTTTTAAATTTTTCAAGAGTGGTATTTATTTTTAAATGAGAATTGGAAGAAAGATTCAAAGAAAAGGAAAAGAGAAAAGAATTGAACAAATATATACATAGATATCAGTTATTATGGGAAATAGAAAGAACCAACTTAAGTCACGGAGTACCTTATTTACCATTTAATCAGGGTAAGAGAGACTAGCAAACTAAGAGTCACACAAAAAAAACATGAAAATAATATGAGAAAAACAAAATAATCTATAAGAGCATTCAAATTAATGAATTCATTTTCACTAAGAAAATTATCAAAGAAAGCTTTCAAACGATGTTCATTTACCTTAAAAAAATTATTATTTTTTGGATTATCAATATCAAAGGCCCTATAAGGATACACATGTTTTTCAATAAATAGATCGTTCCATTTTGATCTTAGCTCTTTAGGGAATAAATGAAGTTGAGATTTATAAAGTATAATTTTTTGACTAGTCTTAACTTTTTGACAATTTTCACAAATTTTACATAATGCATGAGTGTCCATGAACATGGTGAGCCAATAAAATTTATTTTGAGACATTTTCATAGCTATTTTTTTAATGAGAAATGACTCCTATAAGCTTCAGAATGACAGAGTTTAATGACACTACTTATGTCATTGTTAGGAATACATCTTTAAAATATTTAATTAGGATAATATTTGAATAACTTAGGGTCATCCCAATAAAAGTTCTTTACTTTGTTCAAAACATTTCCTTTGTTATAGGTACTCTAATGAACTAGCAAATCTCCTAAAGTAAGAAAATTGATATTTTTAGCAAATCAAGGCATTGAACTAAGAGAAAGTAAGGATTCGTTAGGAAAGTAATCATCGATTGGTGTGATGTTAAATGTTAATCTATTATCACTATTAATAAAAGATTCGCATCAATAATTTTAGTGCCTTTTTCATCAATGATTTCTTCTTGAGAATAAATCATTTGTAAATCTTCAGATTCATCCAACTCAATTTTACTTAAAGTAGATTCAAGTTGATCATAAACTTATTCTTCAATATGATTTACTTTTTGAAATCATTATCATCTTCAGGTTGCTTGCAAATATTAAAAATATTCATCTCCAATGTCATATTTCTAAATGATAGCTTTATCAGGTCATTCATACAATTAATCAATGCATTAGAAGTTATAAGAAATAAATATCCTAAAATAATAGAAAATGAATCACATACTTTAACATTTATCGTCTTGTACTAACACATCTTCAACTATTTCTCTAGACACTTTTATAAATCTATTAGCAAGTAAGAGAGTTAAAAAAGTTGGTTTGAACTCACCTAGATTGAGACTCTGAAAAACTGAATATAGAAGTAAATTTACACTAGCTCCAAGATTAAGTAATGTTTTTTCAATTTTATGTTTTCCAATAAAGCAAGAAATTGTAGGATAACCAGGGTCTTTATATTTCAAAGTATTATTATTTTAAAGAATGACACTTACTTGTTCGGTTAAAAAGACTTTCTTTTTCATATTTATTTTTCTCTTCACAGTGCATAGATATTTCAAAAATTTCACATAAGAAGGAATCTGTTTAATAGAATTTAGCAAAGGTATATTGATCCTTACATGTTTGAAAGATTCAAAGATTTCAGAGTTGTGATTGACTTTTCTTTGTTTAGTCATGACATGAGGAAATGGAAGTACTGCTAAGGAATTAGCCTTTTCTTTATAATATTCAAATTCAACCCCTTCCTTACCTTCAGAGATTATCTCATCATCTTTCTCACAAGGTTTAAGAGTGGGTTTTTCAATAATTTTACCACTATGAAGAGTAGTAATTGATTTGACTTGATCCGTATGTTGGCTTCCAGAACTACTTGCATTTGCATTGTATTATCCCTTCATATTTTGTTGTGGTTGAGATGAAAACTTACCTTTCTTTTGGAAACTAAGAGCAGATGTCAATTTTGCAAGAGTATCTTTAAAATTTATCATGCTTTGAGCAAGTTGAGTATTGATTGTCTCTTACTTTTCAATGAATGCAAGTAATATTTCCTCAAGATTTCTTCTAGAAAGTGAAGCATAAGGAGATGCATATCCATGAGAATTTTAGAAATTATGGTATGCTTGAAATAGTGGTTGTGAAGTTTATGTATTGTTATTATCACTCTTCCAATTAAAAATTAGGTGATTTTTCCATTCAGGGTTGTATGTTTGCGAATATAGGTTATGATTGGGCTGTTGAAAATTGTTTAAAGCATAAACTTGTTCATGGAGACATTTCTTAAAAGAAGGCACAGTTAAACAGTCATTGGTTGAGTGTTCATTTGTTTCACTAATTTGACACGCAATGTCTTTAACAGATCTTAATTGACCACTCTTTTTTAATTTTAATGCCTCAACTTTTCTAGCAAAAGATGCAAACTTCGCTTGGAGGTCATGACCTTCCCTAAGGTTATATATATCTCCACTAGATGTATGAGGTTGAGTTTTATCGTCTTTTTAATTTTGAGTATTTTTAGCTAATAAGTCGAAGTGTTTTATTGCTTCATCAATGTCTTTATCTTCAAAAGTTACATTGCATATTAATTCAATCTTTTGTCTATCTCTCAGTGTTAAACTTTCATAAAAATGTGAAACTAATCTCCATGTTTCAGAACCATGATGAGGATAAATATTAAGCAAGTCTCGATATCTATCCTAACATTGGTAAAAAATTTCTCCTAGTTTTTTGGTGAAAGTGGTGATTTGTCTTTTGAAAGAGTCTATTTTATGAGAAGGGAAAAACTTCTTTAAAAACTCTTGTTGCATTTCATCCCAAGCACAAATGGATCTAGGTCTTAAATTTTGTAGCCATGTTTTACCTTATCTTTTAATCAAGAAGAAAGAAGCTTTAATCAGATGATTTTCATACTATAATTTAAGTCATTATATGTGTTACAGGCCTCTTCAAATTCTCTTAAATACAAGTATGGATTTTCTAAATCTAAGTTATGAAAAGAAGGTAAAAGTTGAATAATGTCTAACTTAAAATTAAAATGAGATGCATCAAGGGTGAAAACTATGCATAATGGTACACTTGTTCTTTAGGATTCATGTGATCTCTAAGTGTTCTAACATGGTTATTCTTATTATTCTCATTATGAAGCGACTCATTATCATCTTCGGTCATATTTTCTAAAGATGATAAGGATACTCTACAAAGTCTACCACTTCATGTGCGTAGCCACACTTTCATGCATGTGTAGGAATAGAATAAAAAGAAAAAATAAAATAAATATTATAATTTATACAAGAATTTACCTCCTTGGAAACAATACTAAAAAATTGACATGACCAAAAGATTGATGTCTTCTCTCAAGTGTAGGAGTGTCAAAGTAATAAATAACCCAACAAGACCAGGGTCTAACCATAAAGAGGTTAATTCTATAAATTATAAATAACAACAACAACAACAAGAATAATAATAATACTAGTAGTAGTAGTAGTAGTAGTAGTAGTAGTAGTAGTAGTAGTAGTGGCGACAATAGTGGTGGTAGTAGTAGTAATATAAGAAGAAGAAGAAAAAGAAGTTGATGAGAACTTTGAGATGAAAAATCAATGTAAGGATTAAACAATGATAACAACAAATATCAAGGTTAGAGGATCCACTAATGGTATTTTTAAAAAATATAGTATAAACTCTTTTTATTACTCAATTGGAAACCACACACAAAGGAGGTTACAATCGAATTATAAATGGTTAATACGATTACTTTAATTATCTTATTTGAATAATGTTAATACTTGTAAATGTAGTCAGGCATTCATGATTATAGCCTATGTTAACAACAAATCAAGTTCCTTTCATAGCATAAGTGTCGGTTACAATATACGGTTAAACTATAAAATTACCAAGTATTTGTTGCATCAAATGTTATACAATATAAATCTAAATTAGTTATTTAACAAGCAAAGTATTAAGATTGAACAAGATAATAAATACAAAACATGTTAGTATCAAACATTAAAGTCCATGTCAAGTTTATATTATACTTATTCTTACATCATTAGTATAATTGATTATGCATCAAAATTATCATTAAGTCTTTTATTTTACATATGTGTTTATTGTTTTTATTTGGATTTTTATAATAATTGATGTGTTTTATAGTAATGAAGTTTCTTTTAATGTTTTGCTAGGTTTTTGGAGCTTAAATAGATTATGTTAGAAAAATTAATTTTAAAATTTAGAATAAAGAATTGAAGAGAAATTTAATTGAAATTTGAAGCAAATCTTGGTTCAAAGAAGTGCTCTAAATTTTCCCAAAAAAATGAATTTTATTCCAATCCTAAAAAAGATTATCATATGATCTATTTCAAGCCCAAATTTGCCTTATATTGTGTGCAAACTTTAATCATTGAACACTCAAGGTTTCAATGTTAATCTTAGCCTAAATAATAAATACATTTGTATCCTTATATAATGCTTAAATATAGCCCCCAAATTAGCCTTCAAATCAGCCCAAACACAATCTATGATCCTACATGTCCACACAACAAATAACAATTGATTTATTTCGGGTAATCTATTGATCCAAGAAGGCAAGCACATGGATGGAAAGCTAGAGGGGACATTGTTTCATTATTTTAGGTAAAAAAAAAGAAGAAAGAGACAACTTATAAATGAGGAAGATTTCATGCACCAAAGTGGTTGCAAAGCTGGCCTGATTTGATTTTTCAAAACACCTTTTGATGATATATTTGTGAGCTATTCTTTATTGAGCTAGAAAGGTGATAGAATTTCCTATAAATATATATCTAATAGACATCTTAAAAAAGGGGCTTCTAAGAGGGTCTAAATTGTTGTCGAAAATTAGCATTATATTTGTGTCTAAATTTTTAGTAAAATTATGTTGTGTTCTTCTTTGTAGATTTTAGTTTTTTAGTTTGTAAAATTTATTATTTCAGTTTGATTTAAGTTATTTTATGTTTATTAAAGTGTTCTTATATATAATCATGGTTGGCTAATCTCTATCTTAGATCTAAATCAAGGATGATGGTGGTCGAGGTGAGTTCTTTAAGATATGAATGAATCTTAATGTTTATCTTCTCATTTTCTTCATGAATGTTTTATTATTGCAAGCAAATTTTAGAAATCATTTAGGTAATGTTATAATCTTGATTTTTTATGCACAAACTTTAGTTCTGATATAGATATTGCTTAATTCAATTTCTTACTTAATATAAAAGTACTTGTTCATTCTTAAACAATAATCAAGCTTCATCTTTTTAAACTTCATTGTAATATTTTTCAATCTAATATCACCATTGTTGATATTAGGTTGAGTTATCTTATATATCTTAAACAACTCACCAATATATCACCATTAAAATTGATTTGGACCAAGACTTATTTTTTCTTGTCATTTAAAATTTATTTACACGTTTTCATCTTTGAAAATAAATCCATCAATTATTTTCAACCAAGTAATTGTTAATTTAATTTATCTTAATTTTTTTTTTGTTACCTAGCTTAATTTTCAGATTTAGCTCTCTGTGGATATGATCTCGATCTTACCGAGTTAATTGTTGTATCGCACACTCGTGTATTTGCGAGTTAAAACAAACCAATCATAAAAAAGGGTTAAGCAATAACTTTTTCATCTTGACATAATAAACTTAACTAAACGTAATGAAGAAGAAAAACATAAATAAACGTGATAAGAATATGGATAAGATAAAAGTTAATAAAGTAAAGGAAAGGCATAAACAAAATATTAATGAAAGGAATAATTAAGCCTTAAAAAAATACAAAAAGAAAAAGCAAAAGCATGATCTTGATATGGAAACCAAGGTGACTAAATGCATGGAAAATGTCTCATTTTATAGGTCAAAACTAGAAACTATTGATTTGATGACTGATTGTTAAGTGGGTGATCCACTCTAGACTTGGTGATAATCCTTATCTTTTTATTTGAACAAAATAACATTACAAACGTAGAATTTACTTGAATTATGAAAGTTCTAAGAAGTTGTCTCAGCTTTTTAACAAAAAACAAATTAAGTTCATTTGGATTTCTTAAACTTAAGATATGGGTTGAACACTGAGCAGTGCTTGGGTTGTAGGTCAGATTTAGACTTCTCTATTGTTGCTAAGATTTGGACTTCCAAACAACAAAATTGAGTTTACATTATTATCAATATTTTAGACCTATGTCTTAACTTTCTAGTCATTTAAACCAATTTGAAATCCAAGATCTACAGCTCTAGATATGACCGAGTGAGTGAACAATGTTTCAGTTTAGACCAAACCAACATCACTTTTCTAAGCTTCACCCTCTCTTTGTTTTCTCAATTTTAATAGTTGAACTCATCAATCAATCCTTTGATTTATGTGATAGGCCTGTATTTAAGATGAACATTTACCATAAATTAAAGGTATCTTATAGTATCAGACTTGCTATTATAAAACATGTTTTAGTTAAGGAGTTATTGATACTTTAAGTGTAAAATATTGATATAAAACCTTAATAAAAATGCACTTTTAAGTACTAATCGTATGTCAAATCCATCTCATGTATTAGAAGTTTAACCAGTTGAACCTATAAATTATATGACTTATAAAGTGAAATTAAAAGCTATAGTGGATCGACAAGGAAAGTTTGATTAAAGAAAATATCTTCAGTAAAAGTGAAGTGGAAAGGTCATTGTGAGGAAAAGATATGGGAGCTTTAGAAAAACAAATATGTAAGGAGTACCTTTATCTTTTCAATAAATTCTATTAACACAAAAAAAAGTAAAGCCAAAAATGATTTTACCATCACTACTAATTTCTAAATTAGCAGCGATATAATTTTTGGTTGCCAATTTCTAAATTGAAAGTGGCATAGTTTTGGCTACTAATTTTTGAATTGGCAATGACATAGTTTTTCATTATTGATTTCTGAATCAACAGTGACATGGTTTTTCACTATTGATTTTTGAATTGACAGTGGTTGTAACATCCTCATATCTAGGATAAAACAACGATCTCATGTTAATTGATAAATAGAGTGATTAATTTATTTTTTTACTATATCTATTCACGATGTTTGTATTAAAGTCTACTAAAATTTTGACGAGGTCTCCCCTGTATCAGGAGGTCTCAAGTTATTGACATATGGCCAGTTTATATTTTTAATATAGTGCATCTTTTAACTTAGTTTAATCGAATCATCTTGAGTCTCAATCCCACAAACATCATCATTCATATCAGTCACAATGTTTATGATATACATTGGACAACAATTATCATTATGCATGGATAAAGATATAAACATGCATATATGGAACTTTGTTATAAAACCACATAATTAAATTCATCTATTCAAGTTTAAATATCAATTGTACAAATTGAATTATATAAAAGTTGTAATATCATCAAATACAAGGGTATACTCCCTAGAATCTAAATTATAAAAATTGAACATGAGATATAATCTACTCCTGTCGTGCGTGCAATACTCTAGAAAGAAAAATACATATCATTGAAATATGAATATCACAATAATATAACAATACAAAAATCTAGCAATTTAAAAAGGCAAACATGCATTCATATTTTATTCACTTCTCCCTTCTGGTTTTCATTGGAAACTTTTTTTCTTTCAACTACTAAAAACCATTTCCTCTTCTATTGTGGACCTTTATTCAAGATTTCATAAGACCGTCCATAATTATTTTTGCTTAACACATTACCAATACCAATTTCACTGGTATCATCATCACTCTATAAGAGATTATGCAAGGTGATCCATTATCTAGGATCTTAACATACACTAAAGTATGTTAGTCAATACATGGTAATTCCCTTATCCAGGTGACACGACTAAAATATTGGTGTCTTCTCCCAAGTGTAGGAGTGTCGAAGTAATAAATAACTCAGCAAGACCAGGATCGAACCATAGGGAGGTTAATTGTACAAATTATAAACAACAATAATAGCAATAACAACAACAACTATAATAATAGTAGTAGTAAAGAAAAAAAAGAAGAAGAAGAAGAAGAGAACTTGGAGATAAAATATTAATGTAAGGATTGAACAATGATAATAACAAATGTCAAGGTTAGAGGTTCCATTAATGGTATGTGAAACAAGTATAATATAAACTCTTATTATTCAATTGGAAACCACACACAAAGGAGGTTCCAATTTGATTATACATTGTTAACATGATTACATTAGTCATCTTATTCAATTAATGCTAATACTTGTAAATTTCATCAAGCATTCATGGTTATAACTTATGTTAACAACAAATAGTATGGGCTATGAAAGTGCCAAGCATTTATTGTACCAAGTGTTATACATCATAAATCAAGATTAGTCATTTAACAAGCAAAGTATTAAAGAGTGAACAAGATAACAAATATAAAACATGTTAGTATCAAACATTAAAGTTCTTATTAAGTTTACACTATATTTATTCTTACACCATTAGTGTAACCTTTTCACCTTGACATAATAAACTTAGCTAGGCATAATGAAAAAAAGAAAAATAAATAAAAAAAATAAGAATATAAATAAGATAAGAGTTAACTAAGTAAAGAAAAGCATAAACATTACAAAAAATACAAAGAGAAAAAAGAGAGAGCATGATCTTGATCTCGACATGAAGATGTCTAAATGCATGGCAAATGCCTCCTTTTATAGGCCAAAATTAGAAACTATTAATTTGATGACTAATTAATGAGTGAGTGACTAACTCTTGACCTGGTGACAATCCTTATCTTCTTTTATCTGCCCAAAATGTCATTGATAACTTTAAAGCCACTTGAAACATGAAAGTTGTAGGCAATTGTCTCAGCTGTCTTGTGTAAAAACAATCAGCTCATTTCAACATCTAGAACAACAGATATTGCTAAAATACTGAATAGTGCTCGGGCTAGAGGACATATTCGAGCTTCTTTGTTGTTGCAACAATTTGGACTTGAAAATGACCTTTTTAGATCTTGGGCTCCATATGAAAGTTGTAGGCCTATGTATTACCTTTCCATCCATATAAAGTAGACCTAAATCTGAGATCTATAGCTCCAGATATTACCCCATTCCCAAACAATGTTCCGGTTTGGATTGCACCGACATCTCTTTTCTAAGTTTGGCCATCTCTTTATCCTTTCAATTTCAGTTCTTAAATTCATCAATCAATCCTTTCATTTATGTGATAAGCTTGCATTTAAAATGAATATTTACCATAAATTAAAGGTATCTTATTTTATTAGATATATTATTATAAAACATTCTTTAGTTAAGAAGTTATTGATACTTCAAGTGCAAAATGATGATATAAAACCTTGATAAAAATACACTTTTAAGTATCAATCACACCTCTCAACTAGCTTATTAGTACTCCCTAGTAATCAAAGCGTTAAAATAGAAAAATACTTTGCAAATTCTACAAAGCAAGATATTTATCATTCAACTTTCATTAATCCATCCAGGTAAACAAACTCTCATTAAATTTATCTATTTGCTCAATACCTCTTAAACAAAATATTAATAAACCTTTCTTTTATGCTCAATATATCAACATATGGTTATGGGCCATCTCTTCGTCAATCAATCCTTTCATTTATGTGATAGCCTACATTTAAAATGAACATTTACCATAAATTAAAGGTATCTTATTTTATTAGATATATTATTATAAAACATACTTAAGTTAAGAAGTTATTGATACTTCAAGTGTAAAATGATGATATAAAACCTTGATAAAAATGTATTTTTAAGTACTAATCACCAGGATCCTATCATACACTAAATGTATGCTAGTGAATACATTTTGATCCCCTTACCTAGAATCCTAGCATACATTAAATGTATGCTAGCTAATACATGATTAATTCTCTTATCAGAGATCTTAGCATTCACTAAATGTATGGTAGTCCAAACATGGTGATTGATTAGTACTTAAAAGTATATTTTTATTAAGGTTTTATATCATCATTTTGCACTTGAAGTATTAATAACTCCTTAACTAAAGCATATTTTATAATAACATATCTAATACTATAAGATACCTTTAATTTATGGTAAATGTTCATCTTAAATGCAGGCCTATCACATAAATGGAAGAATTGATTGATAAGTTTAAGTACTAAAATTGAAAGGACAAGGAGATGGCCAAACGTAGAAAAGATATGTTGATACAGTCTAAAATGAAACACTATTTAGTAATTGGGTCATATGTGGAGTTGTAGATCTCGAATTTAGGTATACTTTATATGGACGAAAAGGTAAGACATAGGCCTACAATTTTCATGTGAGGTCTGGTTTTAAAAAAGCTATTTTTCAGTTCAAATTGTAGCAACAATGAAACAATCTGAATCTACACTACAACCCAGACGTTGTTTAGTGTTCAACACATATCTTAAGTTCTAGAAGTTCAAATTACCTCAATTTTTTTCCTTGAAAGCTGAAATATAAGAACTTTTTTGTGGATGTCTAATTTAAATTATGATGTTATCAATAACATTTTATTCAGACAAGAGAAAATAAGGACTGTTACCAAGTTAACAGTTGGCCACCCATTCATCAATTAGTCATCAAATCAATAGTTTCTAATTCTGGTTTATAAAAGAAGGCATTTCTCATGCATTTAGGCATCTTGGTTTCTAGATCAAGATCATGTTTTTGCTTTCTCTCTTTGTATTTTTGTAATGCTTAAGTTTTGTTTTCATTAATATCTTGTTTGTCTTTTAATTCCTTTCCTTTACTTAATTAACTTTTATCTTATTTATATTTTTATCTTGTTTATTTATATTTCTCTTTTTTATTATGTTGACCTAAGTTTATTATGTCAAGCTAAAAAAGTTACACTAATGGTGTACGAATAAGTATAGTGTAAATTTAACATAAACCTTAATGTTTAATAGTAACATATTTTATATTTGTTATCTTATTCACTCTTTAATACTTTGCTTGTTAAAGAACTAATCTAGATTTATATTGTATAACACTTGTTACAACAAATGTTTGGCACTTACATAGTATAAACCGTATGGTATAACCTACACCTATGCTATAAAAGAAACTTGATTTGTTGTTAACATAAGTTATAATCATGAATGTCTGATAATATTTTCAAGTATTAGCATTATTTGAATAAAATAACTAACGTAATCATGTTAACAATTCATAATCCAATTAGAACCTCCTTTGTGTGTGGTTTCTAGTTGAATAATAAGAGTCTATACTATACTTATTTGAAATGTCATTAGTGAATTCTTTAACCTTAACATTTGTTGTTATCATTATTTAATCCTTCCATTGATCTTTCATCTTAAAGTTCTTATCAACTTCTTTTTCTTTTTCTTCTTCTTCTATTATTGTTGTTGTTGTTGTTGTTGTTATTGTTGTTATTGTTGTTATTGTTATTGTTATTGTTGTTATTTATAATTTATACAATTAATCTTCCTATGGTTCGATCCAGTCTTACCGGGTTATTTATTACTTCGACACTCCTGTACTTTGAAAAACATATTAATCTTTTTATTGTGTCAAGTTTTTTGCATCGTTGTTAGGGAGGTGAATTCTTGTATAAATTATAGTATTTATTTTATTATCTTTTTTCACTTTTCTTTTATGTAACTTTGTTTTTTTGTTTTGTTTCTTCTTTTTTTATTTTCTTCTTCCTTTTATTCTATTCCTACACGAGCATTAGAGTGTGGTCACGTAAATTAAATGGTACACTTTGTAAGGTATCCTCATTATTTTTATAAAATATGGTTAAAGAAGATAATCAATCCCTTCATAATGAAAATAATAAGAATAACTGTGTTAGAATACTTAAAGATCATATGAATCCTACAAGAACATTTTAATTCTAAGCCAAGTTTATTTAACTTTTACCTTATTTTCATGGCTTAGATTTAGAAAATTCATATTTGCATTTAAGGGAATTTGAGGAGGTCTGCAACACGTATATGACTCAAATTCTAGCATAAACATCATTAGATTAAAGCTTTTTTCCTTTTTCATTAAAAGAAAAGGCTAAAACATGGCTATAAAATTTAAGACCTGGATCCATTTGTGCTTGGGATGAAATACAACAACAGTTTTTAAATAAGTTTTTCTCTTCTCATAGAACAAACTCTTTTAAAAAATAAATCACCACTTTCAATAAAAAATCAAGAGAAATATTTTTTCAATGTTGGGATAGATATCAAGATTTGCTTAACACTTGCCCTCATCATGGTTTTGAAACATGAAGATTGATTTCAAATTTTTATGAAAGGTTAACACTGACACGACTAAAAGATTGATGTCTTCTCCTAAGTGTAGAAGTGTCGAAGTAATAAATAATCTAACAAAACCGGGATCGAACCACAGGGAGGTTAATTGTATAAATTATAGATAACAACAACAACAACAACAACAACAATAATAAAGAAAAAGAAGAAGAATAAGAAGAAAAAGATGAGAACTTTGAGATAGAATATTAATGTAAGGATTAAACAATAATAATAACAAATGTGAAGGTTAGAAGTTCACTAATGGTATGTTAAACAAGTATAGTATAAACTCTTATTATTCAATTGAAAACCACACACAAAGGAGGTTCCAATTTGATTATACATTGTTAACATGATTACATTAGTCATCTTATTTAATTGATGCTAATACTTGTAAATTTCATCAAGCATTCATGATTATAATTTATGTTAACAACAAATCAAGTTCCTTTCATAGTTTAGTTGTTGGTTATACCATATAGTATGAGCTATGAAAGTGCCAAGCATTTGTTGTATCAATTATTATACAACATAAATCAAGATTAGTTATTTGACAAGCAAAGTATTAAAGAGTGAACAAGATAACAAATATAAAATATGTTAGTATCAAACAATAAAGTCCATATTAAGTTTACACTATACTTATTCTTACACCATTAGTGTAACCTTTTCACCTTGACATAATAAACTTAGCTAGATATAATGAAAGAAAGAAAAATAAATAAACAAAATAAGAACATAAATAAGATAAAGTAAAGAAAAGGAAATGAAAGGCATAAACTTGATATTAATAAAAGCAAAGCATAAACATTACAAAGAATACAAGAAGAGAAAGCAAAAGCATGATCTTGATCTTGATCTTGAAACCAAGATGTCTAAATCCATGGAAAATGCCTTCTTTTATAGGCCAAAATTAGAAACTATTGATTTGATGACTAATTGATGAGTAGGTAGCCAACTCTTGACTTGGTGACAATCCTTATCTTTTTTTGTTTGCCCAAAATTAAAACCACTTGAAAACATGAAATTGTAGGAAATTGTCTCAACTTTCCTATGTAAAAAATTCAGATCATTTTGACTTCTACAACTCCAAATATGGCCAAAATTCTAAACAATGCTCAGGCTGGAGGACAAATTCAGACTTCTTTATTGTTACTCCAATTTGAACTTGAAAATAGTCTTTTTAGATCTTGGGCTCCATGAAAGTTATAGGCCTATGTCTTACCTTTCCGTCCATGTAAAATAGACCTAAATCTGAGATCTATAGGTCTAGATATGATCCAATTACTTAATAATGTTATGATTTGGACTGCACCGACATCTCTTTTCTAAGTTTGACCATCTCTTTATCCTTTCAATTTTAGTTCTGAAATTCATCAATCAATCCTTTCATTTATATGATAGGTCTGCATTTAAAATGAACATTTACCATAAATTAAAGGTATCTTATATTATTAGATATATTATTATAAAATATGTTTTAGTTAAGGAGTTACTAATACTTCAAGTGCAAAATGATGATATAAAACCTTGATAAAAATACACTTTTAAGTATCAATCAAACACCTAGAAATAGGCAAATGGTTGAATTGATATGCAATAGAATTGTTGAAGATAAAGACCCGATGAAGCAATGGAGTACTTATACTTGTTAGTTGAGAATGCTCAAAATTAGAACATTGCAAGTGCTTATGAGACACCGGGTAAAGCTCAATCTTATACATCTAGTGGAGGTATGTACAACCTTAGAAAAGATCTTGACCTTCAAGCCAAGTTTGCTTCTTTAGCTAGAAAAGTCAAGGCATTGGAATTAAAAAAGAGTTGTCAATTAAAATTTCTTCAAAATATTATGTGTCAAATCTATGAAACAAATGAACATTCAATCATTAACTGTCCAACTTAGCCTTCTTTTAAGGAATGCCTCCATGAACAAGCCCATCCTTTAAATAGTTTCCATTGGCCCAATCATAACCCATACTCGTAGACATACAACTCTAGTTGGAAAAATCACCTAAATTTTAATTGGAAGAGTGATGATAATAATGCATAAATTTCACAACCACCGTTTCAAGCATAGTATAATTTCTAAAATTCTCACAGATATACACCTCCTTACGCTCCAATTTCTAGAAGAAATCTTGAGAAAATATTACATGTATTCATTAAAAAGTAAGAGATAATCAATACTCAACTTGCTCAAAGCATGACAGATTTTAAAAATACTCTTGCAAAATTGACATATACTCTCAGTTTCTTGTTTTATTAAAGAACATAAAATTGAAAGAGTCTTACTTGATCTTGGAGCTAGTGTGAATTTACTTTCATATTTAGTTTTTCAAAGTCTCAATCTAGATGAGTTAAAACCAAATTTTGTAACTCTCTTACTTACTAATAGATCTATAAAAGTGTCTAAAAGAATAATGGAAAATGTGTTAGTACAAGTCAATAAATTCATTTATCCTATGGATTTTATTATCTTAAACACACAACCTATTGAAGCATGTAATTAATTTCTTGTTATTTTAGGACGTCCATTTCTTGCAACTTCTAATGCGTTGATTAATTATAGAAATGAACTAATGAAGCTATCATTTGGAAACATGACATTGAAAATGAATATTTTTAACATTTGTAAGCAACTTGGAGATGATAATGATTTACAAGAGAAAGAATTAAAGACAAGTAATTAGAGACCACAAATTGAGAAATTGTCACCACGATCAATTAAGTCCACACCTTCAAGTGTTCAACCACCCAAACCTGATTTGAAGTCGTTGCCATCCAATCTCAAATACTCATTTTTTAGAGAAAATAAAACTTTTTTAGTAATAATCTCTTCCAAACTTAATGCACATCAAGAAAGTAAGTTATTACAAACTCTGAAAATGCATAAAAAAATATATTAGGATAGACTATAGATGACATAAAAAGAATTAGTCCTTTGATTTGCACAAAAAGAATTTATTTGGAGAAAAATACTTAACCCTCTAGAGAAATACAACGAAGGCTCAACCTTAATATGAAAGAAGTAGTGAAAAATAAAGTCATTAGGCTTCTAGAGAATGGAATCATTTATCCAATTTCTGATAGCAAGTGGATAAGTCCTTCCTAAGTTGTACCCAAAAACTCTGGAGTCACTTTGATAACAAATGAGAAAAATAAGTTAATTCCAACTAGAACTATTATTGGTTGGCGAATGTGCATTAACCATAGAAAACTTTATTTAATGACTAGAAAAGATCATTTTTCTTTACCTTTTATGAAGCAAATCCTAGAAAGAGTTACACGTCATGAATTTTATTGTTTTCTAAATGGCTATTTAGGTTACAACCAAATTGAAATTACATTGGAAGATCAAGAGAAAACTACTTTCACGTGTCCTTTTAGTACTTTTGCATATCAAATGATGCATTTTGCATTATGTAATGCACCAACTATGTTTCAAAGATGTATGTTTAGTATATTTAGTGATATGGTTGAAAAATATTTTAGGTTTATTAGTGTTTGATGTTTTAAGTTATGTCTTCTATACACTATCTTTCTACCTTAGAACATTGAGGACAATGTTTCATTTTAGTTAGGGAGAGAGGGTAGTAGTTGATATTAAAATTTAAAAAAAAAACTATATATTTTTTTTATAAACCATTTGCAAACTGTTGTTACTAAAATAGCAAAGTAAGGAGGAATTTTATTGACTCTTGAAACGTATCTTGGTTTACATTTTTCAATGGCTATTTACAATATTCATAACAAAGTTTATCAAAATACTTTTTAAAATATTCAGATTTACAAACTCTCACATTGTTATCACTTAATTCTGATCATATACTTATTTAACAAGTATTCTTAAACCTTTATTTTCACACATGTACATACACACTTTAATGTATAATTGTGGGTTGCATATTGGATTATTATATTATTTATATTTTTTTTATTAAAGGTAACAATTAAGGAAAATGGATGGTATATAAATTCCAAAAAAAAAAACATAAAATGATGATAATAAAAATATAGATAAATTTGGTTTCGTAGCCTCCCTAACCTAAGCAATTAAGCCCAAAATGATGTTTTAACACCTAATACCCTAAAATCAACTTACTTGGAAGCTATTAGCCCAACGCATGTTATATGGGTTAAGGAGAAAAGCTTAAAGGAATCAGACATTGCACTATCTATGTATTAGTATCTGCAACCCGAGTTACCAAGTTTATAGGGGTGTCTCAACACCCAATGCCCTAAGACTAACTGGTCTAGCAATCATTAGTCAAAGCCTCGTCACATGGATTAAAAATGTATTATATTTTTAGTTATATATATAAATAAATAAATAAGATAAAAAGAAGAAAAAGATAATAATCTCAACCTAAGGAAGTTAACTTTAAATATTAAAAAAAATTTTATTTTCTTCCAAATAAAGCCCTATAACTATGTATTGATATATTGAGCATAAAAAAGAAGTTTATTAATATTTTGTTTAAGAGGTATTGAGTTGATATATAAATTTAATGAGAGTTTGTTTATGTAGGTAGATTAATGGAAGTTGAACGATGAACGTCATGCTTTGTGGAATTTATAAATTATTTTTTTTATTTAATGCTTTAATTACTAGAGACTAGTAATAAACCGGTTAGGGGGCATGATTAGTACTGAAAAGTGCATTTTTATCTAGGTTCTATATCATCATTTTGCACTTGAAGTATTGATAACTCCTTAACTAAAACATGTTTTATAATAACATATCTAATAATATAAGATACCTTTAATTTATGGTAAATGATCATCTTAAATGCAACCCTATCATATAAATGAAATGATTAATTGATGAGTTTAAGTACTGAAATTGAAAGGACAAAGAGATGGCCCAACTTAGAAAAGAGATGTTGGTACAGTCCAAACTAAAACATTGTTCAGTAATTGGGTCATATGTAGAGCTGTAGATCTTGAATTTAGGTCTACTTTATATGGATAGAAAAGTAAGACATATGCCTATAACTTTCATGTTAAGCCTAGTTTTAAAAAGGTTGTTTTCAAGTCCAAATAGTAGCAACAATGAAGAAGTCCAAATCTGTCATCCAGTCTAGATATTGTTTAGTGTTCAACCCATATCTTGAGTTTTAGACGTCCAAATAATCTTAATTTTTTTTCTTGCAAAGCCTAGATAATTTTCTAGAACTTTCATGTGGATATCTAGTTCAAATTATGACATTATCAATAATATTTTATTCAGACAAGAGAAGATAAGGGTTATCACCAAGTCAATAGTTGGTCACCAACTTATCAATTAGTCATCAAATTAATAATTCTAAATTTTAGCCTATAAAAGCAGGCATTTACCATGCATTTATGTATTTTGGTTTCCAAATCAAAATCATGCTTTTGCTTTCACTCTTTGTATTTTTGTAATCCTTAAGTTTTTTTCCATTAATATCTTGTTTATGCCATTCGATTCCTTTCATTTGATTAGTTAATTTTTATTTTATTTATATTCTTATCTTGTTTATTTATGTTTCTCTCTTTTATTATGTTTAGTTAAGTTTATTATGTTAAGGTGAAAAGATTACATTAATGGTCTAAGAATAAGTATAGTGTAAATTTAACATGGATCTTAATGTTTGATACTAACATGTTTTGTATTTGTTATCTTATTCATTCTTTAACACTTTGCTTGTTAAATAATTAATTTAGATTTATGTTATATAATACTTGGTACAACAAATGCTTCATACTTTCATAACACAAACCGTATGGTATAACCTATACCTGTGCTATGAAAAGAATTTAATTTGTTATTAACATAAGTTATAATCATGAATATCTGACAATATTTACAAGTATTAATATTATTTAAATGAAATAACTAATGCAATTATATTAATAATTCATGATCTAGTAGAATCTTCTTTGTGCGTGGTTTCCAGTATATTAATAATTCATGATCTAGTAGAATCTTCTTTGTGCGTAGTTTCCAGTTGAATAATAAGAGTTTATATTATACTTGTTTGAAATACTATTAGTGGATCCTCTAACCCTGACATTAATTATTATCATTGTTTAATCCTTACATTGATATTCCATCTTAAAGTTCTCATCACTTATTCTTCTTCTTCTTTTATTATTATTATTATTATTAGCACAACTAAGACTGCTACTACTACTATTATTGTTATTATTGTTGTTATATTGCTCTTATTTATAATTTCTATAACTAATCTCCCTATGGTTTGATCCCGGTCTTGCCAGATTATTTATTATTTCAATACTTCTGCACTTGGGAAAGACATCAATCTTTTGGTCATGATAGCTATCCTCTTAATCAGGATCATAACATACACTAAATATATGATAATTCATGCCCCAAATCACACTTCTCATATTTCTTTTGTCAACGATAATTTCATCACTTGACTATTCACTGATTGATACTTAAAAGTGTATTTTTATCAAGGTTTTATATTATTATTTTGCACTTGAAGTATCAATAACTCCTTAAGTAAAACATGTTTTATAATAATATATCTAATAATATAAGATACCTTTAATTGTGATAAATGTTTATTTTAAATGCAGGTCTATCACATAAATAAAAGGATTGATTGATGAATTTAAGAACTGAAATTGAAAGGATAAAAAGATGGCCAAACTCAGAAAAGAGATGTCGGTGCAATCCAAACCATAACACTGTTCGATAATTGGGTCATATCTGGATAGATCTCAGATTTAGGTCTACTTTATATGGATGGAAAGGTAAGACATGGGCCTACAACATTCATATGGAGCCCAAGATCTAAAAAGGTCATTTTCAAGTCCAAATTGTTGCAACAACAAAGAAGCCTAAATTTGTCGTCTAGTCCAAGCACTATTTAGTATTTTGGCCATATTTGGAGTTCTAGAAGTTGAAATGAGCTTTTTTTTTTTAACAAGAAAGCTGAGACAATTTCCTACAACTTTCATGTTTCAAGTGGGTCCAATTTTGACATTATCAATGATGTTTTGGGCAGACAAGAGAAGATAAGAATTGTTACCAAGTTAAGAGTTGGTCACCCACTCATTAATTAGTTATCAAATCAATAGTTCCTAATTTTAGCATATAAAAAGAGGCATTTGCCATGCATTTAGGCATCTTGGTGTCCAGATCAAGATTATACTCGTGCTTTCTCTCTTTGTATTTTTTGTATTGCTTATGTTTTGCTTTCATTAATATCAAGTTTATGTCTTTCATATCCTTTTCTTTGTTTTGTTAACTTTTATCTTATTTATGTTCTTATTTTGTTTATTTATTCTTCTTTCTTTCATTATGTCTAGCTAAGTTTATTATGTCAAGGTGAAAAGGTTACACTAATGGTATAAGAATAAGTATAGCGTAAATTTACTATGGACTTTAATGTTTGATACTAACATGTTTTATATTTGTTATCTTGTTCACTCTTTAATACTTTGCTTGTCAAATGACTAATCTTGATTTATGTTGTATAACAATTGGTACAACAAATGCTTGACACTTTCATAGCCCATACTATATGGTATAACCGATACCTAAGTTATAAAAGGAACTTGATTTATTATTAAAATAAGTTATAATCATGAATGGTTGATGAAATTTACAAGTATTAGCATTAATTAAATAAGATCACTAATGTAATCATGTTAACAATCTATAATCTGATTGGAACCTACTTTGTGTGTGGTTTCCAATTGAATAATAAGAGTTTATACTATACTTGTTTGACATACCATTAGCGGATTCTCTAACCTTGATATTGTTTATTATCATTTTTAAATCTTTATGATTCCATCTCAAAGTTCCCATCTTCTTCCTCTTCTTCTTCTTCTTTTATTATTATTATTATTATTATTATTATTTATAATTTGTACAATTAACCTCCTTGTGGTTCGATCCCGGTCTTGTCGGGTTATTTATTACTTCGACACTCCTGCACTTTGGATAAGACATCAATCTTTTCGTCTTGTTAAGTTTTTGGCGTCGTTGCCAGGGAGGTAAGTTTTGTGTAAATTATAATATTTATTTTATTTTCTCTTTTCACTTTTTATGTATATAACTTTGTTTCTTTTCTCTTATTTCTTCTTCTTTTGTTTTCTTTCTCCTTTTATTCTATTCCTACACGTGCATGAGAGTGTGGTCATATACATCGAGTGATAGACTTTATAGGGTATCCTCATCATTTTCAGAAAATATGGCCGAAGAAGATAATCAATCACTTCATAATGAGAATAACCGTGTTAGAACACTTAAAGACTACATGAATCCCACAAGAACAAGTACACCATCATGCATAGTTTTTTCTCTCGATGCATCTCCTTTTAATTTTAAACCAGACGTTATTCAACTTTCACCTTCTTTTCATGGTTTAGATTTAGAAAACTCATACTTGTATTTAAGGGAATTTAAGGAGGTCTGCAACACATATAATAATTTGAATTGTAGCATGAACACCATTAGATTAAAGCTTTTTTCTTTTTCATTAAAAGATAAAGCTAAAACATGGCTATAAAATTTGAGACCAGGATCAATTCGTGCTTGGGATCAAATGCAACAATAGTTTTTAAAGAAGTTTTTCCCATCTCATAGAATAAATTCTGTCAAAAGACAAATCACCACTTTCACTCAAAAACCAGGAGAAACATTTTACCAATGTTGGGATAAGTATCGAGACTTGCTTAGTACTTGCCCTCATCATGGTTTTGAAACATGGAGATTAGTTTCACATTTCTATGAAGGTTAACACCTAGAGATAGACAAATGGTTGAATTGATATGTAATGAAACTTTTAAAGATAAAGATCCTAATGAAGCAATGAAGTACTTAGACTTGTTAACTGAAAATGCTCAAAATTAGGACACCAAGGGTACCTATGAGGCACCGAGTAAAACTCAACCTCATACATGTAGTGGAGGTATGTACAACCTTAGGGAAGATCATGATCTTTAAGCCAAGTTTGCATTTTTAGCTAGAAAAGTCAAGGTACTAGAATTGAAAAAGAGTGGTTAATTAAAATCTCTTTAAAACATTATGCATCAAATATGTGAAACAAATGAACATTTAACCAATAATTGTCCAACCTTACCTTCTTTTAAGGACCCAAATTTTAATTGGAAGAGTGAGAACAACAATGCACAAACTTCACAACCATGGTTTCAAGTACACCATAATTTCCAAAATTCTCATGGATATGCACCTCCTTATGCTCCACCTCCTAGAAGAAATCTTAAGGAAACATTGCATGCATTCATTGAAAAGCAAGAGATAATCAATACTCAACTTGCTAAAAACATGACAGATTTTAAAGATACTCTTGCAAAATTAACATTTGCTCTTAGTTTCAAAGAGAAAGGTAAGTTTCCATCTTAACCACAACAAAATCTCAAGGTGTAATACAATACAAATGAAAGTAGTTCCGGAAGCTAACACATGGATCAAGTCAAATCAGTCACTACTCTTTGTAGTGGTAAGGTTATCGAAAAACTCTCTCTTGAACCTTATGAAAAAGATGATGAGTCAATCTCTGAGGGTAAGGAAGGGGTTGAATATAAAAATTGCAAAGAAAAGACTGATTCTCTGCTAGCACTTCCATTTCCTCAAGTCATGACCAAACAAAGGAAAGTCAATCATAACTCTAAAATTTTTAAAACTTTCAAACAAGTAAGAATCAATATACCTTTGTTGGATGCTATTAAACAGGTTCCTTCTTATGCTAAATTTTTGAAAGATCTATGCACTGTGAAGAGGAAACTGAATGTGAAAAATAAAGCCTTTCTAGCCGAACAAGTAAGTGCTATTCTTCAGAACAATAATGCTTTGAAATATAAAGACCCTGGTTGTCCTACAATTTCTTACTTTATTGGAGAGCATAAAATTGAAAGAGCCTTACTTGATCTTGGTGCTAGTGTGAATTTACTTCCATATTCAATTTTTTAGAGTCTCAATCTAGGTGAGTTAAAACCAACTTCTATAACTCTTTTACTTGCCGACAGATCTATAAAAGTGCCTAGAGGAATACTTGAAGATGTGTTAGTACAAGTTGATAAATTCATTTATCATATGGATTTTGTTGTCTTGGACACACAACCTGTTGAAATATGTAATTCATTTCTTGTTATTTTAGGGCATCCATTTCTTGCAACTTCTAACGCATTGATTAATTGTAGGAATGGACTGATAAAGCTATCATTTAGAAACATGACATTGGATATGAATATTTTCAACATTTGTAAGCAACCTAGAGATAATAATGATTTACAGGAAGTGGACTTTACTAAAAAATTAATTCATGATCAATTTCCAACCACTTCTAGTGAAATTAAGATTGATGAATCTGATGATTTGCAAATGATTTATTTTCAGAAAGAATCAAAGACAAGTAATTGGAGGTCATAAATTGAGGAATTGCCACCACGATCAATTAAGCCCATACCTTTAAGTGTTCAACCACCAAAACCTGATTTGAAGTTGTTGCCATCCAATCTCAAATACTTATTTTTAGGAGAAAAAGAAACTTTTTCGATAATAATCTCTTCCAAAATGCACATCAAGAAGGTAAGTTATTACTAACTCTGAAAATGCACAAAAATGCATTAGGATGGACCATAACTGATATAAAAGGAATTAGTCCTTTGATTTGTACATAGAGAATTTATTTAGAGGAAAATGCTAAACCCTCTAGAGAAATGCAACAAAGGTTAAACCCTAATATGAAAGAAGTAGTGAAAAATGAAGTCATTAAGCTTTTAGATAATGAAATCATTTATCCTATTTCTGACATCAAATGAGTAAGTTGTACCCAAGAAGTCTGGAGTCACTCTGTAACAAATGAGAACAATGAGTTAATTCCCATTAGAACTGTTACTAGTTGGCACATGTACATTGACTATATGAAACTTAATTCAATGACTAAAAAAGATCATTTTCCTTTACCTTTCATGGATCAAATCCTAGAATGAGTTACAGGTCATGAATTTTATTGTTTCCTAGATGGTTATTCGAGTTACAACTAAATTAAAATTGCATTGGAAGATCAAGAGAAGACTACTTTCACATATCTATTTGGTACTTTTGCATATCGAAGGATGCCTTTTGGATTATGTAATGCACCATCCACATTTCAAAGATGCATGCTTAGTATATTTAGTGATATAGTTGAATATTTTCTTGAGATTTTCATGGATGATTTTTCTATTTTTGGCTATTCATTTGATGATTGTTTAACTAATTTAGAAAAGGTTTTGACCAAATGTGAAGAGAAGAATCTTGTGCTGAATTGGGGAAAATGTCATTTTATGGTAACAAATGGCATTATACTTGGTTACATTATTTCATCAAAATGAATTGAGGTTGACAAATCTAAAATCAAGTTAATTGCAAACCTGCTAACACCAAAATCTATTAAAGTGTTAGATCATTCCTAGGACATGCTAGTTTTTATAGAAGGTTCATCAAAGATTTTAGTGTAATATCTAAGCCTTTAAATAACTTTTGAACAAAGGATACTATTTTTTAATGGACAGAACATTGTGAAAAAGCTTTTGTTAAACTTAAAAACTTGCTTACTTGTGCTCCTATTATTCAACCTCCCGATTGGTCATTACCTTTTGAAATGATGTGTGATGCTAGTGATTATGTCGTAGGTGCTGTTCTGGGACAAAGAAAAGATAAGAAACCTTATGTAATTTACTATGCAAGTAAAACTTTAAATAGTGCTAAAATAAATTATACCACCACTGAAAAAGAATTATTTATTGTAGTATTTGCATGTGAAAAATTCAGGTCTTATCTTGTTGGCTCACTTGTTGTTGTTTTTAGTGATTATGCAGCATAGCATTATCTTTTTTCTAAGAAAGATTTTAAGGCTAGATTGGTGCGGTGGATTTTGTTACTTCAAAAATTTGATATCACAATCAAAGATAAGAAAGGTAGCGAAAATGTTGTCGCAGATCACTTGTCAAGATTGACAACAAATTTGAAAACGGACATCACACCAATCGATGACTACTTTCCCGATGAATCTTTACTTTCTGTCTCTACAATGCCTTGGTTTACTAATATTATCAATTTTCTTGTTTTAGGACAATTGTCAACTCATTAGAGTACCCAAGATAAAAAAAAAAAAGTTCTTAAATGAAATGAAGAACTTTTATTGGGATGACCCTTATTTATTCAAATATTATCCTGATCAAATATTTCAAAGATGCATTCCTGACAATCAGGTAAGTAGTGTCATTAAATTTTGTCATTTTAAGGCATGTGGGGGCCATTTTTTTGTCAAGAAAGATAACTGCAAAAATCTTAAAAGTGGATTTTATTGCCCACCATGTTCAAAGAGTCACATGCATTCTACAAGTCTTGTAAAAATTGTTAAAAGTTGGGCTCTATTTCCAAACATCACATGATGTCTTTAAATCCTATTATTGTCATTGAGATCTTTGACTACTAGGGTATAGATTTCATGAGTCCATTCCCTCCATCATTTGGTTTCTTACATATATTAGTCGTAATAGATTATGTTTCAAAATGGATAGAGGCAATTCCAAGTCAAAATAATGATCACAAAACAGTGATAAAGTTTTTGAAGGAAAACATTTTGAGTTGATTTGGAGTCCCTCGAGCCATAATAAGTGATGGTGGAACACATTTTTGCAATAAGCCATTTAAGTCTTATGGTGGAACATATTTCTGCAACAAGCCATTTGAGTCTTTAATGAAGAAATATGGAATCACACACAAAGTTGTCACCCCTTATCACCCTCAAATAAATAGAGAAGTAGAGCTTGCTAATAGGGAGATCAAACACATTGTGGAGAAAACAGTGAACCCTAATAGGAAAGATTGGTCTTTAAGACTTAATGATGCACTTTGAGCTTATCGAACTGCTTATAAAACTTCATTAGGTATGTCACCTTATAGACTAGTTTATGGAAAACCTTGTCACTTGCCTGTTGAACTTGAACATAAAGCTTATTAGGCTATTAAAGCTTGCAATTCGAATCTAGATGATGCTAGTCAACTGCAAAAATTATAAATAAATGAGCTTGAGGAAATAAGAAATGATGCATATAAAAATTCAAGAATTCATAAAGCAAGAATTAAAGAGTTTCATGACAAGAAAATATTGATAAAAACATTCAATATTGGTAAAAAAGTCTTGCTTTATGATTCTCAACTGCATTTATTTCCTGTAAAATAAAGATCAAGATGAAGCGGTCCTTTTATTGTGAAATATATGCATCCATATAGGGCCTACGACATCGAGAATCCAAAGAATGACAATGTTTTCAAGGTAAATGGAATCATCTGAAAGTTTATATTGATAATTTTTCAGTTGAACATGACTCTATTGAATTGGGTGATCCTGTATATAAAGATTGAATTTTTTTTTCTCATATTATTTTTGTATTTCTTTTTGAGTGATTTTTGCTAGTTTCTCTCACCCCGGTCAAATGGCGGATAACAGTACTCCATGACTTAAGTCAGTTCTTTTAGTTTCCCACAATAATTGATATTTGTGTATATATTTGTGTAATTCTTTGAATCTCTTTTCCAATTCTCATTTGAAAATGGACACTAATCTTGAAAAATTAAAAAAGTGTTTTCCCATTCTGCTTTAGAATACGATTACAAAAATTTATCATGTTAGATGTGCAAGATTGAGATTGTTAATAAATCATGGAATTCCTGAAGATTTTACTGGTTCATTGAAGCAAAGGTCTGATTATCAAGTGAGTCTTCTAATTCCTTCATTTCACACATTCTTGGAACAGGTAAAAACACTTTTACAAAGAAACATTGTACAAAATGACTGAAAGTCTGTCATCGATGTGCTAGATGGACTTGTAATACACAATGTCGTTCTTTAGGAATGATATCTATAAACCGTAAAGATAAAATACAATTCATTAAGGATGGACTGAGTAAGAAGTCTTTAGATAATCTTCTATTGACTCTTGAGACGCATCCTAGTGGAGATGTGCATCGTGTAATTCATGATTTATAGCCACTATTTCACAAAGAACATGATCGACTTAGTCTTGGAAATCTGACTAAAAAAGACTTTGTTTGCCAATTTTTAAGAAAACTAAATGGGAAACTTATCCCCGACCCATAAAAGGTGTTTTAACCGTTCTTAAACGTAAAACCAAGGGAATATATGAGCCACAATCACAACTATCTGTGCATACACATGCTTTTTCAAAAGTAAATAAATAAATAAATACAGAGAGAGAGAGACTCTAGTTGGCCTACATATAGGTGGTATGATTGCCTTTCTAATTTCTCATCTATAAAATCCTCTCTTCATTCCTTTCATTTCTACTTAACCTATACATTCAACAAATACAGAAGTGTGTAGAAATGGCAAGTTCTTCAAGTTATCATATAAGAAATATTTATGTTTTTGATGGATCTAGTCCTACGAAAGAAAAGGAGTTTTTAGAATCAGCAAATCATCTTGGTCAAGTGTTAGCTGAGAGAAAGATTCATTTAGCGTATGGGGGAAGCAATCTTGGGTTAATAGGAGATGTGTCAATAGCTGCATTTTTAAGAGGTAGTCAAGTTTTAGAGGTCGTCTCCAAAGCTTTAGCACGAGGGGATATCATTGGAAAAATAATTGGAGAGGAACTTCAGGTCTCCACAATGTCAGCTCGAATGAATGCAATATTTAACCATGGTGATGCCTTCATTGCTTTACTAGGTGGTCTAGGCATATTGGAAGAGATCTTTCATATTTCTTCTTGGGCCCAACTACACATTCACCATAAACCTATAAGTTTGTTAAATGTTAATGGTTATTACGATAATGGTTATTTCTAACATCTTCTGCATGACAAATCACAATTTCTACTGCTACTGCTGAACAATTAATTGACCAACTACAATATTTTATTCCTGTAATTAATCCTTCCATGAGTCGCATAAATTGGTCAACTAAGAAAAACGGTAAAAAGTTTAGATTGGATTTGAGCCTTCATTTGTGAATTTTTGTGTATTTTGGTTTTATTATTATGTTTTGTTGTTTTTTATATTTGTTTCAGTGTGTTTCAGGTTTGTCAGTGTTTGTTATTTCAAGCGATATCTTCTATACTCTATCTTTCTACCTTTAAACATTGAGGACAATGTCTTGTTTTAGTTGGAGGGAGAGGGTAGTAGCTAAAACAAAAACTGTATTTTCTATTTCATAAAGCATGTGCAACTGGTCTGGGAGTCATTAGTCAAAAACTTGTTATATGGGTTAAAGATGCATGGTGTTTTAAATAATATGTATTAAAAAAAAAGAAAAAGACAAAAATAATAATCCCAACCTAAGGAAGTTAACCTTAAACATTAGAACAAAAATTTAGTTTTCTTTCAATAAAAGCCTCATAATTATGTGTTGATACATTGAGCATAAAAGAAAGGTTTATGAATATCTTGTTAAGAGGTATTGAGCAGGTATATAAATTTAATGAGAGTTTATTTATATGGATATATTAATAAAAGTTAAATGATGACTACCTTGCTCTGTGAAATTTGCAAAGTATTTTTCTATTTTAATGCTTTGATTACTAGGGACTAGTAATAAGCTAGTTAGGGGTGTGATTGATACTTAAAAGTGTATTTTTAGCAAGGTTTTATATCATTATTTTGCACTTGAAGTATCAATAACTTCTTAACTAAAACATATTTTATAATAATATATCTAATAATATAAGATACCTTTAATTTATGGTAAATGTTTATCTTAAATGCAGGCCTATCACATAAATGAAAGGATTGATTGATGAATTTAAGAACTGAAATTGAAAGGATAAAGAGATGGTCAAACTTAGAAAAGAGATATTGGTGCAATCCAAACTGAAACACTGTTTGGTAATTAGATCATATCTGAAGCTATAGATCCTAGATTTAGGTCTACTTTATATGGATGGAAAGGCAAGACATAGGTCTACAACTTTTATATGGAGCCCAAAATCTGAAAAGGCCATTTTTAAGTCCAAATTATTGCAACAACAAAGAAACCTGAATATGTCCTCCAGCCCGAGCACTATTTAGTATTTTGGCCATATCTGGAGTTCTATAAGTTGAAATGAGCTGATTGTTTTTATACAAGAAAGCTGAGACAATTTCCTACAACTTTCATTTTCAAATGGCTCCGATTTTAACATTATCAATGATGTTTTGGGCAGATAAGAGAAGATAAGGATAGTCACCAAGTCAAGAGTTGGTCACCCACTCATTAATTAGTCATCAAATCAATAGTTCTAACTGTTGGCCTATAAAAAAAAGGCATTTGCCATGCATTTAGGCATTTTGGTATCCAGATAAAGATCATGCTCTTGCTTTCTCACTTTGTATTTTTTGTATTGCTTATGCTTTGCTTTCATTAATATCAAGTTTATGCCTTTCATTTCCTTTCCTTTGCTTTGTTAACTCTTATCTTATTTATGTTCTTATTTTATTTTTATTTTTTTCTTTCATTGTGTCTAGATAAGTTTATTATGTCAAGGTGAAAAGGTTACACTAATGGTGTAAGAATAAGTATAGTGTAAACTTAATATGGACTTTATTGTTTGATACTAACATATTTTATATTTGTTATCTTGTTCGCTCTTTAATACTTTGCTTGTCAAATGACTAATCTTGATTTATGTTGTATAATAATTGATACAACAAATGCTTGGCACTTTCATAGCCCATACTATATGGTATAACCAACAACTGAACTATGAAAGGAACTTGATTTGTTGTTAACATAAATTATAATCATGAATGCTTGATGAAATTTACAAGTATTAGCATTAATTGAATAAGATTACTAATGTAATCATTTTAACAATCTATAATCTTACTGGAACCTCCTTTGTATGTGGTTTCCAATTGAATAATAAGAGTTTATACTATACTTGTTTGATATACTATTAGTGGATCCTCTAACCTTGACATTGTTTGTTATCGTCGTTAAATCTTTACGATTCCATCTCAAAGTTCTCATCTTCTTCTTCTTCTTCTTCTTCTTCTTCTTCTTCTTCTTTTTCTTTATTATTATTATTATTATTATTATTATTATTATTATTATTATTACTATTATTGTTGTTGTTGTTGTTGTTGTTGTTGTTGTTGTTGTTGTTGTTATTGTTATTGTTATTGTTATTGTATTATTGTTATTTATAATTTGTATAATTAACCTCCTTGTGATTTAATCCCGGTCTTGCTGGGTTATTTATTACTTCGACACTCCTATATTTGGAAGAAGATATCAATCGTTTTATCGTGTCATTCACATAATAACCTTTCACCTTGAACACACACACATTAAAAAATACTACCCAAAATGCTGACATCATTATACAAACTTTCCTCCTTTCTCCTAATATCCAACATTCAATAATTCATATATCACATCAATAAAATATTAAATCATGGAATTTAACTAGAAAGTATAGGTGTAAATAACCTACCTACAGTAGAAGCTCTACTCGTGCTTCCCTGCTACTATTACTACACAATGCATATGGTCCCTCCTAGTGATCATAGGTATAACTCATAAGTGATCCTTTTTTTCAAGGATACATTTCATACTAACTATATTAACAACCAGTACAGGTATTTCTTTTAATTATTCCATTCTTTATATTTTATGTTCTCTTATTTCATTTATTTATATCATTATTCTTTATCCAGCTATGGTTATCATTCTTTTCATTATATTTAAATTGTTAACTTTTAAACCTTAAACTGATACTTTTGACATGACTAAAAGATTAATATCTTCTTCTAAGTGCAGGAGTGTCGAAGTAATAAATAACCCAACAAGACTAGAGTCGAACCATATGGAGGTTTATTGTATAAATTATGGATAATAATAACATAACAACAATAATTACAACAAAAATAATAATAATAATAACAATAATAAAAATAGTAGTAGTAGTAGTAATCAATAAAAAAAAAAGTTGATGAGAACTTTGAGATGGAAGATTAATATAATAATTAAACAATGAAAACAACAAATGTCAATGTTAGAGGATCTACTAATGGTATGTCAAATAAGTATAATATAAACTCTTATTATTCAATTGGAAACCACACACAAAGAAGATTCCAATCATATTATAAATTGTTAACATGATTACATTAATTATCTTATTTGATTAATGCTAATACTTATAAATATTATCAGGCATTCATGCTTATAACTTATGCTAACAATAAATAAAGTTCCTTCTATAGCAAAGGTGTAGGTTATATCATATAGTTGGGCTATGAAAGTGTCAAGCATTTGTTGTACCAAGTGTTATACAACATAAATCTAGATTAGTCATTTAACAAGCAAAGCATTAAAGAGTGAACAAGATAACAAATACAAAACATGTTAGTATCAAACATTAAAGTCTATATTAAGTGTACACTATACTTATTCTTACACCATTAGTGTAACCTTTTCACCTTAACATAATAAACTTACCTAAACATAATGAAATAAAGAAAAATAAATAAATAAAATAAGAACATAAATAAGATAAAGTTAACTAAGTACAGGAAAGGAAAGGAAAGGCATAAACTTGATATTAATGAAAACAAAACCTAAACATTACAAGAGAAAAGGTAAGAGCATGATCTTGATCTGGAAACTAAGATGTCTAAATACATGGCAAATACCTCCCTTTATAGGCCAAAATTAGGAACTATTGATTTGATGACTAATTAATGAGTGAATGACCAACTCTTGACTTAATGACAATCCTTATCTTCTTCTTTTTTTCTACTCAAAACGTCATTGGTAATGTCAGAATTGTTAACACTTGAAAACATGAAAGTTGTAGAAAATTATCTAAGCTTTTGAGGAAAACAAATAGAGGTCATTTCGAGTTTTAGAACTCTAGATATGGCCCAAAAACTAAATATTGTTTGGGCTGTAGTACAAATTCAAACTTCTTTGTTGTTGTTACAATTTGGACTTGAAAAAAGCCTTTTTAAATGTGGACTCCATATGAAAGTTGTAGGCCTATGTCTTACCTTTCCATTCATATAAAGGACACCTAAATTTGAGATCTGCAACTTTAAATTTGATCCAATTACCGAACAGTGTTCCGGTTTGAACTACACTAACATCTCTTTTCTAAGTTTGGTCATCTCTTTCTCCCTTTAATTTCAGTTCTTAAACTCATCAACCAATCCTTTTATTTATATGATAGCCTGCATTTAAAATGAATATTTACCATAAATTAAATGTAACTTATAGTACTAGATATGTTATTATAAAACATGTTTTAGTTAAGGAGTTATTTATACTTCAAATGCAAAATGATGATATAAAACCTTGATAAAAATACACTTTTAAGCACTAATCATACTCCACAACCAGCTTATTACTAGTCCCTAGTAATCAAAACATTAAAATAGAAAAATAATTCCACAAAGCAAGGTATTTATTATTCAACTTCTATTAATCTATTCAGATAAACAAACTCTCATTAAATTTATATATCTGCTTAATATTTCTTAAACAAGATATTAATAAACCTTTCTTTTATTCTCAATATATCAACATATAGTTATGGAGCTTTACTTGGGAGAAAACAAAAAAAAATCTAATATTTAAGGTTAACTTCCTTAGGTTAAGATTTTTTTTTTAATATATATATGTAACTTGTTGAGACACTCTTACGAGCTTAGTAACTTGGGTTGCATATACTGATACGTAAATAGTGCAATGTTTGATTCCCTTAAGCTTTTCTCCTCAACCCATGTAACAAGCATTGGGCCAATAGCTCTTAAAAAAGTTGACTTTCGGGTATTAGGTATTAAGACACCCCTTTGGGTTTAATTACTTAGGCTAGGGAGACTACAAAACCAAACTTATCTACTTTTTCATTATCATTATTTTTTTTTATTTTTTTTTATTTTTTTGTTTTTTTTTCAAATTATATACTATCCCTTTCTCTTAGTTGTTTCCTTTAACAAAAGAACATAAATAATGTAATAATCCAATATGCAACCCATAATCATATGTTAAAGTGTGTATGTGAAAATTAAGGTTTAAGAATACATGTTAAATGAGTGTATGAGCAGAATTAAGCGATAACAATGCGAGAGTTTGTAAACCTCAATATTTCAAGAGTTATGATTATTGCAAATAACCATTGAAAAATATTTGATAAGATACATCTCAAGAGTCAATAAAATTCCTTCTTACTTTGTCATCTTAGTAACAACAATTTTGCAAACGGTTTATGAAATAGAAAATATAGTTAGTTTTTTTTTAATATCAACTATTACCCTCTCCCCCTAACCAAAACAAGACATTGTCCTCAATATTCTAAGGTAGAAAGATAGAGTATATAAGACATTACTTGAAACAAAGACTACAAAACACACTTAAACAAATATAAGAAACAACAAAACACAAACATTATACTATTAATGAAACCAAAAGACATAAGTTTTTACAAAGTAAGACTCAAACCATAGTTATGATTATAACTCATATTTTCTCTTGGTTTTACATCTAAGAATGACTTAAACATCCTTTATGGGTTGGGAATAAGTTTCCCATATAGTTTTCTTAAAAACTAGCAAACAAGATCCTTTTTAGTTAGATTCTAAAGACTAAATCAATCATATTCTTTATAGAAATGGAGTTATAAATCATGAGATACACAATGCACATCTCGACGAGGATATGTCTCAAAAGTTAATAAAAGATTATCTAAAGATTCCTTAAGTTTTGAAATGAATCTTGACTTTTAACAATTTTCACAAGTTTTGTAGAATGCATTAGAGTCTTTGAACATGATGGGGCAATAAAATCCATTTTGAAAGATTTTTATAGCTATTTTTTTACAAGAAATAACTCTAAATAACTCTCACATGCTTTAGAATGACACATTTTAATGACATTACATACCTAGGAATGAATCTTTGAATTTTTTTATCAGGATAATATTTGAAAAAGTAAGGGTCATCCTAATAAAAGTTTTGCAAATCACTTAAAAAATATCTCATCTTGAGTAATCCAATGAGCTGGAAAATCTCCTGAAGCAAGAAAAATATTATTTTTATCGTACCAAGGCATTAGAGTAAGAGAAAATAAGGATTCATTAGGAAAGTAATCATCGATTAATGTGATGTTGGATGTCAGATTTTTTGTCACTTTGAAAAAAGATTTGCGTCAACATTTTTGGTGCCTTTTTCATCTATGATTTCTTCCTGAGAATAATTCATCCAACTCATTTTTACTTAAAGTATATTCAAGTTGATTATAAACTAATTTCTCAATATGATCTACTTCTTGTAATTCATTGTCATCTCTAGGTTGCTTGTAAATGTTGAAAATATTCATCTCTAATGTCATGTTTCCAAATGATAGCTTCATCAATACATTCCTACAATGAATTAATGCATTAAAAGTTGCAAAAAACAAACAGACATCATAAAATAATAGAAAATGAATTACATGCTTTAACAAGTTATATGTCCAAGACAATAAAATCTATAGGATAAATGAATTCATCAACTTATACTAACACATCTTTAATTATTTCTCTATGTACTTTTATAGATCTATTGATAAGTAAAAGAGTTATAGAAGTTGGTTTTAACTCACCTAGATTGAGAGTCTGAAAAACTGAATATGGGAGTAAATTCACACTGGCTCTAAGATCAAGTAAGGCTCTTTTAATTTTATGTTCTCCAATAAAGTAAGAAATTGTAGGATAATCAGGGTCTTTATATTTCAAAGCATTATTGTTCTAAAAAATAACACTTACTTGTTTGGTTAAAAAGGCTTTATTTTTCACATTCAGTTTCCTCTTCACAGTACATAGATCTTTCAAAAATTTAGCATAGGAAGGAACCTATTTAATAGCATCCAGCAAAGGTATATTGATCCTTACTTGTTTAAAAGTTTTAAAGATTTTAGAGTTGTGATTGACTTTTTTTTATTTGGTCATGAGATGAGGAAATGGAAGTGCTAGTTGGGAATTAGTCTTTTCTTTTTAATTTTTAAATTCAACCCCTTCCTTACCCTTAGAGATTGTGTTATCATTTTTCTCACAAGGTTCGAGAATGAGTTTTTCAAAAACTTTACCATTACGAAGAGTAGTGACTGATTTGACTTGATTTATGTGTTGGCTTCTGGAATTACTGGCATTTACATTGTATTGCCCCTTAGGATTTTGTTGTGGTTGAGATAGAAATTTACCTTTTCTTGGAAACTGAAAGCAGACATCAATTTTGCAAGAGTATTTTTTTAATTTGTTATGTTTTGAGCAAGTTGAGTATTGACTGTTTTTTACTTTTCAATAAATATATGCAATGTTTCCTCAAGATTTTTTTTAAGAGGTGGACCATAAGGAGGTGCATATCCATAAGAATTTTAAAAATTATGATATGCTTGAAATGGTGGTTGTGAAGTTTGTGCATTAATGTTATCACTCTTCCAACTAAAATTTTGGTGATTACTCCAACCAGGATTGTATGTTTACGAGTATAGGTTAGGATTGGACCTCTAGAAACTATTTAAAGCATAGGCTTATTCATAGAGACATTCCTTAAAAGAAGACAAGGATGGAAAATCATTGGTTGAGTGTTAATTTGTTTTACATATTTAACACACATTGTTTTCAACAGATTTTAATTGACCACTTTTTTTCAATTCTAGTGCCTTGATTTTTCTAGCTAATGATGCAAACTTGGCTTGAAGGTCATGATCTTCCCTAAGGTTATACATACCTCCACTAGATATATGAGGTTGAGTTTTACTCAGTGCCTTATAAATACTTGTGATGTTTTAATTTTGAGCATTTTCAACTAACAAATCAAAATACTTCATTGCTTCATCAGGGTCTTTATCTTCAAAAGTTTCATTGCATATCAATTCAACCATTTACCTATCTCTAGATGTTAACCCTTTATAAAAATATAAAACTAATCTTTATATTTCAAAACCATAATGAGGACACGTATTAAGCAAATCTCGATACTTATCCCAATATTGGTAAAATGTTTCTCCTGGTTTGTGAGTGAAAATGGTGATTTTTCTTTTGAAAAAGTTTATTTTGTGAGATGGGAAAAACTTCTTTAAAAATTCTTGTTGCATTTCATGTCAAGCATGAATGGATCTAAGTCACAAATTTTATAACCATGTTTTAGCCTTATATTTTAATGAAAAAGGAAAAAGCTTTAATCTTATAGTGTTTATGCTACAATTTGATTCATTGTATATATTGCAGACCTTCTCAAATTCCCTTAAATGTATGTATGGATTTTTCAAATCTAAGCCATAAAAAGAAGGTAAAAGTTGAAAAATACCTAGCTTAAAATTGAAATGAGATGCATCAGGAGAGAAAACTATGCATGATAGTGCAATTATTCTTACAGGATTCATATGATCTCAAAGTGTTTTAATATAGTTATTCTCATTATTCTTATTATGAAAGGACTGGTTATCTTCTTTGGCCATATTTTCTGAAAAAGATGAGAATACCCGATAAAGTCTACCACTTAATGCACATGACCACACTTTCATGCACATGTAGGAATAGAATAAAAAAAGAAGAAAATAAAAGAAGAGAAATAAAGTTATAAACAAGAAAAGTGAAAAAAAAAATACTAAATTTATACAAGAACTTACCTCCCCGGCAATGACGTCAAAAAACATGACACGACTAAAAGATTGATGTCTTCTCCCAAGTGCAAGAGTGTTGAAATAATAAATAAATTGGCAAAACCGAGGTTGAACCACAAGAAGATTAATTATATAAATTATAGATAACAACAACAACAACAATAATAATAATCAATAAGAAGAAGAAAAGGTTGCTGAAAACTTTGAGATAGAAGATTAATGTAATGATTAAACAATAATAACAACAAATGTCAAGGTTAGAAGATCTACTAATGGTATGTCAAACAAGTATAATATAAACTCTTATTAGTCAATTGAAAACCACACACAAAAGAGGTTTCAATCAGATTATAAATTATTAACATGATTATATTAGTTATCTTATTCGATTAATGTTAATACTTATAAATATTGTCAGGCATTCATGCTTATAACTTATGTTAACAATAAATCAAGTTCCTTTCATAGCAGAGGTGTAAGTTATACCATATGGTTGGGCTATAAAAGTGTCAAACATTTGTTGTACCAAGTGTTATACAACATAAATCTAGATTAGTCATTTAACAAACAAAGCATTAAAGAGTGAACAAGATCACAAATATAAAACATGTAGTATCAAACATTAAAGTCTATATTAAGTTTACAATATAATTATTCTTACACCATTAGTATAATCTTTTCACCTTGACATAATAAACTTAGCTAAATAATTAGTACTCAAAAGTGCATTTTTTATCATGGTTTTATATCATCATTTTGCACTTAAAGTATCAATAACTCCTTAACTAAAGTACGTTTTATAATAATTTATCTAATAATATAAGATACCTTTAATTTGTGGTAAATGTCCATTTTAAATGCAGGCCTATCACATAAATAAAAGGATTGATTGATGACTTTAAGAACTTCAATTGCAAAGGCAAAGAGATGATCAAACTTAGAAAAGAGATGTCGGTGCAATCCAAACCGGAACACTGTTCGGTAATTGGGTCATATCTGGAGCTATAGATCTCAGATTTAGGCCTACTTTATATGGATGGAAAGGTAAGACATAGGCCTACAACTTTCATATGGAGCCCAAGATCTAAAAAGGCCATTTTCAAGTCCAAATTATTGCAACAACAAAGAAGCCCGAATCTGTCCTCCAGCCCGAGCACTGTTCAGTATTTTGGCCATATCTGGAGCTCTAGAAGTCGAAATGAGCTGAATTTTTTACACAAGAAAGCTGAGACAATTGCCTAGAACTTTCATGTTTTCAAGTGGCTCTAATTTTGACGTCATCAATGACGTTTTGGGCAGACAAGAGAAGATAAGGATTGTCACCAAGTCAAGGGTTGGCCATCTACTCATCAATTAGTCATCAAATCAATAGTTCCCAATTTTGGCCTATAAAAGGAGGCATTTGCCATGCATTTAGGCATCTTGGTGTCCAGATCAAGATCATGCTCTTGTTTTCTCTCTTTGTATTCTTTATGCTTTGTTTTCATTAATATCAAGTTTATGCCTTTCATTTCCTTTCCTTTCCTTAGTTAACTTTTATGTTCTTATTTTGTTTATCTATTTTTCTTTCTTTCATTATGTCTAGCTAAGTTAATTATGTCAAGGTGAAAAGGTTACACTAATGGTGTAAGAATAAGTATGGTATAAACTTAATATGGACTTTAATGTTTAATACTAACATGTTTTATATTTGTTATCTTGTTCACTCTTTAATACTTTGCTTGTTAAATGATTAATCTTGATTTATGTTGTATAACAATTGGTACAACAAATGCTTGGCACTTTCATAGCCCATACTGTATGGTATAACCGACACCTGAGCTATGAAAGGAACTTGATTTGTTGTTAACATAAGTTATAATCATGAATGCTTGACGAAATTTACAAGTATTAGCATTAATTGAATAAGATGACTAATGTAATCATGTTAACAATCTATAATCTGATTGGAACCTCCTTTATGTGTGGTTTCCAATTGAACAATAAGAGTTTATACTATACTTGTTTGAAATACCATTAGTGGAACCTCTAACCTTGACATTTGTTATTATCATTGTTTAATCTTTACTTTAATATTCTATCTCCAAGTTCTCATCATCATCATCATCTTCTTCTCTTTCTTTATTATTATTATTATTATTATTATTATTATTATTGTTGTTGTTGTTGTTGTTGTTGTTGTTGTTGTTGTTGTTGATAATTTGTACAATAACCTCCCTGTGGTTCGACCCCGGTCTTGCCGGGTTATTTATTACTTCGACACTCCTGCACTTGGGAGAAGACATCAATCTCTTTGTCGTGTCACTAAACATAATGAAAGAAAGAAAAATAAATAAACAAAATAAGAATATAAGTAAGATCAAAGTTAACTAAGTAAAGGAAATGAAATGAAAGGCATAAACTTGATATTAATGAAAACAAAACCTAAACATTACAAAAATACAAGAGAGAACAAAAGCATGATCTTGATCTAGAAACCAAGATGCCTAAATGCATGGCAAATGCCTCCTTTTATAGGCCAAAATTGAAAACTATTGATTTGATGACTAATTGATGAATGGGTGGCCAACTCTTGACTTGGTAACAATTTTTATCTTCTCTGTCTACCCAAAATATCATTGATAACATCAGAATTGGAACCACTTGAAAACATGAAAGTTGTAGAAAATTTTCTCAGCTTTCTAGGAAAAAAAATGGAGGTCATTTAGTCTTCTAGAAGTCCAGATATGGGCCAAACTCTAAACAGTATTTGGGTTGTAAAATAAATTCAGCCTTCTTTATTGTTGCTACAATTTAGACTTTAAAATAACCTTTTTTAAATCTTGAGCTTTATATGAAAGTTGTAGGTCCATGTTTTATCTTTCCACCCATATAAAGTAGACCTAAATCCAAGATCTACACTCCAGATATGACCTAATTATCGAAAAGTATTCTAGCTTGGATTGCACCAATATGTTTTTCTAAGTTTTGCCATCTCTTTGTCCTTTCTGATTAGTACTCAAAAGTGTATTTTTATCATGGTTTTATATCATCATTTTGCACTTGAAGTATCAATAACTCCTTAACTAAAGTACATTTTATAATAATCTATCTAATAATATAAGATAACTTTAATTTGTGGCAAATGTCCATTTTAAATGCAGGCCTATCACATCAATAAAAGGATTGATTGATGACTTTAAGAACTTCAATTGCAAAGGCAAAGAGATGATCAAACTTAGAAAAGAGATGTCGGTGCAATCTAAATCGAAACACTGTTCGGTAATTGGGTAATATCTGGAGCTATAGATATCAGATTTAGGTCTACTTTATATGCATGGAAAGGTAAGACATAGGCCTACAACTTTTATATGGAGCCCAAGATCTAAAAAGGTCATTTTCAAGTCCAAAGTGTTGCAACAATAAAGAAGCCCGAATCTATCCTCCAGCCCGAGTACTGCTCAGTATTTTGGCCATATCTGGAGTTCTAGAAGTCGAAATGAGATGAATTTTTTACACAAGAAAGCTGAGACAATTTCCTAAAACTTTCATGTTTTTAAGTGGCTCTAATTTTGATGTCATCAATGACGTTTTGGGCAGACAAGAGAAGATAAGGATTGTCACCAAGTCAAGAGTTGGCCACCCATTCATCAATTAGTCATCAAATCAATAGTTTCCAATTTTGGCCTATAAAAGGAGGCACTTGCCATGCATTTAGACATCTTGGTTTCTAGATCAAGATCATGCTCTTGTTCTCTCTTGTATTTTTGTAATTTTTAGGTTTTGTTTTCATTAATATCAAGTTTATGCCTTTCATTTCCTTTGATTTACTTAGTTAACTTTCATCTTATTTATATTCTTATTTTGTTTATCTATTTTTCTTTCTTTCATTATGTCTAGCTAAGTTAATTATGTCAAGGTGAAAAGGTTACACTAATGGTGTAAGAATAAATATGGTATAAACTTAATATGGACTTTAATGTTTGATACTAACATGTTTTATATTTGTTATCTTGTTCACTCTTTAATACTTTGCTTGTTAAATAACTAATCTTGATTTGTTGTTAACATAAGTTATAATGATGAATGCTCGATGAAATTTACAAGTATTAGCATTAATTGAATAAGATGACTAATGTAATCATTTTAACAATCTATAATATGATTGGAACCTCCATTATATGTGGATTCCAATTGAACAATAAGAGTTCATACTATACTTGTTTGACATACCATTAGTGGAATCTCTAACATTGACATTTGTTATTATCATTGTTAATCCTTACTTTAATATTTCATCTCAAAGTTCTCATCTTCTTCTTCTTCTTTATTATTGTTGTTGTTGTTGTTGTTGTTATTATTATTATTATTATTGTTGTTGTTGTTATTGTTGTTGTTGTTGTTGTTATTGTTATTATTGTTGTTGTTGTATTATTGTTATTTATAATTTGTACAATAACCTCCCTGTGGTTCGACCCCAGTCTTACCGGGTTATTTATTACTTCGACACTCCTGCACTTGGCAGAAAACATCAATCTTTTCATTGTATCACTTTCAATTTCAGTTCTTAAACTCATCAATCAATTCTTTTATTTATATGATAGACCTGTATTTAAAATAAACATTTACTATAAATTAAAAGTATCTTGTACTATTAGATATGTTATTTGACACGATTAAAAGATTGATGTCTTCTCTCAAGTGCAGAAGTGTCGAAGTAATAAATAACTCGGCAAGACAGAGATCGAACCACAAGAAAGTTAATTTTATAAATTACATATAACAATAATACAACAACAATAACAATAATAACAACAACAATGATAAAAACAACAACAACAACAACAACAACAACAACAATAAAGAAAAAAAGGAGAAGAAAAGGAAAAAGATGAGAACTTGAGATGTAATAGTAATGTATGGATTAAACAATGATAATAACAAATGTCAAGGTTAGAGGTTCCACTAATGGAATGTCAAACAAGTATAGTATGAACTCTTATTATTCAATTGGAAACCATACATAAAAAAGGTTTCAATCAGATTATAGATTGTTAACATGATAATATTAGTCATATTATTCTATTAATGCTAATACTTGTAAATCTCATCAAACATTCATGATTATAACTTATGTTAATAACAAATCAAGTTTCTTTCATAGCTTAGGTGTTAGTTATACCATACAGTATGAACTATAAAAGTGTTAAGCATTTGTTGTACTAAATGTTATACAACATAAATCAAGATTAATCATTTAACAAGCAAAGTATTAAAAAGTGAACAAGATAACAACTATAAAACATGTTAGTATCAAACATTAAAGTCTATATTGAGTTTACATTATACTTATTCTTACACCATTAATGTAACTTTTTCACCTTCACATAATAAACTTAGCTAAACATAATGAAAGAAAAAAAAATAAACAACATAAGAACATAAATAAGATAAGAGTTAACTAAGTAAATGAAAGGAAATGAAAGGTATAAACTTGATATTAATGAAACAAAACATAAATATTACAAAAAATACAAAGAGAGAAAACAAGAGCATGATCTTGATCTCAAAACCAAGATGCTTAAATATATGGCAAATGCCTCCTTTTATAGGTTAAAATTAAGAACTATTGATTTGATGACTAATTGATGAGTGGGTTAAAATTGTATTAGCGGTCTTGTGTACAAAATTTAGGTCATTTGAACTTCTAGAACTTCCGATATGGGCCAAACATTGAACAATGCTCGGGCTGGAAGACAGATTCGGATTTCTTTATTATTGCTATAATTTAAACTTAAAAATAGCTTTTTTAAGTCTTGAGCTCCATATGAAAGTTGTACGTCTATATCTTACCTTTTCATCCATATAAAGTAGATCTAAATCTGAGATCTACAGTCTCAGATATGACTCAATGACAAAACAGTGTTCTGGTTTGGATTGCACCAACATCTCTTTTCTAAGTTTGGTAATCTCTTTGTTCTTTCAATTTCAGTTCTTAAATTCATCAATCAATCCAAACTTATCTTATATGCATTTACAATAAATATTTACCATAAACATTTACAATAAGATACCTTTAAATTCATCAATCAGTACTTAAAAGTGCATTTTTAGCAAGGCTTAATTGCTTAGGTTAGGGAGGCTACGAAACCAAACTTATCTACATTTTTATTATCATCATTGTTTTTGCTTTTTTTTGTTTTTTTTTAAATTATATATTATCCATTTCCCTTAGTTGTTACCTTTAACAAAAGAACATAAATAATATAATAATCCAATGTGCAACCCACAATCATATGTTTGTGTGTGTATGTGAATTAAGGTTTAATAATACATGTTAAATGAGTATATAAGCAGAATTAAGTGATAACAATGCGAGAGTTTGTAAACCTCAATATTTCAAGAAGTATTATGATAAACCTTGTTATGAATGGTTACTAAGATGCGTCTCAAGAGTCATAAAAAGATTTCTTTTACTCTGCCAATATAGTAATAATAATTTTGCACCTACTTTATGAAATAGAAAACATAATTAGTCATCAATATCCTAAAGTAGAAAGATAGAGTATAGAAGACATCACTTGAAATAACGAACACTCACAAATCTAAAACACTTAAACAAAAATAAGAAATAATAAAACACAATAATAAAACAAAAACACAAAAAAATTACAAATGAAGACTCAAATCTAATCTAAAATTTTTACGGCTTCCCTTAGATGACCAATTTATATGACTCGTGGAAGGATCAATTACACGAATGAAAGATTGTAGTTGGTCAATCAATTGTTCAGCAATAGTAGTAGAGATTATAATTTGTTGTGTAGAAGATGTTAGAAATTCTTGTTTCATAGCATAATCAAGAAAAGACAACAACTTATCATAATAACCATTAACATTTAACAAACCTATGGGTTTATGGTGAATATGCAATTGGCCCTAAGAGGAAATATGAAAGATCTCTTCTAATATATCTAAACCACCTGGTAAAGTAATAAAGGCATCAGCATAGTTAAACATTACATTTATTTGAGCCAACATTGTGGAAACTGTAGTTCCTCTCCAATTGTTTTTCCAATGATATCCCCTTATGCTAAAACTTAGAGGAAGACCCCAAAACTTAGAGGAAGACCCCAAAACTTAACTAACTCCTAAAAATATAGCTATTGACACACCTCCTGTTAATCCCAGACTATCTCCCCTATACACTAAATAAATCTTTCTCTCAGTTAGCACCTGACCAAGATGATTTGCTGATTCTAAAAACTCCTTTTCTTTTCCAATACTAGATCCACCGAAAACACAAATATTTCTTATCTGATGACCTGAGGAACTTGTCATTTCTACACACTTTTATTTTTGTTAAATGTATGGATTGAGTAGAAATGAAAGGAAGGAAGAGAGGATTTTATAGATGAGAAATTAAAAAGGCAATCATACCACCTATATGTAAGCTAGCTGGAGTCTCTCTCACACACACACTTTCTCTCTCTCTCTCTATTTATTTATAAAAAAAAATATTTATGTATAGGTGGTTGTGATTATGGCTTATATTTTCTCTTGGTTTTATGTCTAAAAACAGCTTAAACACCCTCTATGGGTCGGGGATAGACTTCCCATCTAGTTTTCTTAAAAACTAGCAAATAAGGTCTGTTTTAGTTAGATTCTCAAAACTATGTCAAGCATGTTTTTTATAAAAATGGGTTTACAAGTGATGAATTGCACGATACATATCTCAACTATGATGAGACTTAAGAATCAATAGAAGATTATCTAAAGACTCTCTATGTTTTGAAATAAATCACACCTTTTGACTTTTTCACAGGTTTTGCAGGAAGCATGTGATTCCTTGAATATGGTGAGCTAGTAAAATCCGCTTTGTAAGATTTCTACAGTCCTTTTTTTTACAAGAAATGATCCCCACGTGCCTTAGAGTGATAAAATTTAATGAAATTACTTTCCTTATTGTTAGGAATGTATTTTTAAAATATTTGATTAGGACAATAATTGAATAAGTAAGGGTCATTCCAATAAAAATTTTGCAAGTTGCTCAAAAATTTTCTTTTGTCTTCGGTACTCTAGTGAGCTAGCAAAAATCCTGAAGTAAGAAAATTAATTTTTAGAAAACTAAGGCATTGAACTAAGAGAAAGTAGAGATTTATCAGGAAAGTAATCATTGATTGGTGTGATGTCGGGTGTCGAATCTGTTGCCACTTTTGATAAAAGATCCGCATCAACATTTTCGGTGCCTTTTTCATCCTTGATTTCTTTCTAATTGGTCATAACATGAGGAAATGGAAGTGCCAGAAGGGAATCAGTCTTTTCTTTACAATGTTCAGATTCAAACCCTTCATTACCCTTAGAGATTGACTTATCATCTTTCTCATAAGGTTGAAAAAATAGTTTTTGAATAACCTTACCACTATGAAGAGTGATGACTGATTTAACTTGATTCATGTGTTGACTTCCAAGACTACTTACATTTGCATTGTATTGCCCCTTGTAATTTTGTTGTAGTTAAGATGAAAACTTACCTTTCTCTTGAAAGCTAAGAGCATATGTGAATTTGGCAAGAGTATTTTTAAAATCATTTATGCTTTGAGCAAGTTGAGTGTTGATTGTCTCTTGCTTTTTAATAAATGCATACAAAGTTTCTTTAAAATTTCTTGTAATAGATGGAGCATAAGGAGGTGCATATCCATGAGAATTTTAGAAATTATGGTGTACTTGAAATGGTGGTTATGAAGTTTATATATTGTTATTATCACTCTTTCAACTGAAATTTAGGTAATTTCTCCAACCAGGATTGTATGTTTGGGAGTATTGGTTATAATTATCCCTTTGAAAACTATTTCAAGTATGAGCTTGTTCATGGAGACATTTCTTAAAAGAAGACAAGGTTGGCAATTACTGGTTGAGTGTTCATTTGTTTCACATATTTGACACACAATGTTTTCAAATATTTGACACACAATGTTTTCAATATATTTTAATTGACCACTCTTTTTCAATTCCAGTGCCTTGACTTTTATGGCTAAAGATGTAAACTTGGCTTGGAAGTCATGAGCTTCCCTAAGGTTATACATACCTCTACTAGATGTATGAGGTTGAGTTTTACTTGGTGCCTCACAAGTACCCATGGTGTTTCAATTTTGAGCATTTTTAGCTAAGAAGTCTAAGTACTTCATCGCTCCATTAGTGTATCTTTAAAAGTTTCATTGCACATCAATTCAACCATTTACCTATCTCTAGGTGTTAACCCTTCATAAAAATATGAAACCATTCTCCATGTTTCAAAACCATGATTAGGGCAAGTATTAATTAAGTCTCGATACCTATCCCAACATTAGTAAAATATTTGTCCTGGTTTTTGATTAAGAGCTATGATTTGTCTTTTGAAAGAGTTTGTTTTGAGAGATGGGAAAAACTTCTTTAAAAATTGTTGTTGCATTTCATTTCAAGCACGAATGGATCCTGGTCTCAAATTTTATAGTCATGTTTTAACTTTACCTTTTAATGAAAAAGGAAAAAGCTTTAATCTGATGGTGTTCATGCTACAATTTGAATCATTATATGTGTTACAAACCTCCTCAAATTCCTTTAAATGCAAGTATGGATTTTTTAAACTAAGCCATAAAAGGAAGGCAAAAGTTGATTAATGTTTAGCTTAAAATTAAAATAAGATGCATCAGGAGAAAAAACTATGCATGATGATGCACTTGTTCTTGTGGGATTCATGTGATCTCTAAGTGTTCTAACACGGTTATGCTCATTAGTCTCATTACAAAGTGATTGATTATTTTTTTCGGCCATATTTTCTTAAAAGGATGATGATACCCTACAAAGTCTACCACTTGATGTACGTGACCACACTCTTATGCACGTGTAGGAATAGAATAAAAGAAAGAAGAAAACAAAAAAGGAAGAAAACAAAAAAAGAAGAAACAAGAGACAAGAAACAAAATTATATACAAGAAAAATGAAAAGAGAAAATAAAATAACTACTATAATTTATACAAGAACTTACCTCCCTAGTAATGGTGCCAAAAACTTGACACGACTAAAAGATTGATATCTTCTCCTAAGTGTAGAAGTGTCGAAGTAATAAATAACCTGACAAGACCGGGGTTGAACCACAAGGAGGTTAATTGTATAAATTATAGATAACAATAATACAACAACAATAACAATAATAACAACAACAACGATAATAATAATAAAAAAAAAAGATGAGAACTTTGAGATGGAATAAAATGTAAGGATTAAACAATACTAATAACAAATATTAAGGTTAGAGGTTCCTTTAATAGTATGTCAAACAAGTATATATAAACTCTTATTATTCAATTGGAAACCATACATAAAAAAGGTTCCAATCAGATTATAGATTGTTAACATGATAATATTAGTCATCTTATTCGATTAATGCTAATACTTGTAAATCTCATCAAGCATTCATGATTATAACTTATGTTAACAACAAATCAAGTTCCTTTCATAGATCAGGTGTCGGTTATACCATATAGTATGGGCTATGAAAGTACCAAGTATTTGTTGTACCAAGTGTTATACAACATAAATCAAGATTAGTCATTTAACAAGTAAAGTATTAAAGAGTGAACAAGATAATAACTACAAAACATGTTAGTATCAAACATTAAAGTCTATATTGAGTTTACATTATACTTATTCTTACACCATTAATATAACTTTTTCACCTTCACATAATAAACTTAGCTAAACATAATGAAAGAAAAAAAATAAATAAACAACATAAGAACATAAATAAGATAAGAGTTAATTAAGTAAAGGAAAGGAAATGAAAGGCATAAACTTGATATTAATGAAAGCAAAGCATAAACATTACAAAAAATACAAAAAAAGAAAGCAAGAGATGATCTTGATCTGGAAACCAAGATGTCTAAATGCATGGCAAAAGCCTCCTTATATAGGTCAAAATTAGAAACTATTGATTTGATGACTAATTGATGAATGGGTGACCAGCTCTTGACTTGGTGACAATCCTTATCTTCTCTTGTCTACCTAAAACGTCATTGATAACATCTAAATTAGAGTCACTTGAAAACATGAAAGTTGTAGAAAATTATCTCAGCTTTCTTATATAAAAACTTCAAGTCATTTGGAATTCTAGAACTCTAGATATAGGTCAAACACTGAACAGTGCTCGAGCTAGAAGATAGATTCGGACTTCTTTATTGTTATTACAATTTGAACTTGAAGATGACCTTTTTAAGTCTTGGGGTCCATATAAAAGTTGTAGGCCTATATCTTACCTTTCCATCCATATAAAGTAGACCTATATCTAAGATTTACAGCTTTAGATATGACCCAATTACCAAACAGTATTCTGGTTTGGATTGCACAAACATCTTTTTTCTAAGTTTAGTTATCTCTTTGTCCTTTTAATTTTAGTTTTTAAATTCATCAATCAATCCTTTTATTTATATGATAGACCTGCATTTAAAATAAATATTTATCACAAATTAAAGGTATCTTATATTTTTAGATATATTATTATAAAACATGTTTTAGTTAAAGAGTTATTGACACTTCAAGTGCAAAATGATGACATAAAATCTTGATAAAAAATGCACTTTTAAGTACTAATCATTATTATAAAACATGCTTTAGTTAAGGAGTTATTGATACATTAAATGCAAAATGATGATATAAAACCTTGATAAAAATGCACTTTTAAGTACTAATCAACTGTCTAACCTCTTGTCATATTTTCAACTATATCTAGAGTTATAAAATTATATTTCAAGCGAGATTGATCTCGTTAGAAAGTTAAGACATGAGGCTACAAGTTCTCTAACGAAAGGAGAGGTTATTTTGCCTCTAAGATAGTCAAAATTGCTTATAAACAAATATTTGTACTATTACTGTCCAAATAGTATTACGTCCCTTATCACATACCACACATGAATTAACTTAATTTTAACAAGAAATACTTTTCCCCTAATTCAAGTCTAAGGACCCTAATCTATAATTCACATTAAGACATCAATTCATTATCGACTTTGAAATGACTTATAAAATCATGTTCAGAACACCTTACTCAAAATGAATTAAGGTTTTGTTCTTCAACTAGTTCAAGATTTTCAACTCAGTCCTTTCTTATCAAATGATAGTCGGCCATCCATCTTCTTTTCTTGTTAATTTTCTTGTTAATCTCTTGCCCACAAATGTTTATTCCATCTATAAACCCTTAATCTTAGATGAGTTCTTGAAATTTTGGTGTCTCTTTCTTGATTTTGCAAGAATGGATACAAAAATTCGCTCTTTTCTTTTCTTATAATTACTGTAGATTTCTTGTAAAAATAGAAGTATTTATGCTCTATAATTTTTCTTATCCCCACATCTTTTTTTTTCTTTTTATAATCAAGTTATACCTTTTTTCATTTCTTATAAGCTCACCCCACAAACTTTTAGTTTAGTTTAGTTTCTTTAATTTAATCTAACCCTCAACATTTTTGAGTTGATTTATAATGTCTCAAAATATTTCATTCAAAAATTTTTGAATTCCTGTTTTTATCTAACCATATACATTAATTTCTTCACTTTTATTTCCCATTTAGTTAGTTTGTAATTTAAGTAACCTTTATTTTTCCCTGAAGTTTATAGCGGTGCTCTAAAACCCAACAAAAATTAGTGGTGGATCGGCTTAGCCTATAAGAGAATTAAAATAAAAACCAACCTAAGATAACCTAAAGGGGGGGCAAAGACAACCTTGGTCTAACACCCAAACATCCTACCTAATTTAAGAGGGATTATAAATTCAAGGAGAAAGTGGGGGGGGGGCTTCCTCTTCTCAAAACCAATTGCATGTTCTTACCCCTTTTCTCTTTTTCCAAAAACAGCTTGCCAACAGCCTTGGTTGTAACAATCTTGCCAAAGCAAAACACAACAAACCCAGATGCATGCAAGCTCTTGATTGTTGTGTGAGGAGAAGTCAGAAGAAAAAAGAGAAAATAATAAAAGGTAAATGAGTTATAAATGGTAGCTGCTGTAGCAGATATGGAAGAGAAGGAAAACCAAAACTAGAGACGAGGAGGAAGCAGAAAAATATGAGCAGAAGGGGAGTAAAACTTGTTAAAATTCCTTCCTAAAGCTATTATAAGCCGTAAAGTATGAACCAAGCCTCTTTTCCTTTACCAGTTTCTAAGTTCTTAGAACTAAAAGGAAGAATAAATAATGTGAAGGGATACCCAAAAGTTTACACTAGCTATAAGAGAAAACTAAACAAAAAGGAAAAACAATAATAGGGGCTAAATAAAGGACATATAAATAAAACAAACAACATGAAGGAATGGATAATTTTGTAGACGTAAATTTAGCTAATTAGCTGGCCATAATGGTGGCTGGATAAACCATGAATATAGGTGGTTTCCACCTTTTTCTCATATGATGTCAAATTTTTGACATGAATTACTTATGGATGATCTATTATTGAATCCTTGGTGAATGATGTAATAATGATGAAATGTGTGATTGAGTTTTTTATAAATATTAAAACAATGAAAAAAATGCTAATGTTTTGAAATGACCTATTTGAGATGGATATATTATTATGTTATGATGAATATTAAACCAACGATAAGATATTGGTTGAGCTGTTATGAAAATGGGTTGCTAACGAATGTTAAATCGATTATGAAATGTTGATTATGATTGATGATTAGCTTTGATAAATGGCATCCATGATAGATGATTGAGTTATGCTTGATGATTAACTTTAGCTAATGGCATTTGAGATGGATGACTGAGTTGTGCTTGATGATTAGCTTTGGCTATGGATAATGACATCTAATATGGATGACCAAGTTATGTTTGGTGATTAGTTTCAGCTAATGGCATCCAAGATGGATGAATGAGTTGTGATAGATGATTAGCTTTAGCTAATGGCATCCATGATGGATGACCGAGTTATGTTTGATGATTGGTTTTGGCTGATGGTTTCCATAGTGAACGGTTGAATTGATTATGATAATTGGCTTTAGTTAATGGTATCCATAGAAATGACATGGGTTGATTTAGTGATTAATTTTTGTTAATGGCATCTAAAACGAATGGCCGAGATTAAATGTTACGATTAGCTATGATTAAAAGTAAACAAGGTGGATGATCGAGTTAAGGCAAAGTATTTAACCCCAATCGATGTTAAACTTTAGCCCTATAACCCTTGTAGAGAGGTTGGGGTGTGTGAGTGAGAAAATTATAGTTAACAAAATAATAAGAGATGTATAATGTATATAAGAAGTAACAGAAGGAATCTTCCCATTCTAATTTAATAATGAAAAGCAATAATAATGTACTTCTAGATGTTAATTATTATGTTAGATTATTTACAATTCTTGTATCCATGTTGTTTTGTAACAGACACATCACACAATCAAGGTGTGTAAGGAAGCCCATTTCACAAGTTCACTGATTAGTACTTAAAAGTGCATTTTTATCAAGGTTTTATATTATCATTTTGCATTTGAAGTATCAATAACCCTTTAACTAAAGCATGTTTTATAACATCATATCTAATAATGTAACATACATTTAATTTATGGTAAATATTCATTTTAAATATAGGCCTATCATATAAATAAAAGGATTGATTGAGGAGTTTAAGTACTGAAATTGAAAGGATAAAGAGATGGCCAAACTTAGAAAAGAGATGCTAGTGTAGTCCAAACCAGAATATCATTAAGTAATTGGGTCATATCTGGAGTTGTAGATCTCGGATTTAGGTCTACTTTATATGGATGGAAATGTAAGATATAGGCCTACAACTTTCATGTGAAGGTCTGTTTGAAAAAGGCTATTTTCAAGTCCAAATTATAGTACCAATGAAAAAATCTGAATCTGTCCTGCAGTCCGAATACTGTTTAATATTTGGTTTATATCTGGAGTTCTAAATGTCTAAATGACCTCTATTTTTTTTCCTGAAAAGCTGAGATAATTTCCTACAACCTTTATGTTTTCAAGTGGTTCCAATTATGATGTTATCAATGACATGTTATGTAGATAAGACAAGATAAGAATTGTCACCAAGTCAAGAGTTGGTTACTCATTCATCAATTAGTCATCAAATCAATATTTCTAATTTTGGCCTATAAAAGGAGGCATTTGCCATGCATTTAGGCATCTTAGTTTCTAGATCAAGATCATGCTTTTGCTTTCTCTCTTTGTATTTTTATAATACTTAAGTTTTCTTTTCATTAATATCAAGTTTATGCCTTTCATTTCCTTTTCTTTACTGAGCTAAGGAACATGAGCATGCGTATTAACTATCTGTCATATGAGAATATTAATTTACATGAACTATATCCCTATAATGCAATAAGAAAGGAACATAATTAGTAATTCATAGAATGTCATTGTGAGAAGTATCGAGAACAAAAAAAATCCACCGATTTTGGTTTTAAAAAAACCTAGGTCGTTACAAATTCAATATATGTTCCACTATTTATTTCAAGTTTAAGGGATGGAACTTTTATAAGGTGGGGAGAATGAAATATTTTGAAGGAAAAAGAGAGATTTTAGTAGGAAAAGGCAATAATGCACTTGAAGGAGTAGATATTAGGTATAAATAAATGAGGGATATTTTGGTAATTGCATGAGATTAATATAAATAGGAAGAGAGAAAAAATAAGAAGAGAAATCATAATTTAGATAGAGAATTGAAAGAGAGGAAGGAGAAGAAAAAAGAAGAGGAAGAGATAAAGGAAATTAGAAGAAATTAGTTATTAAGGTAAGCATTATGATATGATATGTATAATTATTGTTATTAGTTAAGATTTTGAATTTGATAAGATTTAGGGTTTTGAAGTTTATGTTTTTGAGTTTTATTGATGGGTTAATTGAAATGTTAGAAGTTAATTATTATGGATTTTTTAGGTGTTAGTTGAAATTTGAATATCTCATTTAGGACAGACTAATGGATTGAGATTCTGAAATCATAATCAACTGGTCAATCGTTTGGCTTGTTTGACTTCGGTTAACTAGTGGGTTTTAGATCAACTAATTGGTAAGTTTTGGTCGATTGGCTAACCTAAAAATGAAGGATGAGCAGTTCTTTTAAATTTGATGAATTTATAAAATGTTCAAGATTGAATGGATGAATATGTTTTGCTTTTATAATTACATTTTAGTCTATTATCTTAAAGTTTTAATCTTTGATGTTATCTATTTTGAGTTTTAGGTGTGTCTTCTTTTGTATTAAGATATTCTTGATATTTTATCTGTTGAGTATCAATATGATTTTCTTTAATATCTGCTTTTGTGTTCTTAGTACCTTTGAGTTAGGTATGTGGAAAATATTCTATATGTAAGAAGAATAATATAAATATTTGAATTATTAATGTAAAATGGATATGCTTCATGGTAATATATATTGTTTAATGTCCCTCATTTATTATAAAACATGATTACTTATTGAAATTGAATCCTTGATGTGAGATATTATATATATTTGAATTGATTGCTCTTCAATTGATTGATTGTATAAGTTGAACCTTTAAGAAATTGTTTTATTTGTTTGATTATAACCCTATGATATAACAATCAGAATATTTATACTAACAGGATTGTGTTAGTTTTTATGTACATCATGGTTCTAAACCTTAGTTAGTCAAAGGAGTTACCAACTTGTGGTGACTTATTATCCCACAGTTTGAAGCATTATTCTTATTATATTGTGATTTTATGATAAACATTATCTTATGATATTTTTTGTAATAATTTGTTTGTGAAATTCTCTTATAAAAATATAAAATCAATATTGTATATATTCCTCCTTAATATATTAACTTGTAGATGTATATTAAATGTTATTTATTTATTGAATTGTTGAATTAACCCTCTCATTACTTTTTTTTTATCGTATCATTTTTGTTACTTTTAAAATCTATTCTTTTATTGAATTAATTATGATAATAAATGTTGCATAAAACTATGATTGAGTTAATAAAAAATTATTTATAAGTATCTTTGGATTTGTATGGATAATAAACTTGAAAATAGGTTATGTCTATGTGTTAATTATAGATATGAGAATCTAATGTGATATTTCATTTAGCTTTTGTCATTGGAGATGTTTAAAAGAATCTCTAAAAAGAGATTATTTTAAAAAATTAAATTGATAAAATAATTTTTTAAATAATATAAATATATATTTTTTTCTTTATACTCCAATAGTAAAAAAATTAATTATAAAGTTCATTATATTTTAATATATTTTATATTAATAACATTATTTATTAATTATAACCGGCTGATACAACTTCAAGTAAAAACCTTCTTCTTTTAGCAGGTTTTACTAATAGACAAGAATGACTCTTATATATATATATATATATAGACTTTTCAACATGGCATATAAAAATAAAAATAAAAGACAGAAACCTTTTATCCTTTCCATTTGGCTTTATATTTTGGCTTTCCTTCAAAAAGCACTGCTAACAAAAATCGCTATCCTGGTTAATAAAAATCTTGACACAATAGAAGGGAAGGGATACGGTGCGCATCACCTTTTTTTTCCTCTGCTAAATTCTAAACCCGAGAGAAAAGGTTACTGTTACAGATAAGAAATGGTAAGCAGCAAAGCAAACTAAGAGGCCTATCAGTCTCTCAGGAGGAGGACAGGCTTTTATAGATTCTTCTGGTGTTTGGAAGGGGCAAGGGAGGAGATCAGATATATTTTACTAGGGTTTTGCTTGTCTTGCTCAGCACTTATTTAAAAATATATTTGCTCAGTCAGTATTCCACGTGCTCCTGGGGACTCNGAGACAGCCCCCCCCCCAAACGCTTGAATGCACTCAATTTATACTCTCTGACCGCATGTTCCCTTCCATTTGTTTGCATCTCTCTCAAAAACACCAAAAACCAGTCAAGAAGCACTTACAAGGTATCAAAAAACCAAGGATTTACTACTATTGTATTTTATCCAGGAATCATAAAGGTTTTTGCTTTGCAGTGACTAGTATTGTCATAGATGATGATGGATATCAAAGGAGGTAGAGTTGGTGTAGGTGAAGAAGATACGAGTGATGGTATGCAATGTAGTGACCATCCGTACAGAAACAACCCAGGTGGGATCTGTGCCTTTTGTCTTCAAGAAAAGCTTGGCAAGCTTGTTTCTTCTTCTTTTCCTTTACCCATACGTGGTCGCTCCTCCTCCTCCTCCTCTTCTCCTTCTTTTAGATCTGATATTGGTGTTGGTGGCTCTAGCAATGGAGGTGCAGGTACTTCACTATCATTTGCTGTGCGTCCGACAACAACAAAATGTAGAAATGATGGTGGCAATAATAGTCACTATCTAGAATATTACACAAGGAGGGCCAGGATCCCTTTTCTTTTGGCTAAAAAGAAGAAGATAACCAAGGTACCATCATCATCAGATCGTGATATTGTTTTCAAGAGAAGCAAATCTACCGCAACTCCCAGGAGAGGCCATTTCCTGAACTCTGCTACTGATGATGGTGAGGATTTTAGCCCAAGGAGAAGAGGGTTTTGGTCATTTCTCTATCTCTCTTCCTCCAAGTCTAGTACTTCAACTAGAAAAACAGAAAAGATGTCTTCTTTAGCTGCAACTACACAACTAGCAGCAGCAGCAGCAGCAAATGGGTCCCCGGTGAGGCCAAAAGAAAAGTGCTTAGGTTCTTCTTTGTCAAAGAAAGGTGACAATATTGTGGTAGTGGAGGATGATGATGATAGTCCTAACAGCCAAGCAACTGCCTCCGCCACCTCTTTCGAGAGAAAGGTGTCAAGGTCTAGATCCGTTGGGTGTGGAAGCAGGAGCTTCTCCGGTGACTTCTTCGAGAGAATCTCAACTGGGTTTGGTGATTGCACTCTAAGAAGAGTGGAGTCCCAAAGGGAAGGCAAGCCCGTCACTGTTGGGACTTCTCACATGAAAGGGAGGGTGAGGTGTGGCGGTATCTTTGGTGGGTTTATCATAACCTCCTCGTTTTCCTCTTCATCATCATCCTATTGGGTTTCATCATCAGCTGAAGATATGAATGGGAAATCATCAGGAGCTGGCCCTCTTGCTCATGGTAGGAGCAGGAGCTGGGGTTGGACTTTCGCTAGCCCAATGAGAGCTTTCGGCAGCAAACCTTCTTCAAAAGATGGGAAAAGAGACATCAATAGGAACACCACTTCAAACTTGTCTGGCATTCCTTCATTGTTAGCTGTGAGAGGCTAAAGTAGAAGGGTTGAGGGCCTTGAGGCTGCTGGTGCTACATTACACGGTACATTCTATCATGATCTTGTTTGTTTGATTCGTGCTCGTCTATCTTGCTCTGATCAGTTCTATCACTAGTAGTTATTATACTTTTTTTCCTTAAATTTTGTTGAAATTTATTGTTATATATGAAAATTATTTATCTTTTAGATAATTGCATGTTAAGTCATATATCCTATAGTGTCAAATTCGAAACCCAGGTGAGTCAACAGACTGCTTGGAGTTGGAGGTGAAGAAAATATTTATGTGCGATATTTTTAGCAGTTGCAATTGAGTATTCTGTGATTCGCCAAGGTTTTGTGCTTCGTTTGTGGTTTTAATTTTCATGTATAATTAGTTTGTATTTTGTAAGTTGTAAGATCTGGTGTGCTGGGTGCTTGAGCTGGTGTTTTTTAAAATATATTTTTAATAATTTAAATGTGCTAATATTAAAAAACATATTCTGAAATAGATCACAAATGTTTATATACATATAAAAGCTAACTTGTGGACACATGCTATGGTGGTGCTGGGCACATTTCTAGGCCTATAATGCTGTCATGGTGATAATCCCCTTAGGCCTTGGCCATATGAGATTCGGTCAAGCCTCATCATTGTTTTTTGAACTTGGTAGAAGTAGATGTGTAACTATTCATTGTATAATCCTTTCTCACCACAAACTTAGGCATTAAATTTTTGGCAGTTCGTCTTTGCCAGCTACTTGAACAACTGTACAAGACGGCAAGGTGCTCTTGTGAGCTGCTGCTTGTACAGTTGTTCACAGGGACTTGTCATCATATGTTTTTCACCTTCAGGTCGAAATTATTTTTTTACAAACGGTATCTCTCCTTGCCGTGCAAGGAGAGACCAATGCAATTCTGATTCCCAGAGATTTTCAATTCATGTCGTAGTTGAATTGGATCATGCGTATGTTTAGTCAAGTCTTGGTGTGGAAGGGTTTTTTTATTATTATTAATATTATAGAGGTGAGGTGAAGTGAGGTGTTTGTTTGATATTGGAACACATTGCCATTGTCAATCTAATAATGCTTGAATAATCTTGACACCATCTAGATGGAGATTATTTGATAGAATTCAATGAAATCTTCAAACACTTTGGGGGCACAAATTCAATTCCAGACCAGAAAAGAAAAAAAGAGAGTCTGGAAAATCCTCAAGGAGATGTATATAATGGTGCATGAAGAAGTACACAATTGCGAAAAGACAGGGGAAAAGGGATGCCTGGGGAGGCTCAGATATTGGTTCAGAACATTAATAGAAGTGGTCCCTTGATCCATGCACTTTTTTTAATCCCAAAAGTCTTGGATTTTTTTCCCCTTCTGCAAGGTGCCCACAAGGCCTTAGATATGGAAAAGAAACCCAGCTCATGGAGCGCTCGATTAGACTTTGAAGCATCGGGAAAGGGCAAAACTTCTCGGTGTCCTGACGAATTTGTGCTTAGACAGGGAAATTCAGTTCTGTGCATTTTTAGGCCCCTCACGTGCTCTGTATCTTTGCTTCCAGGATAAAGACTCAAGAGAAAGAAACAACAGAGAAGGGTCCATCCCAACAGTGCATCTTGAATTATGGCCAGCAGCAATTGAGTGCATAATTGAGGGCTATCGATTTCTTTTCTTTTTTACCTTGAATGAATCTGGTATCGAAAAAGTTTCGGGACCATAGTTTTTACTTCGGAAAGTTACATGTAGAACTCGAAGAAGGTTGCTGTTTAAAATGTCGAGAACATCCACATCGCCCAACAGGATGTTGTGCGGAGAAGAAGGCTCCGAGACAGGCTAGAAGGGCAGCATTAAATCATTAATCAAGCAATAAGAAAAAGGTGTTCTATTATTGTTTTTCCTTCATGGTTTGTCTGTGGGAAAACTACTTTCGGTTAAAACAAAGGCTTGCGTGCTATCTCTTGAAGCAACTGAACTGCTTGGTACCATCGATCATCACCTTTTATATATATGTATATAGTTTAGCATAACAATAAAATATTTATATCATAGATAATTATTTGATATTATTATTAAATGTAATTCAACAAGTTAACAAAAAAACTTGAATTGGCCTGGCAACAACTAATAAAAAAACATCAAATTATAAAATTGATAAGAAAATGATGAAACTAATTAAAAAAAATTCTCTAGATCCAACTTTTTGTCAGATCTGAGTTTAAAAATAAATTACATGAAAGTTGTTTTGATGTGTTCTAATTTGACTTAGTCATTCAAAAAGCAACTCGAGATACAATTAAAATAGTTTGAGAATGAAATTAAAGGGGAAATAGAGCTTTACTAATCATACAAATAATAAAGTTTCACAAAGAAATTTATTTCTTTCAGTATAAAAGATAATCAAGATTATATTTTCTTTTTAAACTACAAAATATTACACTTTTAAGATTAAACTAATTTTTTAAAAACACAAAAAAAAGATTGAGAGCTTAGAGATTTTTTTCAATGTTATTAAACCTAGGCAAGAAGATAAATCTTGAAATCGCTTGACTTGGATTCTTACGTAATGTTAGTTTCAATTAAATTATTTAAGATTTAACTCAATATGAATTGATTTATTTAATAGGTTTAAAGAAAACCTGGATGATTGGTAAAAACATGGATCAACTTAAATAAAAAATCAAGAAGAATTTTTTTAAAAAAAATGTTGAGATGATAACATGGTTCATAAAATAGTTAGGTTTAATAATTTTTTCTCTTAAAAATATTTAAGTGTGGATTTAAAAAAAATTAAACTCACCTTAAGTGTTGTTTTGCATTTATGTGCATTATAGTAATTTAAATTTGCAAAAAATGACTAATTCATAATAATTGGAGTATGAGTATAAAATAAATTTTATAAAAAAAAGGGTAAATTGATTGTTTCAACCTCTACTAATTAATCCAAATGAATCTTCTAAACCTTAGTTAATATTCTAAATCTGTAACCTGTGAAATTGAAAACCCAGGTTCAATTAAAAATTTCAACTGTTAACTAATTTAATGTTAAATGATAACATTAAAAAACAAATCCCAAATAAAAACATTAACCAAAGCCAAAAAAAAAAAGAATAAGCATCAATTATGAAAGGAGAAAAAATGAAGATGTAAAATTGAAACAAAAAAAAAAGAAAAATTTCAAAAACTATCTTAAATAGCCAAAAAAAGAATTAAAGAGAGGACCAAATCTAATAGATAAAAAAAAAAACTAAAGTAGGATGCAATTGAAAAAAAAGAAATGAATAAAAAAATAGAAATAAAAAAAGAGGAACAAAATCAAAAGAAAAATAACTTGAATGACTTATATGAAAATTATGGAGGGCTAAGCACAAATTTCCAAGCAAAAAGAGAAAAGAAAGCAAAAAAAGAAAAGGATGTCAAGCACACCTCGTAGGTGACGACTACATCATCACACAGGGAGGAAGAGTAGGCTGAGAGCAATCAAATGATATAGTAGATGATTAATATTTAAAAATATATTTTTATCAAGACTTTATATCATTATTTTACACTTGAAATATTAATAACTTCTTAACTAGAATATATTTTATAATAACATATCTAATAATATAAGATACCTTTAATTTGTGGTAGATGTTCATATTAAATACAAGTCTATCATATAAATCAAGGGATTGATAGATGAGTTTAACAACTGAAATTAGAAAGATAAAAATAGGGTTAAAATTAGAAAAGAGATATTTGTTCAGTTCAAACTGAAACATCATTTGATTATTAAATCATAACTAGGTTGTAAAATTTGAATTTAGATCTACTTTATATGGATGGAGAGCTAAGATATAGGTCCAAGACTTTCATAAGAATTCAAGATTAAAAAAGGTTATTTTCAAGTTCAAATTGTAGCAACAACAGAGAAGTCTGAATCTATCATGCAGCCCAAAAACTGTCTAGTATTAAGTCCATTCTCGAGTTCTAAAAGTCTAAAAATCATCAAATTTTTTATTGTTGGAAAGCTGAGATAATTTCCTATAACTTTTATGAGGATAATCTATTTAAATTTTTATGTTAGCAATCATGTTTTATTTATATAAAAAGATAAAGATTGTCACAAGTCAAGATATGACTACCTACTCAATAATTAGTCAACAAATCAATAATCATAAATTTTATCATATAAAAGGAGGTATTTGTCATGCATTTAAGCATCTTGGTTTTCATATTAAGATCATGTTCTTGCTCTCTTTCTTTATATTTTTTTGTAATGCTTAAGTTTTGCTTTCATTAATCTCTTGTTTATACCTTTCATTTCCTTTACTTTACTTAGTTAACTTATGTCTTATTTTTATTTTTATTTTGTTTATTTATGTTTTTCTTTTTCATTATATTGAGTTAAGTTTATTATGTCAAGGTGAAAAATATTATACTAATGGTGTAAGAATAAGTATAATATAAACTCAATATAGACTTTAATGTTTGATACTAATATGCTTCATATTTGTTATCTTGTTCACTTTTAATACTTTGTTTGTCAAATGGTTAATCTATATTTATGTTGTATAATCCTTTATACAACAAATACTTGCCACTTTCATAGTCCAATTATATGATATAACCGACATTTATTATGAAAACCTATTAAATTATAATCTAAGTAAAATAAATAAAGTAATATATTAAATAAAAGGATTTAAAGTATTGTAATTGGATTCAATAGAATAAAATATAAGATGTTATGCTATGAATTAAGTAAAAAGAAGAGTTGAGTGACAAAAAATAGAAATGAGAAGAAATGAGGGCTAATGTGTAACTAGCTAAAAGTTGGATTATAAACACTCTATTTTTTCTCTTTTAGTTGTGAGCTTGAAACAAAGAGAGGGGGGAGAATTGTGTGATTTTCTACTTAAATTCTCATTGTTTGCACTAATTAAAGTTAGTAATTGGAGTGATTAATTTAATTAAACATCAAGAGGGGGTTGATTTTAATATGGTGAATGCATTGGAGGAAGGATTTCAAGCTAGGGTTTGAAGAGGAAGAAGAAGAAAACTTGATTTTTCTTGTATTCTTTCCTTAAATCCTTATCAAAGTGAGGTAAACAACATGTTTCAAATGATTAATTCCTTTAATTTTATGTTTGATGAAAAATTATGCAAAATTATGATTATGTGATGTTATGGATTTATGTTATAATTTATAGGAATAATGCAAATTATGTTTGAACCATGTTAGAAAGCATGAATTATGACTGGGTAAGTGTTTAATTTTGAATAAAAGAAACAAAAATTATGTTTCCTCATTTTAATTAAATATTTGGCCAAAAGAGGAATAATTTAGGGGATTTGAGGTTTAATACAATTGTTTGGAAAATATAGGAAGATGAAGGTTTATAAGTGTTGTTATATGATTGATACTTAATAATGTATTTTTATCAAGGTTTTCTATCATCATTTTACACTTAAAGTATCAATAACTCCTTAATTAAAGCATGTTTTATAGTAATATATCTAATAATATAAGATACCTTTAATTTATGGTAAATATTCATTTTCAATGCAGGCTTATCACATAAATAAAAGGATTGATTGATGAATTTAAGAATTGAAATTGGAAGGACAAAGAGATGACCGCACTTAGGAAAGAGATGTCGGTGCAATCCAAATCGAAACACTGTTCAGTAATTGGATCAAATCTAAAGTTATAGATCTCATATTTAGGTCTACTTTATATGGATGGAAAGGTAAGACATAGTCCTACAACTTTCATAGGAGTCCAAGATCTAAAAAGATCATGTTCAAGTCCAAATTGTAGTAATAACAAAGAAGCCCGAATCTGTCCTCTAGTTCGAGCACTATTCTGTATTTTAGCCGTATCTGGAGTTCTAAACATCGAAATGAGCTGAATTATTTGCATAAGAAAAATGAGATAATTTCCTACAACTTTCATACTTTCAAGTGGCTCCAATTTTGACGTTATCAGTGATGTTTTAGATTGACAAAAAGAAGATAAGGATTGTCACCAAGTCAAGAGTTGGTCACCCACTCATGAATTAGTTATCAAATCAATAGTTCCCAATTTTGGCCTATAAAAAGAAGCATTTGCCATGCATTTAGATATCTTGGTTTATAGATCAAAATCATACTCTTGCTTTCTCTGTTTGTATTTTTTATAATGTTTATGCTTTGCTTTCATTAATATCAAGTTTATACCTTTCATTCCTTAGTTAACTTTTATCTTATTTATGTTTTTATTTATTTTTATTTATTTTTCTTTATTTTATTATGTATAGCTTAGTTTATTAGGTCAAGGTGAAAAGGTTACACTAATGGTGTAAGAATAAGTATAGTGTAAACTTAATATGGACTTTAATGTTTGATACTAACATGTTTTGTATTTGTTATCTTGTTCACTCTTTATTACTTTGCTTGTTAAATGACTAATCTTGATTTATGTTGTATAACACTTGGTATAACAAATGTTTAGCACTTTCATAACTCTTATTGTATGGTATAACCGACACTTGAGCTATGAAAGGAACTTGATTTGTTGTTAACATAAGTTATAATCATGAATCCTTGACAAAATTTACAAGTATTAGCATTAATTGAATACGATGACTAATGTAATCATGTTAACAATCTATAATCTGATTGGTATCTTCTTTGTGTGTGGTTTTCAATTGAATAATAAGAGTTTATACTATACTTGTTTGACATCCATTAATGGATCCTCTAACCTTAACATTGTTTGTTATTATTGTTTAATCGTTTATTTTTTCATTTCAAAGTTCTCATCAACTTTTCTTCTTCTTCTTCTTCTTTATTATTGTTACTACTACTACTACTACTACTACTACTACTGGTAGTATTATTACTACTAGTATTATTAGTATTATTATCACTACTATTATTATTGTTGTTGTTTATAATTTGTACAATTAACCTCCCTGTGGTTCGACCTCATTCTTGCCAAGTTATTTATTACTTCGATACTCCTGCACTTGGGAGACGACAACAATCTTTTGATTGTGTCAAGTTTTTAGCACCGTTGTCGGGGAGGTAAGTTTTGTATAAATTATAATATTTATTTTATTTTCTCTTTTCACTTTTCTTGTATATAACTTTGTTTCTTTTCTCTTGTTTCTTTTTTTTATTTCTTTTTTCTTTTATTCTATTCCTACACGTGCATGAGATTATGGTCACGTACATCAAGTGGTAGACTTTGTAGGGTATCCTCATCATTGTTAGAAAATATGGCTGAAGAAGATAATTAATCACTTCATAATGAAAATAATGAGAATAACCGTGTTAAAACACTTAGACACCATATAAATCTCACAAAAACAAGTGCACCATCATGCATAGTTTTTCCTCCTGATACATCTCATTTTAATTTTAAGCTAGGTATTATTCAACTTTTATCTTCTTTTCATGGTTTAGAATTGGAAAATCCATACTTGTTTTTAAGAGAATTTAAGGAGGTTTGCAACACATATAATAATTTAAATTGTAGCATGAACACCATCATATTAAAGCTTTTTCCTTTTTTTATCAAAAGATAAAGCTAAAACATGGCTATAAAATTTAAGACCAGGATCCATTTGTGCTTGGGATGAAATGCAACAACAGTTTTTAAAAAAGTTTTTCTCATCTCATAGAACAAACTCTTTCAAAAGACAAATCACCACATTCACTTAAAAACCAAGAGAAACATTTTACCAATATTGGGATAACATTTTACCAATATTGGGATAGGTATCAAGACTTACTTAGTACTTACCCTCATTATGGTTTGGAAACATGGAGATTGGTTTCACATTTCTATGAAGGGATAACACCTAGAGATAGGCAAATGGTTGAATTGATGTGCAATGAAACTTTTGAAGATAAAAGACCCTGATGAAACAATGGAGTACTTAGACTTGTTAGCTGAAAATGCTTAAAATTAGAACACCGTGAGTACTTATGAGGCACTGAGTAAAACTCAACTACATACATCTAGTAGAGGTATGTACAACTTTAGGGAAGATCATGACTTTCAAGTCAAGTTTGCATCTTTAGTTAGAAAAGTCGAGGCACTAGAATTGAAAAAGAGTGGTGAATTAAAATATATTGAAAACATTGTGTGTCAAATATGTGAAACAAATAAACACTCAACCAATCAGCAACAAGAGACCTCTTTACGCGTACAGACACTTAGTAGGTGTTCGATACCTTGGAGTAATTAATTAGTTTATATTTTTTTAATTATAGAAGGAATTTTATAGACTATAAATTCTAGTGCTAATTGCTAGAAATAAATTTGAATTTTTTAAACAATAAATTCTAGTGCTAGTTGCTGGAAATAAATTTGATTTTTTTAAACTATAAATTCTAGTGGTAGTTGCTGGAAATAAATTTAAATTTGTTAGATTGTAAATTTTAGTTTTGGTTACTAAAAATAATGCCCTAGTGAATGGACAAGTCTTGAAAATTATTTCCTGTTGCTGGAAATAATGCCTTGTTGAATAGGCAACTCTTGAAGATTATTACTTGGTTAATGTAAATAATACCCTGTTGAATGGCCAAGCCTTGAAGATCATTTCCTGATTACTAGAATTTATGCCTGGTTGAATGGCCATGTTAAGAAAAGTAATTTACAAATCAATGGGATAATCATTCGATGTAAAATAGATTCATTGTACAAATTTGAAGTTAAATATGCTGGTTTGTAGGAGACACTCTTGATATTTTTATTTTAGCAAATTTATCCTTATGTCTAGAAGAGAATTTATAAAATTAGAGATTTTAAAAAGAAAATAAGACAATTTATTCTATGATATGAAAGTCACTTTCATATATATGAATAATTAGTCTTTAATCAATTACTTATTGAAATGTGCAATTGTTTTAATCATTTTTAATGCAATTATATTTTTAGGTACATCACACCCTCGATCTGGAAAGCAGATGCTTGGATAAATGATTTTGTTATGTGATTAATGTAATTGAAAGAACTAATATTTTGTTGTAATATACTTCCATATCTAAAATTATACTGTTTAACTTATTATCTTGTGTATGATATAATTTATAATGTTATTATTATTAAATTGAATTATGGTTGGTTGTATATATATTTGAGCATAAATACTTCAAATAAAAAGAGAGACAAAAGGCATGCTAAGAATTTATTAGTTTTATTATAGTGTTATATAGAAAATAGAATTGAGATATTGAAATATTTTTGAGTTTTTAAAGTTCAAATGATGGGATGAATATTGTGAGTGATGTTACAAGTTGATAAATAACTGATTCAATAACTTAGTATCTAAAGAATACAAAGGAAACTCTGCCAAAATTTCAAGAAAATATATAAAGAAGAAAAAATTGGAAACTTTGAATATATATAAGTGTTGAGTTTACACGTTTAGACTATTACAGTTGGCATCTGATTAGTACTCAAAAGTGCATTTTTGTCATGGTTTTATATCATCATTTTGCACTTAATGTATCAATAACTCCTTAACTAAAATACGTTTTATAATAATTTATCTAATAATATAAGATACCTTTAATTTGTGGTAAATGTCCATTTTAAATGCAGGCCTATCACATAAATAAAAGGATTGATTGATGACTTTAAGAATTTCAATTGCAAAGGCAAAGAGATGATCAAACTTAGAAAAGAGATGTCGGTGCAATCCAAACCGGAACACTGTTCGGTAATTGGGTCATATCTGGAGCTATAGATCTTAGATTTAGGTCTACTTTATATGGATGGAAAGGTAAG
>SRLM01006124.1:76792-314800 GCA_015708895.1 Populus ilicifolia
GACCCCGGTCTTGCCGGGTTATTTATTACTTCGACACTCCTGCTTCAAAGCCCTAGCTTGGGTTTAGGAGTGGAAAAAAATAATAATAAAGGGTTTAATAAATTTTTGACTTGTACTAGGATGATTCACACAAGGAGGGGTACAATAATTAAAGAAGGGATTGAGGAGAGACAATGAGAGGATTCATTGGAGGATATTGACTTTCATATACCCTTAGAGTCTCAGCAGTCAAGACTAGGAAAGTCGATTGGATTCATTTGTGACACTGACTTGAGATAGACTGGGGGGTTACAACTTGAGGGTTCAGACCAGCAAAGACAAGAAGTCGTGCCTCCAATTATGGCTTCATCTATGACTCCAGCACCTCAAGCAGTTCCTACACTACATGTCGACCCTTTCTTCATAGCTTAAATAGTGAGAGCAATGATTGAGGCAATGCTTGGTGCCTTGGCTCCACAATTCCAATAGCTTAAATAATGTAAACAACTTCAGTGGCTATGACAAAAGCTAATAATGTGGTCATATTAGTGCGGATTGTAAAAGGCATAAGAGAACTTGGGTGTGAACCCTTTTTAGGTGAACTAGGCACCGAGATAGCAGAAACATGGCTTCATACAATTGAGGATACTTTGGATCAGATATAGGTAACAGAGGGCTTGTGAGTGAACTGTACCACTCATTTACTTTCTGATAGGGCATGGTCCTGGTGGGATACAGTGAGATCGAGGAGACCCGTAGGATCTTAGAGTTAGGCTGATTTTAAAACACAGTTTGAACATCAGTTTTACTCCTCCTATCATCAAAAAATTAAGGAACAAGAGTTCTGGCCTTGAGGCAAGGCGACAGGTTAGTATTTGATTATGAGATGAGGTTTCATGACCTCTTCATATTTTCCTCATATTATGTCCCTAATGAGCAATATAGGGTGGAAAGGTTAAGAGATGGATTGCGGAAAAAGTTGAGATAAGGTTTGATTACATCTAAGTTTGAGACCACTAGAGATCTTGTATCAAAGAGGGCTAATAAGGTCAGCATGGTCTAGGTAAATGAAAGGATATAGAGCACACCCATAACAAACCTCCTTTCTCAAAAAAGAGGAAATGATAGTACAACCAGTTAAAAAAGGTAGAGGTACATCAGTTGCATCAATTCAGACTACTGAGGTGGGATCGACAAGAGGATAGCTAAACCTCATGGGTAATTTTTCTAGAGTGTTAGAGCAGAAAACAATCACTTATCCTTTATGTGTTAAATATGGGAAAAGGCATCAAAGGGACTGTTTTGCAACACTAGGGCGGTGTTATATATGCCAAGGGGAGCATATGTGGAGGGATGCTTGCACTTAGAACGAGACTATTATTATTACAGAGGTCAGGGGCACTTTCTAAGAGATTGTCCCTATAAGATTGAAATCACCCAACATCAGCAGCAAATTCAAAGTCAACAGCAGTCCACTACCATGAGTAGACCAGCTAGATAGGTTTTATCAGGGGCCAGCAATAGTAGGAGCTAAACTCATGCCTAGGGTGATAGAATATCGGGGAGTCGAAACTAAGGTAGAGTATACTATATGACCTAGGAGGAGATTAGGGCTGCTTCTGATGTAATGGTAGGTAATTCTCTATCAGTTCATGTATTGTTTGATTTGGGTGCCACACACTCATTTATTGTAAATAAACTTGTGGGGGGGGATTAGGGAGAATCCTTGTAGAATAGAAAATGAGTTTATTATAAGCACTTCATTAAGTGAAACTGTGAATGTTAGTCACATGTATAAGGGGGACCAGATTAATATAGGTGGTTGTAAGTTAAAAGTAGATTTATTACCACTAGAATTACATGATTTTGATGTCATTTTAGGAATGGATTGACTAAGTATGAATAAAGCTCAAATTGACTGTTTCACAAAAACAGTAACTCTTCAAGGGCCTGATGGTAAAAAGATAGTGTTTAGAGGGCAGAGATGTCATCCCAAACTATATTATCTTAGCTATGGCCACTAAGAAAATGATAAAAAAAAAGGGATGCGAGGCTTACCTTGCCTATGTCTTAGAGACCAAAATGGGAGATATTCAAGTGTAAAATGCTCCAATAGTAAGCGAATTTCCTTATATATTTTCTGAATGAACTGTCGGGAGTCCCTCCAGAGAGAGAAGTGGAGGTCACTATTGATGTATTGCCTAGTACATCTGTAATAGCCTAATCATCATATAGGATAGTGCTAACCGAGTTGACCGAACTGAAGATCCAACTATAGGAATTACTAAATAAAGGGTTTAGTCATCCAAGTAATTCACCCTAAAGAGCTCCTATGCTATTTGTGAAGAAAAAGGATGGGACCCTTCAACTTTATATAGATTATAAGCAGTTAAATAGAGTAACAATAAAGAATAAGCATCCGCTCTCATGGATATATGATTTGTTTGATAAGCTAAAAATAGCAAAATTGTTTTCAAAAATACATCTAAGGTTAGGATATTATCAATTGAGGATTAAGGAACTAGATGTAACAAAAACCGCATTCAGAACTCGGTATGGACATTACGAGTTCTTAGTAATGCTATTTGGGCTAACAAATACACCGGCTGTGTTCATGAATTTGACGAACAGGGTCTTCTGACCATACTTAGACAAGTTTGTGGTGGTATTCATAGATGACATCTTAGTTTATTCAAAGTCATATTTAGAGCATGAACAACATTTGAGGCAGGTAATGATGACCTTAAGGAAACATCAACTATATGCCAAACTTAGCAAGTGTGAATTCTGGCTAAAGAAAGTGATTTTTCTACGACATATTATATCGGCTGAAGGAATATCGATGGATCCTAGAAAAGTTAAAGTAGTATTGAAATGGGAAAGACCTACCAATATCACTAAAATTCATAGTTTTTTTGGATTAGCAAGGTATTATCAAATATTTATCGAGTGATTTTATACTATAGTTATTCCCATGACTTGGTTGCCTTGAAAAGAGACAAAGTGGAAATGGACTCAGGAATGTGAAGAAAGCTTCCAAAAACTAAAAAAAAAGACTCATTACTACACCGATGTTAACACTCTCATCAAGAACTAAAGAATTAGTATTCTATAGTGATGCCTCGAGGAAGGGACTAGGGTGTGTATTAGTGCAATATGGTAAAGTAATTGCATATGCCTCAAGACAGTTAAAGGCTCACGAGATCAATTACTTGGTGCATGATTTAGAATTAGCTGCTGTGATGTTTGCCTTAAGAGTATGGAGGCACTATTTATATGGGTCTCGAGTTTAGATATACACGGATCATAAGAGTTTAAGGTATCTAATGATGCAAAAGGGATTGAATATATGACAAAGATACTGGTGGAATTGATAAAGGATTATGATTGTGTAATTGATTATCATCCGGGGAGAGCAAATGTAATCGCAGATGCTCTTAGTTACAAGGTTAAGATAGTGGATGCTTAGTGGGAGGATTGAGATGAAAAAGAATTGTTAGAATTAAGAAAGGTTGATGCTCAAGTAGAGACGGGACCATATGAGTCATTAGGGGCCCAATTAAGAATAAGATCAACACTTCAGGATAGGGTACTAAAAGCTCAGCAAGAAGATCTGGAAGTTTGTAAGATAAGAGAAAAGGAGAGATTAGAAATCAAGATGCCATTTCAAATTCAGAAAGATGGAATGGTAGTCCTTGGAAGATAAATGTACTTAACAGATGATCAACTGCTGAAAAGAAAAGTTTTACAGGAGGCCCACAAGTCTGGATTTGTAACACACCCTAGAAGAACTAAAATGTATGGGGATTTAAAAGATTTTTATTGGTGGTCAAATATGAAGAAAGAAGTGACTAAATATATGGCAAAGTGTGGGATTTGCTAACAAGTAAAGGTGGAACACCAAAAACCAGCTGGGTTCTTACAACCATTATTGATACCCGAGTGGAAGTGGAAAAATATCAAGATGGACTTTGTATTTGGATTACTGAGAGGAAAACGAGGAAGCGATGCTATTTGGGTCATTATAGACCGATTGACTAAATCTACACTTTTTTTGGTAATGAAAATAACAGACTCAATGGAGAAATTAGAAAAATTATATGTGGATAAAGTTGTAAGGTTACACAGTTTGCCAGTGTCAATAATTTTAGATCAAGATCCAAGGTTTACCTCTCGATTAAGGCCAAGTGTTCAATAGGCTCTCAAAATGAAGTTGAATTTAAGCATAGTTTTTCATTTTCAGACTAATGGTCAATTTGAGAGGACTACTCAAATATTAAAGGATTTACTAAAAGCATGTATATTGGAGTTTGGAGGAAATTGGGAAGATCATCTACTGTTAGTAGAATTCACTTACAATAACAACTACCAGGCTACAATAGGAATGACTCCCTATGAAGCCTTATATGGTAGAAAATGTTGAACTCTAGTATATTAAGAAGTAGGGGATATATAACTAATTGGATAAGAGCTAGTACAAATTACCTTTGAAAAGATAAAAATCATAAGGAATGCAAATGAAAGCAACCCCGGATAGGCAGAAGAGTTATGCGGATAATAGGAGAAGACCCCTAGAGTTTGAAATTGGTGACAAAGTATTTTTGAAAGTTGCATTATGGAAATAGGTGTTAAGATTTGGCTTGAAAGGACAATTGACACCAAGGTATGTTAGGCCTTTTAAGGTCATCAACAAGATTGGGCCTGTGGCTTACAGATTGGCTCTACCTCTATATTTGGCCAAAATCCATGATGCGTTGCATGTATCTTTGTTAAAAAAAGCTAAAATGGATCTATCTTGGGTTTTGCCTCAAATTCCTATGAAAATTGATGAGAATTTAACATTGGAAATGAAGCCAATGAAAGTCTTAGATTATAGTGCAAAGGAATTGAGAAATAAGAAGATTCCAATTATCAAGATATTGTGGAGGAATTTCCAAATCAAGGAGGTGATTTGAGAAAAAAATCTCAAATGAGATTAAAAAAAAAACCTAAATTATTTATAGATTCAAGTACGAGGTTCAATTTTGAGGACAAAATTTCTTTTTAGAAGAGAAGAATGTGAAAACCCGCTAAATTATAATTTGAGAAAAATAAATAAAGTATCGAATAGATTAAATAAAAGGATTTTAAGTATTATAATTAGATACAGTAGAATAAAATATAAGATGTTATGTTGTGAAGTAAGTAAAAAAAAGAGTTCAGTGATAAAAAATAGAAATGAGAAGAAATGAGGGCCAATGTGTAAATAAATAAAAATTGGACTATAAATACTTTTTTTTTCTCTTTTAGCCCTGAGCTTAAATCAAAGAGAGGGGGCAATTGTGAGATTTTCTACTTAAATTCTCATTGATTGCACTAAATAAAGTGACAAAGTTAAGTGATTAACTTAATTAAACACCAAGAGGGGATTGATTTTAATGTAATGAATGCACTAGAGAAAGGATTTCAAGCTAGGGTTTTAAGAGGAAGAAGAAGAAGAGGGGATTATTTTTTCTCATTTTAATTGAATATTTGACCAAAAGAGGAATAATTTAGGGGATTTGATATGTAATGCAATTGTTTGGAAAATATGGGAAGATAAATGTTGTTATATGAATGGAGTATAAATTTTTTTAAAGAGAAAAGAAAAATCTTCACTTCTCTCCCTGGGTTGTCTTTGGCTAAATGGAGAAGAAAATTAGGGAATGGAGTTTAAATGATGTATTGAGGGGTTTTTGGCTAAACAGAGAAGAAAAAGTAGAGAATGGAGTTTAAATAATATTATTAGGGAATCTTAACAAATTAAAGACAATTAATGTTAATAGGTTAAATTGAATAAGGATTTTGGTGAAAAAATAAGTAAATATTTCAAAAACGAAGGTGTTTTGTACCCCTTAAATATAAAAAATTAAACTTAATTAAGGGTGTTAGATTAAATCAATGAATATATAATGGGTATTAGAATTTTATCAAATGAATGAACAAATGATAAAGTAATTTTATTGGTGTAGAGGAAGCCGCAGGACCTAATCAACAACGAGGGACCTCTTCATACGCACAGATACTAGGTAGGTGTTCAATACCTTGGAATAATCAAGTAGTTTATATATTTTTTTAATTGTAGAAGATATTTTATAGATTATAAATTCTAATGCTGGTTACTAGAAATCATTTGAATTTTATAAATTGTAAATTCTAGTGCTGGTTAATGGAAATAAATTTAAAATTTTTTAAATGTAAATTCTTGTGCTGGTTACTGGAAATAATATTCTAGTGAATAGACAAGTCTTGAAAATTACTTTCTAATTGTTAAAAATAATGTCCTGATGAATGGACAGTTACTAGAAATAATGCTCTAATGAATGGGCAAACCAAGATCATTTCCTGATTACTGAAATTTATACTTGATTGAATAACCATATTAAATAAATTAATTTACAAATTAATGGGATTACTCGATGTAAAATAGATTAATTGTAAAACTTTGAAGTTAAATATGCTAGTTTGTGGGAGATACTCTTGATATTTTTATTTCAGTACATTTATCCTTATGTCTAGAAGAGAATTTATGAAATTAGAGATTTCAAAAAGAAAATAAGACAATTTATTCTATGATATAAAAATCACTTTAATGTATATGAATAATTAGTCCTTAATCAATTACTTATTAAAATATGCAATTGTTTTAATCATTTTTAATGCAATTATGATTTTAGATACATCACACACGCTTGATCTGGAAAGTATATGCTTGGATAAATGATTTTGTTATGTGATTAATGTAATTGGAAGAATTGATATTTTATTGTAATATACTTCCATATCTAAAATTGTAATGTTTAACTTATTATCTTGTGTATAATGTAATTTATAATGTTATTATTATTAAGTTGAATTATGGTTGGTTGTATATATATTTGAGCATAAATACTTAAAAAAAAAGAGACAATGCATTTTAAGAATTTATTAGTTTTATTATAATGTTCTATAGAAAATAGAATTGAAATATTGAAATATGCTTGAGTTTTTGAAGTCCAAATAATTGGACAAATTTTGTGATTGATGTTAAAGATTGAGTCGATAACTTGGTATCTAAATAATACAAAGGAAACTGAGGTAAAATTTCAAGAATATATATATATATATATATATATTGAGTTTACAAGTTGAGACTGTTATATTTATGCTATAAAAAAATATTGACTTATTATTACCATGAGTTATAATTATAAATACCTGGCAATATTTAGGAATATTATCATTATTTGAATAAGATAACTAATAGAATAATGTTAACAATTTATAATCCGATTGGAACATCTTTTGTATATGGTTTCCAAATGAGTAATAAAAAAGAGTTTATATCATACTTGGTTTAAAGTACTATTAGTGAATCTTCTAACCTTGGTAATTATTTATCCTTGTTTAATCCTTTTATTAATGTTGTATCTTAAAGTCCTCCTCATCATTATTATTTATAATTTATATAATTAATCTTTCTGTAGTTCGATCCCGGTTTTGTCAGATTATTTATTACTTCGACACTCATATACTTAGAAGAAGACATCAATCTTTTGATATGTTAATAGTATCAATTTTTTAAAACCAAAATCAGCTAAATGTACAGCCTGGAGGCAACAAAATGATTGATAAATTCAATAAATTCAATACATGTATCAATACCTTTTTTTTAATATAACTTTACCATCAATACCCAAATATTATTACAAAAAAAAAAACCAACAAGCATTTACGAATTAAACCAAGCTTTGTGAAATTTAAATATAAGGATAATAGAGTAGTTATGTTGTAACAAGAAAAATGAAATGCCAAGAAAAATCATTTACTAGAGTTAAATGATTTTTTGCTTTTACGAGTAGCAAAGTCATTTTACATTTCAAAAGCATCATTAAAAGATAAAGACATCCCCAAATAGTTTTTTAAATGTAAATGAACCAAAGAAAAATACCATTTTACCTCTAAGAAGGTAGTAATTTTAGATTTTTTTTCAAAGGTAAAATCATTATTTTACTATTACAATTTACAATAAACAAAGATACACATATATACACACAATGATTTTTCTATATGTTTTAGCTTTTATCTTTGATGATGCATTCTAAGAAATAAGTTAACTTGTCAACCATAATCATCACTTTATCCTATCATTCATCAACTCTCTATATTCTTTTTATAAGAAATCAAGTAACGATAAGTTTTGTTGATCCTATTAAACTTTTACAATAGGGTTTTTATGGCCCTCATTAAGCTTCAGTAATTGTTTTATATCTGATATGAATTAACAAATAGTTTTTTTTATTTGATTTTTATATGATAATTAATTTTTTGTAAGAAGTTATTGTACAACAAGACTTAAAACATATTCATTATAGTGTAATTATGAATTTTCCCTTAGAAAAAAAAAACTCATTGGATGTTGTCTTTTCATCATGATATAATTGTTTTTAATATATTATATGAGGTTAGATTCGTCATTTTCTTTTTCATAATAAAATTACAACTTTATCCTTAGAATAAAAAAAATCTAATGTCTTTCACTCTAGGATATTTTAGTCTTTATACTTTTTTTTTTGACATAGTAGAATTACCTCGATATTCTTAAAGATAAAAACAATACAACTCTTTCATAAGGGTGTTTTTGGTAATTCTACATGGATTTATTATAAATTTGAAGGTTGCTCAAGGATATTATTGTAGTTAGCATATATTAAATATCATATTTAGCAGCACATGTGGGGTCGTTCAGCAATCAAACGCCAACTTTTAGAATGGTGTTGGGAAGAATTCGACATCTTCTACATGATGATGCGTATGCGTACTAAAAGGATCTCTGGTTTGGTGTCGATGACTATTTCTTTCATTTTCTTCTTCCATCTCTTCTCCTTAAATTTTACATTGGCCCCTTCAAATTGTTTTTTTTTCATATTTGATCTCTATTATTTTAATTATTATTTTTTTTATAGTATGTTATAACATAACAATTTTTTTTTCAATTTCATCTTACTAGTTTTTAATCTATAAATAATATATCAAATTATTAAAAAAATATTTAATTTCACTCTTATCATTTTTTTAATATATAAATTATCAATCAATTTACAAATTTTTTTCAATTTCACAGCTCTAAGCTTTTTTAATATTTTTAATTTGATTCTTATTATTTTAATTGCTATTTATTTTATTTGGGATCTTTTTTTAAAAAATGTTTTTACTTTTTCAATTTTTTTATTAATATTTTTTTTATTGTTTTAATCTTTCAAAATTAAATTGATTAAAGATTAATTTTTTTAAAAATTGTTTTAATCTAAGATTTTATAGGTTGCTAGTTTAAGAGATTAAACTAGATTTAAAGATGTTCACTCAAGTTTACTTGTTTTTTTCCTCTTCTCTTGAGCTAATATTTTCTTGTTTTTATCCTGTTGTTTTGTTTTGTTTGCACTTTGCTTTATATTATGTTAGTCTCTTATAATTTTTTTCGATTTCATCACTACTATTTTTTAATATATAAATAATATATCAATTTATAAATATTTTTTAATTTTACCCTTGTGATTTTTTTAATTATTTTTTATTATTATTTAATTTTTGTGATCATTTTTATTTTATTTCAAATTTCATCCTCCTTTAGTTTTTTCAATCAAATTTTATCTGCATTTTTCTGTTGCTATTTATATTTTGTTTTTCAATTTTTTATTAATATGTTTTCATCAATTTTATTTTATAAAATTAAATTAATTAACAATTAAGCTATTTGATTAAATTCAAGTCTAAGATTTTACAAGCGAGTTTTGAAAATCAAAACAGGTTTAGGTAATGCCCCCTAGTTTACTTGTTTCCTTTTTCTTTGTTTTTAAGCTAATGTTTTCTTATTATATTCTTTTTTGTTCAATTTTGTTATGTTATTTTTTATTTTTTTGTGATTTGTCTTTTATCATATTATCATCCTCTAATTTTTTATATTTCACCCCTATTATTTTTAATATATAAATAATCTATCAATTTGCAATATTTTTCAATTTCACCCCTATAATTTTATAATATGTCATATTTTGTCACTATTATTTTAATTTCTATTTATTTTGTTTGAGATCATTTTTTAAATTTTTTTATTTCATTTTCCTTGGGTTTTTTCTATTAAATTTTATCTACATTGTTTTTGTAGTTTTTTTAATTTTTAATTTTTGCCTTTGCAAGTTTTTTTGTTAATATTCTTTTCATGATTTTATCTTTTAAAATTAAATTGGTTGATAATTAAGTTTTTCAATTGAACCTAGATCACAAATTTCACAAGTTTCGAGAGATTTAAAAAAATTCAGGAGATTTGCTCTGGTTTGTTTTTTTAGTTTTTTTTACGGTTTGTCTTCAATTGAATTAGGCTTAAGTTTATAACTAAAATCATTAGTTTTAAAAATTAATGTAAATTCACTTTTATTTTTTTTTAATTCTTGAGGTTTTTTATATCAAAATCATAGTGATGAATAATAATTATAAGAGTGGTTCAAGACATGCATCTTAAATTAACTTTATTTTTTCTTTTATGAAAAAAGAGTTTTAATTCTTTATTTTTTTTATTTTTTTAAATAAAAAACTCAAACTGCAGTTTTTTTAGATCAAAGGAATAAAATTGTATTTGGAACGAAACTCGTCTGTGCTAGACTTTGGATTGCAAATTAATTCATATAATAAAAATTATTTAATATCAAAATTATTAAAAAAAACTAATAAATCATTAATTTCATAATTTTTTAAACAAAAATCATTTTATAAAACACCAAAGCTCAACAACAATTAATACCGGAATCTTTAAAATATCAAAATAAAACATCTTAAAATTGATCCAAAGCAAAGCTTTACTAATGCCAAACAATTACACGATCACAATTAAATATCATTATGTATTATTAACGTTTATGACACAAGGAGTTCAGTTAAATGTGATGATAAACTTTTTCATAAAAAGAATTAGTATCATCTAGATTATTGGCATGCATGGAGCCGTTGCTTAAATATTTTTTTAATATAAAAAGATATTTGGGTTGAAAATAAAAAAATTAATTAAAAATTTAAAACAAATTATAAAACTTAATTTTTAATAAATTTAATGTTGGAGGCTAAAAATAAAAATAAAAATCAATTAAAAATATTTTGAGTTAACTTAGGTTAATCTATCAAATTTATGATATAGATTATAAGAATAAAATAATATAATAAAAAAAATTAAAATAAATTATAAAACTCAATCTTTAACAAACTTAATATTGATGGAACTAATTAAAATTAAAAATTAATAAAAAAAATATAAAAAAAATAATTTATATTAATTTGAATTAACTTGTCAAACCTATAATATGAGTTGTTAAAAAAAATAACTTTATAAAAAAACTAAAATAAATTATGAATTTTAATTTTTAATTAACTCATTATTAAATAATAAAAATGATAAAAAGAATCAATTTGAAAAAAAACAAAAAAATTGAATCAATTGGTTAGATTTTTAGTTCGAGTAATGAGATTAGAATTATCTTATAAAAAATAAATTAAAAAAATATAAAGTTGAAATTTTAATAAAATTAAAATTAAATAATAAAATTAAAATTAAAAAAATATTATTGAAGTGAATAATATCTGAAGAGGAAGGTTACAGTAAAATCCTATTTTTTTATTTTTTCGATCAAAATGGATAGACTTCCTGCCATAACTCGTTGGCTCTTGTTGTGAACACTGAAATGCAAAGTCCTCGTAAGATGACGGGTAAGAACCCATCCATGTTGCTAACAAATTATCTTTTGCTATACTGATGTCTAGCCGGCGTCAATACCACAAGAGACCGAAGTTAGAGCTACCGAACCTTGTTTGAACGAGCAAGACACGAGGGAACTACACTTACAACTGTATACTTCAGGATGCATTCTATATTTCAACATGTGTTTTTTTGTTTTCCGTCATAGTTTTTAAGCTTGATGTAAACTGATTTTAGATGAATTTCAAGATTTTGTTTTAGATTTGAAAAAAATTTATTTTAAAAAAAACATATTTTATAAGCTCAGGAAAACAAGTAAAACCCCAACTATTGTAAACTCTTACAAAAAAAAAATATAATCTGACTCTAACTTGAGATATGTTATACAAAACTCAAATATTTTATTATTACACAACACTCTTTATAGATATATAAATTTTAAAATATGTATTAAATTAAATTAATTTATCATAATTTTTAAATTATAATTTATATTAATTATAAATTAAATAAATAAATAAATTTAAATTAACTTTAATTACTCTAATTTAACTATAACTCAATCATCCAATTGCATGATGAGAGGTCATGATCGAGAATGAGTTTAATATCATTAATATATGAGCTCAACTAATAGCATCACAAAGAGATATACGTACTAGATAAGACGAACAAAATCAAAGAAATTATTCTTGGCTCAACAACAATAATTAGTAGATTGCCTCAAATAAATCCACTAGTACCAAAACATAATCTTCAAACGAGGGGAAAAAAAAGAGTGGGGTTTTCACCAAAAATTCGCTACTCATTTCAAATTATTTAGTGAGATTCAATCATCTCAGAAAAAATCAAAAATTGATTTATTCTTTATATATACACATATAATCAAATCTTCACCATGCCCCTAAGTTTAAGCTTGTCATATCCTTGTATAATATCCATTTCTACAATGTCATTTCATCAATTTTTTTTTCTATTCATATATATATATATATATAGTAGATAAACAGTTTATGTTATGTTGCATATCAAATCATTTTTTTCAACATTTAAGAAGAATATTCAAATGACGATAATCAAAGATAAACTAAATGAAAACTACTAAAATATGATTTAGGATATGAAAAGTAAAAGAGAATTATAAAATTTAAGATCTAATAATATAATATCAAAGATAAAAACAAAAAATAAAAAAGAAATATAATGTTAAAGAAGAATACTCGGATTGACTCGGGCTAACTTGACGAACTCATTACCCATGATATGCGATAAGAAAAAAGAACCTAATAATAAAACCAAAATTCAATAAAAATTGTAAAAAAAAACCCGAGTTAACTTTACCAACCTACTCTCGGAATAACCGAACAAGAAGAAAAATTAAAAAATAACAAAGCTCAAGGACAAATAATTTAATGCAAAATAATAAAACTGAAAAGAACTCATAAAATCGAGGAAAACAAATCTAAGCCAACTTGGGTTGACTCAATTAGCTTAACCAACTTGCTTTTGAAATAATGAAAAAAAAAAGAGATAAAAAAATAACAAAGCTCAAGAACAAATAATATAATGCAAAATAATGAAAATGAAAAAAAAATCATTAAAAATTGAGGAAAAAAAACCCAGATACACCTAGGTTAACTCAGTGAGCTCCTTGCTTTCAACATGAGATCAAGATTATAAAAAATAGACTTAAAAAAAACCTAGTAAAAAAATCAACGTTAAATAAAAAAAATAAGTAAAGAAGAGCAAGTTAACTCGAGTTAATTTAACTAACTTACACTTAGAAAAACCCTACAAAAATAAAAGTGAAAAAATCACATTGCTCAAGACTCAATAATTTAATGCTAAATAATAAGATTGTAAAGAAATCAATTGGTTAAAAAGATTGAGAAAAAAATATCTGAATCAACCATGTTTAGCTTGATTAACCTATTATCCGAGATATAAGATCGGGATAACACAAAAAAAAATTAGAACAAACAATGAAGTTAAGAACTTAATAATCAAGTGTCAAATTATGAATTTCAAACAAAAAAAAATCAATAAATAATTGTCATATTGGGAGGCAACCACAAAAAAATAACGAAGTAAAATATTCAACTATTAAACAATTTAAAACTCAAACAATACAGACCAAATATAATATAAAAACAAAAAAAATAATTAGGGGTTAAATTGAAAAAAAACTAAGAAAAGGATGAAAAAAGTAATAAAAAAATAAAAACCAAAACTTGATAAAAAATCAAATGAAAATAAATGTTGAAGGATAAAATTGAAAAGAAAAGGATAAATCAAGAAAATAATAAGAATATAAAAATCAAAAGAATAAGGATAAAAAATGAATTAATAAAAAAACCCCAATAGAATGAAAATAAATGTTGAAGGACAAAATTGAAAAGAAAAAGATAAATTAAGAAAATAATAAGAATATAAAAATCAAAAGAATAAGGATAAAAAATGAATTAATAAAACAAATCCAATAGAATTAGGAGCAAAAAAAATAAAAATGTAAAAAATACAAAAATAGAAATAGAGCAATAAAAAATAAAGACTAAATTGAATAAAAAAATCAAATTGAATAAAATATTCAGAAATAAAATTAAAAAAAAAACCTTCAAAACGCATCCAAAGCTAAATAAATAATAATCAAAAGGAGGGATAAAATTGATAAAATCAAAAACTAGAGAACACAATTATTTTTTGAAAGGCTAGGCATGAATTTCTAAGGAGAAAGAAAAAGGAGAGAAGAAAGAAAAAACTATAATAAAACTAACATTCAATATTATTTTTTTGTAATGTCCTAAAATTATGCTAAAACATAATTTTATTTGATTTTAAAAAAAGAAAAACTTACGTATCAATGACAATTTTTTAGATGAAAAATATAATTTGGTTTTAGAATACATATTTGAGAATTGAATGTTATAAAAAAAACGTAAGCGACAACTAGAAAGAAAAAGATACGTTGAAGACTTGCAATACTGTACAACAAACTGAGCTATTCACCCTTTCATTTTCTTAGTTATTTGAAGAACCAGGCTACATGAAGGAATTACAGTGGCCAAACGAGAACGCTAAGAATTGCACCATCAACTTTTCAAGGCTACGCTTACGTTGAGGAGTTTTACTTGTTCTCATGCTCATAGCAAGCAACTGCGAATACAACAAAAGCTGATTACATGTTATATTATGTCAAAAATGTTGCTCCTGAGTATGATAGCCAACCACAGAGAATAGGGAGCAAGCAGAGTCATTAGAACCGCCGGATATCTTTTGGTGGCTTGAAGTTGAGGGGATGAGTTTCTGTAGTGGCATCTTCATCTTCCTTCCACATTTTTATTGTCTTGTCAGCTTCACAAGTAACAAGCCTCGAACCGGTCATGTCATACGATAGAGCATATATACCGGCTTCACTATCCAATGAACCTGGTGCCAAATAGATATCAGCATAAACCTCTTTCCCTTTCCACACAATACCAAATCTATCAGAAAAGGTAGTGGGCAACATACCAGGCTGCACAATTGTCTGTGCTTGCTGGAAATTATGTCCACTCTTCCAATCCCAGAACCATAAGCTCCCATTGTCACCTAAAACAATGTTTTGGACAAATGAGTATAAAACTAGGCAAAAATCCAAGACTGCCAACTTCTATTCAATGCAGAGACAAGTGAGGAAGTGGATGTTCCTCCTATTCACCCATAAAAAAGAAACAAACCAAATGTGAGAGGATATCAAGGGTCCAAAACCAAAGATTAACAATCTTGCGACCGGGACAAGATTTTAGGCATTAGACATGGATTATGACTGGTGATCTCTGTCTAGTTAGGAACTACAACATGTTATGACTTCAGACAGCAAATCAGTAGAGCTTGGACTATGATTAAAAAGCACACAGAAGCGCACCTCCTGTAGCCATAACACCATCTTCATTGACAGCCATCGCATTAATGATGGTTTTCTGTTGAGAGCTGCTCCAAGTAGTAAGAGGTCAGGTTATTAGACATACTATGCTGACAGAATATCAATGCAAAGATGTCAGATGCATGCAATGAATAATCAAATCACTTCTTAATAGTGAAATGAAATTACTCTATCCAGTCCCTAAAAGAAAGGGATTCATTCAGATGTTAACAACCTGGGTTACCAATCTTACCACAGGATGTTAACAACCAAAGAGGCTATAATACATAAAGAGTTATGCAAACATATAGGATAAAAATTTCAAAACCATTTCCCTTTCCCCCATAATGACCAATAAAGATAAATATGACAAGGGCAACAGATTTCCTTATGCACTTGTCAATTCATAATTCATTTCACCAAGCTTAAGACAACATAAGCAATCACAGTCATCTAACAGAATCTCAGTCATCAAAATACACAGGCAGACAAAAACAATAAGAAATACATGTATGTACAACATGCGGATGACTGTAGAGTTTAAGCAACTAGATATTGTGTTTGAGAACTTACAGCATGTTGTGTAAAAATTCTCCTTTTGGAAGACTGAATTTCTTAATGTTGTCAGCTGATGCAGAAGCAAAGCAATGCCTGCAGCATAAAAAAGATTTTATATCTATATATATTAAGAACTATGCTGTATCATTAACAGGCATTAACAGGTAATATCGGTGGCAGGAAATTTACTCTGTTGGATGCAGTGCCATGGCTCGCACAGATTTCTTGTGATGTGTAAGAGTTAACATGGTCTTACCTGCAAGCCAGAAACACCATCATTCTAAACTCAAAAAAATCTATAGAATGAAAAAATTATAAGGGAAATCCAATCCTCCCAAGAAATGTAACTTACCATATCTAAGGTCCCAGAACTTAATAGTTGAGTCATGGGAACCAGTAACCACTTGAGGATCCTGGAAACAGAAAGAAGCACATTTAACCAATGATGTTAAAGACATAAAAAGGGAGCTTAAATAATGAAAGCAACAATTAATTTCTCTTTATTTTGACTTGCATTTATCAAACTATAAATATCATTTGAAAATTTAAAGCATGAGGTCGGAACAGTAATCAGGAGAAAAATGTAATATGAAACAAGAAATAACAGGAAAAATCACACACCGTAGGTCGAGTAAAAACTGAGCACACTGTATTATCATGCCCTGACAGTGCAAAAGCTTGCACCTTGGTACGAATATCCCAGACCTAAGAACAGTTTTGACATGTTATCTTTCTATATAAAAAAATCAGCAAGAATTTTAATCTGATTGAGTAGCTAAACAGACTGTGCTGACTTTATTGCAGGAAGAAAACCACATCATACAAATAAATTCCATACCCGACAGACAGAATCACGTCCCCCGGTAAGCAAAAGGTCAATAGTAGGATGAAGGGCCAAGCAGTAGACACCACTTAGATGACCATGATAAGACCGGACAACCTGCACAGAAAACATGAGTTTCACAAGCAGATTCACTCACATTATAGCTCTGGCTAGGTTACTTAGGTATAAGTTCTCACCTTATTCTGTTCAAGGTCCCAGCATTTAACCTGTTTATCATCACCAGCAGAGAACATGTAGGTATGTCTTTGGCTGACAGCAAGGCCTGCAAAGAGACGGTCTCAACATTTGAATCCCTTGACAGCATGATTAACCAAAAGCAATTCATACCATCAATGATTTATCATCAACTAACCTCGTACTTGCTCAATGTGTCCAGTTAGCGTGAGCTTTAACCTTCCACTCCCGACATCCCATATCTACTACACCCAAATTGGGGGAAATGAAACAAGGCAACAGAAGTTGCTATAAAAATTGGAGAGAAATCCAGTCTAGTGAATACTCTAAAATCTAAATAATATAGGGAAAATACTCATTGAACTCTAATTTGGCACTCCTGAAAAGTAATAACCTTTGCAACAGCATAAATTAAATTCATGACATTCTTGGAAATTATCTACTGGCTCCAACCATTTGCAACAGAACTCAATTTCCATGGACCGTTCAGCTTGAAATGGCCAGGTATATCAGCTTTTACCATTTCTTGGAAATGCATTTTCTGAACATCATCAAACATGAAAGTATTATGCTGAAATTTAAAATTTATAAAACTTTTAGATTATACAGGTCCATAGTAAGAAATGGATTTGTTACACAAATAAATGAATTGGAAACTCAGATCCAGTAATGTAATGAGAAATGACATGATTAACAGAACATGCAGAAGAGTTCAAATTGACAGGAAAGTGAATCCTAATCATGAATTAGCTGGAGTTCAAACAGCCAATTACATGTAAGATCAGTTATTCTGTTGTCAGTACATGTCATCAAACTAATTGAATGAAGGAATATTAAAAACTTAATACCTTGATTGTTCGATCAGCAGAACCAGTACCAAACCATGTATTACTTGGATCAAATGCAATAGATCTCACCCAACCCAAATGGCCACTAATGACCTGCACAATCAACCAAGAGCGATGAATAACACCTTTGGGTTTGCACTCAACTATCAAAAGCAGTTAAAGCAAAACCACTTGTAATCAATTGAGGATCAAAATAAGAAATGTCTGATGGTACTTTGTGGTGACATATTTTAATGGAAAAGACAAATACTCAGCATTAGAAGCAGAGATGCGGCATTATCAACATCACAAGTATATGAAAGCAATTGAAGAGCTCAGAGAACAATATTAGCAGTGCACAGACTATCTAGTAAGACAATCAAGAGTCAACACTTGACAGGATGATCATAGAAATTAGCATTCTCTCCTCTATACCAAATTTTCTGGCCCACGTTTGTACACATTCATTGTTGTTAGTGAATCAATTATTAGCCTTAGAAAGTTGAAACAACGTCTGATTTGTCATTTGAAGAGATAGCCATATCCAATTTTATGAATGACTTGACTTAAAAAAAGAAGAAGAAGACAGATGCACAATAACAAATTTGTAAGTGGACTAGATTAATGCATTTTCTACAAGAACCACAGTTGTTGGAAGGAACAAAATAGACAATTAATTTATCACTTGGAAGTGACATTTGAGCAAAATACACACACAGCCACCAAACCTTCCCCAACAGAAGTAGAAAAATTTCTTACCCTGTAGTTCTTCCATGGAGGATGCCAGACAGGGCGAGGCCATTTGCTTGGGATTCTTTCCATTATCGCGGAGGTTGAGAAGTTCCTATCACACAGAAAGCAAAAGGTAAGCCAAATAGTCACATTACATGTGACATGCATATGAGGACTGCAACATATGTTAAGTAAGATTATTGGGCAAAATAAGTAGGAAAAACAGCTGTCCTATTTAAAAAAAAAAAATGAAGCAAACAACAAAGAGATGAGATGAAGAAAAAAAAACAAATCAAATCAATATATTCTGGTTAGAACCATCTTGGTGGGCAAGTATTACATAAACATACAAGCGTGGATGTTTGTCTCATTTGTTATGAAATATAGCATGAAACAAAAAATGGAGTAACATAAACCTTTCAGATGAACCAGAAGCAGTAATCACTGAAGTGCTTTTGCCCGAAACACCAACATCATTCCTGATAAGAATATGAAAATTATATGCCAACAGAAAAAAATTCCAAAGTACAACAATAACTCACTTACATGTCAAAAAAAAAAGGAAGAAGAATCATGACATAAACCACTACTCCTGAATTCATATGTATCAAAGAATTCATAAACCAAGACTCCAAATCATGACATTATATTAATCATGCACATCAATCATGATCAGTATCTCAGTTTATCATCTTGAAAAGAAGTGGGAATATGCAAGGGCATATTCAAACAAGGCCGGGAAGATAAACAGAAAGATCACATTTACTAACTAAAAAATTCATAAAAAAAAAAAATTGATAGTCAAAATATCAGAAAAAATATAAAAAGTAGAAGATATGAAAGACGTAAAAAAAATTAAAAGGGCCATTGTTGTCCATGTCAGTCTTTGCAATAAAACCAAACACAGATAGAGAACTCACAGTGTCTTTGGTTGCAAAGATGGACCAACAACCAATGCATTTTGAGCTCCACCTTTTTGTGAAACCCTAGAATCACCTGGACCTGCAAGACAATCAAAGCATATCACCAAATTCATTATCAAGATCTTTTATTGCCGAAATGAATCAACACTTACGCACAAAACAAGGTCTACTATTAGCATAAGCAAATAAACATGCAGATGCATAATCAGGAATACATCAATACCCGAAATAGCAAGGACAGTAGAAGACTCTGGAGCTTCCACTGCAGCAGAATTAACTTGTCCTGGTACGATTTCACTCCCCACTTTGATTCCTTTATACTCCACACTAATCTACACAGCAAATCCCGGCATGGATACAGGTTTGCAATCGTAAATCTTTAAAACTCCAACATAATCACTAATTCCATACCGAAAGGAATGAAGGGACATTTCGAACTAACCTTGTGGCTCATTCGAATTCTTTTACTGCATTAACGAGATAAGAAAAACACAATTAATAAATAAAAAAATTAGAAAAAATTAAGAGATATATAAAATTTCAAAAGAATTGAAAATTGCAACCTTTCAGGATCGAGTGGAGCGAGCTGAGAGTGAATAGGAGAGAAGAGATCACGTGATTTTTTGAGGGATTTGAGGCATAGTTTCTTTAGTGATTGTGGTTCTATTGGCTCCATTTCTACAGTGGTGCCTAGAATTCCTCTCGTCTTCTTCAGCCACTTCTCTCTCTCTCTTTCGGTACGTGCTTGCTAGGGTTTTGCAGAGAGAGTGAAGGTGAAAGGGGTAAGGAATTGTAGTAGTGACGGTCTTTCAAAATATTTTTTTTAAAATATATTAAAATAAAAAAATTTAAAAATTTATTTTTAAAATTAATATATTAAAAAAATTTATTTTAAACAAAAAATTTTAATTTTTTATTTTTAATATCAATATATTAAAACAAATTAAAAAATAAATCTTTATTTTTTTCTTTAATAATCTTTAAACATAAATTTTATATAAAATACATGACNATTTTGGAGACTAGTTAGATTGCTTTCAGCATGTTGTAGGTATTTGTGAAAAACACATTGCTAAAGGTTAGGAAAAAAAATATTTTTTAATATTAAAAAAGTTATGAAATCAAAGTTTATTAAATGTAATTATAACATGCCAATTATATCAATTTGCTGCGAAACATTATTTATTAGCAAGTAAATATAGACGAACATGGAAAGCAATAGAATATGTTTGATTACTAAGTTTATATATTTTACATGCAATTATTTGCAAAGTATAAATATATTGATCTAATAAATTTGACTGATTATTAAATTCATATACTTTAAGTTTGGTTATTTAACAAGTTTAAATTTATTAGATTTAATAAATATGTCAAATCTATGTTATTTTAAATTTGACTAACTATTAAGTCCACGTGTCTTCAATTTTATTAGTACCTGGGGTCTAGCAAATATATCAAACCAGCATTACTTGGATATGTGATATTATCAAAAAATTAATATCTTATCCTAAATGCAAGATGAAACAATAAATAACCCAGTAAAACTAAGTTCGAACCATAAGAAGGTAAACTATATCAAATTATAAATAATAAATGAAAAGAAGTTGAAGAAAACTTTTAAGATATGATATTGATGTAATAATTAAATAAGAATATTATTACTTAACTAACCAATTATCAAGGTTAGAGGATCCACTAATATTATTTCAAATAAATATAGTATAAATTCTTTTTATTACTCAATTGAAAACCATACACAAAGGAGGTTCCAATCGAATTATAAATTATTAACATGATTATATTAATTATCTCATTTGAGTAATGTTAATACTTGTCAATGTGGTCAGGTATTCATAGTAATAACTTATATTAACAACAAATCAAATTTATTTCATAGTATAAGTGTTAGTTATACCATATAATAGGCTATGAAAGTATCAAGTATTAGTTGCATCAAAAGTTATACAATACAAATCTAGATTAACTTTTTAACAAGCAAGGTATTAAGAATGAGTAAAATAACAAATACAAAATATGTTAGTATCAAATATTAAAGTCCATATTGAGTTTATATTATACTTATTCTTACACCATTAATATACTTTTTTTACCTTGAAAAAATTACTTAACTAAACATTATGAAAAAGAAAAATATAAATAAAAAATATAAGAACATAAATGTGATGTAAATTAATTAAGTATATTAAAAAAAATGAAAAACATAAACAAAAGATTACTATAACATAAAATAAAACTTGAACATTAAAAAAATATAAAAAGAGAGAGTGATATTGATTTGAATATCAAGATATCTAGATGTATGAAAAATATCTTCATTTATAGACTAAAATCCAGAACTATTGATTTGAAGAGTAATTATTGAGTAGGTCGTCATCTCTTGATTTAATGACAATCATTATTTTTTTGTCTGAACAAAACGTCATAGCTAACGTTAAAATTTGAACAGATAATCTTCATGGAAGTTCTATGCATTTGTCTTAACTTTCCAATAAAATAAGAATGAGCTCATTTAGACTTCTAGAACTCGAGATATGAGTTCAACACTGAATAGTATCTTGGCTTTAGGATAAATTTCGACTTCTCTTTTGTTGTTACAATTTGAACTTGAAAACGACAGTTTTGAATCATGGACTCATAAAAGTTTTAGACCTATGTTTTAGCTTTCCATCCATATAAACCATACCTAAATCCATGCTCTATAGCTCTAGTTATAATTCAATAACTAAATGATATTCCAGTTTGAATTGAACCAGCATCTCTTTTTTAAGTTTGACCCTCCCTTTGTCTTTTTAATTTTAATAATTGAACACATTAATCAATTGTTTAAATTGCGAGATATGCTTGTATTCAAAATGAACATTTACCATAAATTAAAGATATCTTATGTTAGCAAACTTGTTATTATAAAGTATGCTTAAGTTAGAGAATTTAATGATACTTTAAGTGCAATATAATAATGTAAAATTTTAATGAACATTTACTTTTAAATATTAATGAGTATGACAAACATGCATGACCGATGTTACTATGAACTTAGCAAACCACCCAAGTTCACTACATATGGACTTGATAGTCCGCCAAGTCTAGGCGTTTTGGGTCTGGTGAAAATGCTAAACCCATGTTATGTGGACTTAGTTGCCCACCAATTTCATGCATTTTAGACCTAGCTCATCGACAAGTCTAGACATCTTAGGTTTGACAAACATGTTATACCCATATTACTCTAGACTTGGCTGACCGCCAAGTTCACGTACTTTAGACTTGGCGAACGCCTTAGGTTTGGCAAACATACTAGACCTATGTTACTTAGGTCTAGCAAATATGTCATACCCAATAAACTAATTCAGGTTATCTAGATTTGGCAAACATGTATGTCATACCTAATAAACCAATTTAGGTTACTTGGATCTGGCAAACATATTAGACCTATATTAACAGTCGACACATTGCGTATGCATCCTGAAATCCAATCACCATGGTGCATAAAAAAACAGGGTCCTTTGTTTCTATCACCTAAAAATCCATTTTCAACTCATTTTTTACCCAAAATACCTAATAAACACCCTAAAGACCTTGATAAACCAATCTATGGCTACCAAAAACCCAATAAAACCACCTTAAAACCCAAAATCCACCCAAAACAAAAATTCTTCCCAAGATCATATATGTTTTTCAAGTGTACTTAGTTGTTATGCCAAGTTCACACATTTTGAACTTATTTGTGCACCAAGTCCAAGTGTCTTAGGTCTAGAAAACATCCTAAACCTATGTCATATGGATTTGACTTATAGTTAAGTTCATGCATTTTGGACTTGCCCTATGTCAAGTTCGCGCCTTGAGTTTGACAAACATGTAAGACTTATGTTACTTAGGTTTAGAAAACATGTCTGACCCACATTATTTGTGCATGACAAACATGTCTAATCCGCATTTACTAGGATTTGCAAACATGTCAACTCATAATACTATGGATGTGGCTGACCACCAAGTTTAGACATTTTGGACTTGTCAAACATGTTAGACCCATGTTATATTAGACTTGGCTAACTACCAAGTCCATGTACTTTGGACTTCACTGGTGTTAAGTCTAGGCACCTTTGGTCTTGCCAAACCCATGTTACTTAGGTTTAATACATATATCAGACCTAATAAACTAATCCAAGTTACTTGGATATAGCAAATATATTTAACACATGTTTACTTGGGTATAACAAACATGTTAGATCTACGTTATCAAATGATGCATCACCTGTACAATCTAGAATCTGGCCATTATGGTGGCAAAAAAAACAAGGTCCTTTGTTTTTTTCATCTGAAAACTTGTTTCCAACCCATTTTGACCCAAAACACCATAAAGACCTTATTAAACCAATTCATGCCCACCAAAAACCCAATAAACCACTCTAAAAACCAAAATTCATTTAAAACAAAAATTATTCCCAAGCTCATATGTATTTTTTTAGGTAATAAGAAGCCTAAATGTAACCTCCCTTATCATATGGAACCTTTTGATGTAAAAAGCAATTATTTTGGTGGTCATAATCTTCCTTAATTATCATTTTCTCTCTCTAAGTTAGAATCCAACAACTCCTTTTCTCTCCTATAAAAGACTAAGAAAAGAGGAAAAATAAAGTTAGGTATCAAAATATATTTTCTTTAAATTTTAAAAACCTAGGCCACCCGGATAAACAAAGATCCTTTTTTAAAACAAACAACTTCAAAGGCTGTAATCATAAAAGAAAACGATATCATCCTGTCTAAACTTTTCAAATAGATGACTATAGGTACTAATTAAACCGGAAGCATCACATATGGAAAGCAATTATTTAAAACTTGGGGAGAGAATTAACCAAATGTTAGATTATCAAAAACCAAAATAGTCAACAAGTTTTGACTAGATTTTTCTCGGGCTAACCGAAACATCTAGTCAAAACTTGTTGACTATTTTCCTTTTTTAAAAAAAAATGATATCATTTTAATTTTTCTTATAAAATAAAAGGGTTTGGTTAGCTCAGGTTAACTCCAGTTAACTTGCTGGACCTGTGATCTAATTATTATCCTAGATTGACTCTTGAGCAAGTTTATAAACAATGAAAAAACCTAGGAGGCCAAATCTTATTAATTAAAATGTCAAATGATGAAATAAATAAAAAAAATAAAAGATGAAAAAATAGCAACTAAGAGAATAAGGATCTTATTTACAAAAATAAAAATTAAGGGGAGAAACAAAAATCTTAAATTGAAGGTCAAAATTGAAAAAAAATTAACAAATAAACGCAAAACCAAAAAAAAAAGAATGCTAATTTCTAATGAACTCAATAATGATGGATAAGATTTTTTTAAACTAATGAAAACTATATGAAAGTAACCTAATCCAATCTTTAAAATTTTGTAATATAGATCATAAGACTACATTGCAACATAGAAGTCAAACCTAAAAAAATAATAATGTAAAACTTATAACTAACCAAAATAATTAGAGATAAACAAAAAAAAATTATAAAAAAAGTGATTTAAAAAATGTAGATTTAAAAGAAAAGGAACTAAATTTGATATAGAAATACAATACAACTAAATCACAAGGAATGAAATTGAAAAACAATTTCAATATAGATAAGAATAAGGACCAAATCTGATACAAATATCAATGGTAAAGGGATGAAATTAAAAAAAAACTCAACAAACAAATGAAGGCAAAATATATTATAATATAAAGAATGAGGACCAAAGTTAACATAACAGATAAATATCCAAATCTTTTTTTTTAAATGGGCAACATAATTTTCGTTGAGGAAAAAAAAGGGAAATGAAAGGAGGGAAAAACATTAGTTAGAGCTTCTATATGGGTCACCTAGGCACACATATCTTGCCATTGTGCCAGGGGTGGAAATGCGCATCAAATGCCACCCTAACAGGTGGCATTTAGTTTTGTTTTAGGGTATGTGCCACTCGAAGGGTCAGGTGATACCCATTTAAATATGAATAATAATTTATATACATACAAATACCAAATTACCCTTGACCCCACCTAATATTTACAATAAAACCATATGAAAATGATATAACCAAATGATTGATATATTCTCTCAACTGTATAAGTGTCGAAGTAGTAAATAACCCGGCAAGATTAAGGTCAAAATATAAAGAGGTTAACTGTATAAATTATAAATAATAATAATAATAATAATAATAATAATATCAATGGTGATGGTGGTTGATTAATAATTAAAAGTGCATTTTTTATCAAGGTTTTATGTTATCATTTTGCATTTGAAGTATCAATAACTCCTTAACTAATGCATGTTTTATAATAATATATCTAATAATATAAGATACCTTTAATTTATAGTAAATATTTATTTTAAATGAAGGTCTATCACATCAATGAAAGAATTAATTGATGAATTTAAGAATTGAAATTGAAAGGACAAAGAGATGGTCAAACTTAGAAAAGAGATGTTAGTGCAATCCAAACCAGAATACTATTCAGAAATTGGATCATATCTAGAGTTGTAGATCTCAAATTTAGATCTACTTTATATGGATGAAAAGGTAAAATATAGATCTATAACTTTTATATGGATCCCAAGATCTAAAAATGTCATTTGCAAGTCAAAAGTGGAGCACCAAGAAAGATATATGAATATGTCCTTCAGCTCGAGTACTGTTCGGTGTTTGACCCATATCTAGAGTTTTAGAAGTCCAAATAATCTGAATTTTTTACACAATAAAGCTAAGATAATTTCCTACAACTTTCATGTTTAAGTTGTGCCAATTTTGACGTTATCAATGATGTTTTGGGTAGATAAGAGAAGATAAGGATTGTCACCAAGTCAAAAGTTGGTCACCCACTCATCAATTAGTCATCAAATTAATAGTTTCTAATTTTGGCCTATAAAAGGAGGTATTTGTCATGCATTTAGGCATCTTAGTTTCCAGATCAAGATCATGCTCTTGCTTTCTCTCTTTGTATTTTTTGTAATGTTTATGCTTTGCTTTCATTAATATCAAGTTTATGCCTTTCATTTCCTTTCATTTACTTAGTTAACTTTTATCTTATTTATGTTCATATTTTGTTTTTTTTCTTTCATTATGTCTAGTTAAGTTTATTATGTCAAGGTGAAAAGGTTACACTAATATTGTAAGAATAAGTATAATGTAAACTTAATATGGACTTTAATATTTGATACTAACATGTTTTATATTTGTTATCTTTTTCACTCTTTAATACTTTGCTTATTAAATGACTAAATTTGATTTATGTTGTATAACACTTGGTACAACAAATACTTGACACTTTCATAGTTCATACTGTATAACCGACACCTGAGTTATGTAAGGAACTTAATTTGTTATTAACATAAGTTATAATCATAAATGCCTGACAAGATTTACAAGTATTAACATTAATCGAATAAGATAATTAATATAATTATGTTAACAATTTATAATCTGATTGGAACCTCCTTTATGTGTGGTTTTCAATTGAATAATAAGAGTTTATACTATACTTGCTTGACATACCATTAGTAGATCTTTTAACTTGGACATTTATTGTTATCATTGCTTAATCATTACATTAATATTCCATTTCAAAGTTCTCATTAACTTTTTCCTTTTCTTCTTCTTCTTTACTACTACCACCACCACCACCATCACTAATGTTGTTGTTGTTATTGTTATTATTATTTATAATTTATATAATTAACCTCCCTTTAGTTCGACCCTGATCTTGTCAGGTTATTTATTACTTTAACACTCATGCACTTGGGAGAAGACATCAATCTTTTGGTCATGTCACTTGGCTTAAAATTAAAATGAGATGCATCAGGAGAAAAAACTATGCATAATGATGCACTTGTTCTTGTAGGATTCATGTGGTCTATAATTATTCTAACATGGTTATTCTCATTATTCTCATTATGAAGTGATGATTATTTTCTAAAAATAATGAGAATACCTTACAAAATCAACCACTTAATGTATGTAACCACACTCTTATGCATGTGTAGGAATATAATAAAAGAAAGAAGAAAACAAAAGAAGAAGAAATAAGAGAAAAGAAACAAAGTTATATACAAGAAAATTAAAAAAAGAAAATAAAATAAATACTATAATTTGTACAAGAATTTACCTCCACAGTAACGGTGCCAAAAACTTGACATGACCAAAAGATTGATGTCTTCTCCCAAGTATAGGAGTGTTGAAGTAATAAATAACTCAACAAGAATGGGGTCGAACCACAAAGAGGTTAATTGTATAAATTATAGATAACAATAATACAATAATAATAATAGTAACAATAGTAGTAGTAGTAATAGTAATAAAGAAGAATAAGTTGATGAGAACTTTGAGATGAAAGATTAATGTAAGGATTAAACAATAATAACAACAAATATCAATGGTAAAGGATCTATTAATAGTATATCAAATAAGTATAGTACAAATTGTTCAATTAAAAACCACACACAAAAGAGGTTCCAATCAAATTATAAATTGTTAACATCATTAAATTAATTATTTTATTTTATTAATGCTAATACTTATAAATCTTGTTAGACATTCATGATTATAAATTATATTAACAAGAAATCAAGTTTCTTTCATAGCTTAAGTGTTGATTATCCATACAGTATGGGTTATGAAAGTGTTAAACATTTGTTGTACTAAGTGTTATACAACACAAATCTAGATTAGTCATTTAACAAGCAAAGTATTAAAAAGACAAGATAACAAATACAAAACATGTTAGTATCAAACATTAAAGGCCATATTAAGTTTATACTATATTTATTCTTACACCATTAGTATAACCTATTTACCTTGACATAATAAACTTAGTTAAACATAATAAAAGAAAGAAAAATAAATAAGCAAAATAAGAACATAAATAAGGTAAAAGTTAACTAAGTAAAGGAAAAGAAATAAAAAGGCATAAACTTGATATTAATGAAAGCAAAACTTAAAGATAACAAAAATGCAAAGAGAGAAAGTAAGAGCATGATCTTGATCTAGAAACCAAGATGCCTAAATGCATGGAAAATGCCTCCTTTTATAAGCCAAAATTAGGAACTATTGATTTGATGACTAATTGATGAGTGGGTGGCCAACTTTTGATTTGATGACAATCCTTATCTTCTCTTGTTGACCCAAAACATAATTGATAACGTCAGAATTGGAATCACTTTAAAACATGAAAGTTGTAGGAAATTGTCTCAGCTTTTCAGGAAAAAAATGGAGGTCATTTGGACTTTTAAAACTTAAGATATGGGCTAAACATTGAAAGGTGTTCGGGTTGTAAGATAGATTTGAACTTATTCGTTGTTGCTATAATTTGGACTTGAAGATGAATTTTTTAAATCTTGAGCTCCATATAAAAGTTGTATGCCTATGTATTACCTTTTCATCTATATAAAGTAGATATAAATTCGAGATCTACAGCTCCAAATATGATTCAATTACCAAATAATGTTCTGATTTGGACTGCACCAGCATCTCTTTTTTAAGTTTGGCCATCTCTTTATCCTTTCAATTTTAGTGTATTTAAGGGTTATTAAGTAGTACTTAAAAGTGTATTTTTATCAAGGTTTTATATTATTATTTTGCACTTGAAGTATCGATAACTCCTTAACTAAAACATGTTTTATAATAACATATCTAATGCTATAAGATACATTTAATTTATGGTAAATATTCATTTTAAATATAGACCAATCACATAAATGAAATGATTGATTGATGAGTTTAAGAACTGAAATTGAAATAACAAAGAGATGATTAAACTTAGAAAAAAGATGTTGGTGTAGTCTAAGCCGAAACACTGTTTGGTAATTGGGTTATATCGAAAGCTGTATATCTCAAATTTAGGTCTACTTTATATAGATGGAAAGGTAAGACATAGACCTACAACTTTCATATAGAGCCCAAGATTTAAAAAAGTCATTTTCAAGTTCAAATTGTAGCAACAACAAAAAAGTTCAAATTTGTCTTATAGCCCACACACTGTTCAGTCTTTGGCCTATAGTTGGAGTTCTAGAAGTCCAAATAACCTCCATTTTTTTCCTAGAAAGCTGAGATAATTTCCTACAACTTTCATGTCTTCAAGTGGTTCTAATTTTGACGTTTTGGGCAGATAAGAGAAGATAAGGATTGTCACCAAGTCAAGATTGTCTAGAGGAATAGTTGAAGATGTGTTAGTAAAAGTTGATAAATTGATTTATCTTGTGGATTTTGTTATCTTGGACACATAACCTATTGAAGAATGTAATTCATTTCCTGTTATTTTAGGACGTGGGTTTCTCGCAACTTTTAACGCATTGATTAATTATAAGAATGGATTAATGAATTTATTATTTGGAAACATGACATTAGAGATGAATATTTTCAATATTTCAAGCAATGTGGATATGATAATGATTAATAAGAAGTAAATTATATTAACAAATTAGTTTATGATCAACTTGAATCTACTTTAAATAAAATGAATTTGATGGATCTAGAGATTTGCAAATGATTCATTTTGAGAAAAAAAATCATGGAAGAAAAAACACATAAAAAATATTGATGCGAATCTTTTATCAAAAGTGACAACAGAATCGACATTTGACATCACACCAATTAATGATTACTTTTCTAACGAATCCTTAGTTTCTCTTTGTCCAATGCCTTGGTATGATAAAAATATCAATTTCTTGCTTTAGGAGATTTGCTAGCTCAATGGAGCACCCAAGATAAAGAAAAGTTTTTGAAAGAAGTAAAGAAGTTTTATTGGTCTGACCATATTTATTCAAATATTGTTCTGATCAAATATTTTAAAGATGCATTCCCAACAACGAGGTAAGTAGTGTCATTAAATTTTGTCATTCTAAGGCATGTGGGGCCCATTCTCATCAAGAAAGACAACAACAAAAATCTTACAAAGCAGATTTTACTGGCCCATTATATTCAAGGACTCATATGCATTCTGCAAGTCTTGTGAAAATTGTCAAAAGTTGGGATCTATTTCAAAACATCATATGATGCCTTTAAATCCTATTCTTATCATTGAGATCTTTGATTATTAGGATATAGATTTCATGGGTCCATTTTCTCCATCATTTAGTTTCTTGTACATATTAGTCGTAGTAGATTATGTTTGAGAATGGATAAAGTTAATTCCAAGTCGAAACAATGATCACAAAACAATGATAAAGTTTTTGAAAGAAAATATTTTAAATCGATTTGAAATCTCTCGAGTCATGATAAGTGATGGTGGAACACATTTCTAGAACAAGCCACTAGAGTCTTTAATGAAAAAATATGGAATCACACACAAAATTGCCACCCCTTATCACCCTTAAACAAGTAGACAAGTAGAGCTTACTAATAGGGAGATTAAATACATTTTGGAGAAAACAGAGGGAGATTAAATACATTTTGGAGAAAACAGTGAACAGTAATAGGAAAGAATGATCTTCAAGACTTAATGATGCACTTTGGGTTTATCGAACTGTTTATAAAACATCATTAGGTATGTCACCTTATATACTAGTTTATGAAAAACCTTGTCACTTGCTTGTGGAACATGAACATAAAGCTTATTAGGCTATTAAAGCTTTAAATTCAAATCTTGATGATACTAGTCAACTGCAAAAATTACATATAAATAAACTTGAGAAAATAAGAAATGATGCATATGAAAATTGAAGAATTCATAAAGAAAGAATCAAAGAGTTTTTTGACAAGAAAATACTGAGAAAAACATTTAATGTTGGTCAAAAAGTCTTGCTTTATAATTCTCGACTGCATTTATTTTCTAGAAAACTAAGATCAAGATGGAGTGGTCCTTTTGTTGTGAAACATGTGTATCCATATAGGGTCTATGATATCAAGAATCCAAAGAATGACAATGTTTTCAAGATAAATGAACATCGTTTGAAAGTTTACTTCGATAATTTTTTAGTTGAAAAGGATTCTATTAAATTGGATAATCCTGTATATAAAGATTGATTTTTTTTCCTCACATTGTTTTTATGTTTTTTTTTAGTGATTTTTACTAGTTTCTCTCATCCCGGTCAAATGACGAACAACAGTACTCCGTGACTTACATTGATTCTTTCAGTTTTTTTTTATAATAATTGATATCTATGTATATATTTGTGCAATTCTTTGAATCTTTTCTCCAATTCTCATTTGAAAATGGACATTAATCTAGAAAAATTAAAAAAAATATTTTCTCACTCTACCTTAGAATATGATTACAAAAATTTACTATGCTAGATATACAAGATTGAGGCTGTTAATGAATCATGGAATTCCTGAAGATATTCGCTAGTTGATTGAAGCAAGGGTTCGATTATCAGGTGAGTCCTCTAATTCCTTTATTTCACACATGTCTAGAACAGGTAAAAGTACTTTTGCAAAGAAACGTCGTGCAAAACGACTAAAAGTCTGTTATCAATGTGCTAGATGAACTTATAATACAAAATATCATTTTTTAGGAATGGTATCTATAAACCATGACGATAAAATACAACTCATTAAGGATGACCTGATTAAAGAGTCTATAAATAATCTTCTATTAACTTTTAAGATGTATCCTATTAGAGATGTGTATCATGCAATTCATGATTTATGAACCCATTTTCATAAAAAAATGATCGATTTAGTCTTGAGAATTTGACTAAAAAGACCTTATTTACCAGTTTAAAAAAAAAACTGGATGGGAAGCCTATCCCCGACCCATAGAGGACTTTTAAGCTGTTCTTGGATGTAAAACCGAAGGAAGATGTGAGCCGCAATCACAACTACTTGTACATATACATGCTTTTTAATAAATAAATAAATAAATAAAAAGATAATTTATGTGTGAGAGAGAGAGACTCTAGCTGGCCTATATATAGGTGATATAATTGTCGTTTTAATTTCTCATCTAAAAAATTCTCTCTTTCTTACTTTCATTACTATTCAACCCATACATTTAACAAATATAGAAATGTGTAAAAAGGACAAATCTTTAGGTTATCACATAAGAAATATTTCTGTTTTTGGTAGATTTAGTCCTAGAAAGGAAAAAAGAGTTTTTAGAATCAGCAAATTATCTTGGTTAGGTGCTATATAAGAGAAAGATTAATTTAATGTATGAGGGAGACAATTTTGGGTTAATGGAAGGTGTGTCAATAACTGTATTTTTAGGAAGTAGTCAAGTTTGAGGGTCATCCCCAAAGCTTTAGCACAAAGGGACATCATTGAAAAAATAATTGGAGAGGAACTATAGGTCTCCACAATGTTTGTTGGAGTGAATGCAATGTTTAACCATACTGATTATTACATTATTTATGTTTTTTTATTAAAGGTAACAACTAAGGGAAAAGGATAGTATATAATTTTTTTAAAAAATAATGATAATAAAAATGTGGATAAGTTTGATTTTGTAGCCTCCTTAACCTAAACAATTAAGCCTGAAGGGGTGTCTTAACATTTAATACCCAAAAGTTAACTAACTTGGGAGCTATTGGCTCAACGCTTGTTACATGGGTTGAAAAGAAAAGCTTAAGGGAATCAAACATTGCACTATTTACGTATCAGTATCTATAACCCAAGTTACTAAGCTCGTAGGAGTATCTCAACACCTAATGTCATAAGACCAACTAGTCCGAGAGTTATTAGCGAAAAACTTGTTATATGGGTTAAAGATGTATCGTATTTAAAGTTGTATGTATATATATTAAAAAAATAAAAAAAATTCAATGTAAGGAAGTTAACCTTAAACATTAGAAGACAAATTTTGTTTTCTTCAAAGTAAAGCCCTATAACTATGTGTTGATATATTGAGCACAAAAGAAAGGTTTATTAATATCTTGTTTAAAAGGTATTGAGCAAATATATAAATTTAATGAGAGTTTGTTTATTTAGATAAATTAATAGAAGTTGAATGATGAATACCTTTGTGAAATTTACAAATTGTTTTTCTATTTTAATGTTTTGATTACTAAGAATTAGTAATAAGCTAGTTAAGGGGTGTGGTTAGTACTTAAAAATGCATTTTTATTAAGGTTTTATATCATCATTTTGCACTTGAAGTATCAATAACTCCTTAACTATAACATGTTTTATAATAACATATCTAATAATATAAGATACCTTTAATTTGTGGTAAATATTTATTTTCAATATAGGCCTGTGACATAAATGAAAGGATTGATTGATGAGTTTAAGAACTAAAATTGACAGGACAAAGAGATGACCAAACTTAGAAAAGAGATGTTGGTGCAATCCAAATTGAACATTGTGTTGCTACACGACGTTGGGCGATGGCTCCACCCTTTTTTTTTGTTTGTTTAACAAAAATAATAACTTTTTTTCTTGATTGGGGGGAATAAAGATTTTTATTGAAGTCACCATCTAGTAATTTGAGGGAACTAGAAATCTAAAATTAGACACTAGTCTTAGAGATTCAGGTATTGGGTTAGTTATGATTAAGGAAAGGTAGACACCACCCTTAAAACATCCTTTTAGAGAAAGGTTACCCTTACTTGTGTGTTTTTTATTTGATTTAAATGCTATTATATTTTGAGCTTATTTGTAAAATTTTTAAAATGGTTAACGTCAGTTCCTAAAAATAGAAGACACATTAAAAATGACATCAATCCCTAAAACTAGGAGACTTTGTCTAAAATATCGATGTTTGTTTATAAAAAAGAGAGTTACATCTGATTTACTAAAAGAAATAATAATGGACATAATCCATATTTGGTATTTAAATTTTTAACATTAGTCCTTTTCTATAAATAAAGAGACGTGTCGACAAATAATATTTATTTTAAAAACAAAAAATAATTTTGATATTGTTGAAAAATGGGTATATCCATACTTGAGAATTAGGTTTTGAACCCGTGAACAGTGACATGATAAAATGGGTGTTAGACCCGCGTTGTTATTTATTTTAAATTTATTTTTGTTTATTTACATGCAAAAAAATTTACAAGTATTTATATATAAAAATATAAAAAATACCATAAAAATTATCTGAGTGCCACTGTATAAGTAAAAGACTGAAATACCGTCGGATTTCTCAAAAATTTATGAAAATACCACTGGCGGCGCGTGTGCCTCATGCGCGATTACTATTGGAGGAGGCAAAATTTTCCGGTGAGCTTTTGGCCAATAGATGGTTAATTCTGGTAGATCTAAGGGCGAGGATTTTGATGGTAGTGGTCTTGTCTTCTGTTGATGGCTGATGAGGGAGAATCGTCGATTTGAAGCTCGGTTGGCGGTTGACTGTCACAGCCTTTTTCTGGCCAGATTTGATGGTGAAAATGCATAAAACGACTGGGGTTTTGCTTTAGAAGGGATGATGCACCTTTCTGTGGTATTTCTCCAGCTTAAAATGGCCGGAAATGGAAGATCCGATGAGAAAGAGAGAATCATCGGCGAGAGGAGAGAGACTCTGAGATTTGCTACGATGTGAACACGAATATGGTGCACCGATGCGTTTGAATGCTATAAATCGTTGGATCGCGGATGAAATGATCATGCGGCTGTGATTGGCTTGATCTGTTAGTTGATCGGACGGTCTGGATGGGTTGAGCTTTATTCTGGTATGGTACGGTGTATCGAGTGTTTGGTACACCTGATGACGTGGCATAACAGGATTGAAGGGAAGATTATTTTAAAGGTTGAGTGGATTGGGGTTCTAATCCGGTGTGGTAAAGCCTATTGTATCCTAAAAAATCAAAGGCCCAAATTAAAACACTATTAGATCTAACGGTTAGAATATTTTTTATATTTTTCAAATTGTTTTTTTTTTAAATCAATATCTTACTCGCGTGAAGAAAAAGTAGGAAATAAAATAAACAATGTCAAATAGTAACACAAATAGTAGCTCTCGGATTCAAATTTCTCTTTTTTTCTTTTTTTTCTCCTCCCCTGTCTACTTAGTTTTCATTGGCTATATTATAGCCAATGAAGAGGGGACATAGAATCACAAGTTGTGTAAAATTTTCAATGTACAGCTACATCGCCTACTATCGGCAAAAATCCTCCACCTACTATGATAAAATTATATTATTTTTTTGTTTTATTATATCTAATAATAATATTTATTTATAGGGGTAAAATTAAAAACTCAAATTAGTATTAGAAAAAGCTTTTCAACTGTTAAAAATCAATTTAATTACCGAAAAAATCTTTATATAGTTCTCAACTTGGTGGACCGAGTTTTTTGACTAAAAATAACAGTTTTGATAAAAAATAGCCTGAAACTCATTTTTTTATCCCGGTCAATATAGTGGGATCCATATTGCCTCAGTGGACTTAGTTTTGACCAAAAATGACGATTTTGACCCGAAACGACCTGAAACTCATTTTTCATCCCGGTCGACATGGTGGGACCCATATTGACCTTGTAGACTCGGTTTTGACAGAAAATAATGATTTTCTCAACAAAATATATTTTAAACTTTTTTTATTTATATTTTATTGTTTTGAATAATAAAATAAAATAACACTCAAGGAAATCTTAGTGAATCCAAAATTGGGTTACAACACACTATTTAGTAATTGGGTCATATCGGGAGCTTTAGATCTCAGATTTAAGTATACTTTATATGGATGAAAAGGTAAGACATAGACTTACAACTTTTATGGAACCTAAGACTTAAAAAGGTCATTTTCAAGTCCAAATTGTAGCAATAATAAAGAAATTCAAATTTATCCTCTAGCCCATGCACTGTTCAATGTTTGACTTCAAGAACTCTAGATATGGGTCATATACTGAATAATGCGTAGGTTGGAGGATAGATTCAAACTTCTTTGTTAGTTTTTGAAGTCTAAATGACCTATTTTTTTTTTCTAGAAAGCTGAGACAATTTCCTACAACTTTCATGTTTTCAAGTGGTTTCAATTCTAACATTATCAATGATGTTTTGGGCAAATAAGAGAAGATAAAGATTGTCACCAAGTCAAAAGTTGGTCACCCACTCATCAATTAATCATCAAATTAATAGTTCTCAATTTTGTCCTATAAAAGGAGGCATTTGTAATACATTTAGACCACTTGGGTTCCAGATCAAAATCATGTTCTTACTTTCTCTCTTTGTATTTTTGTAATGCTTGAGTTTTGCTTTCATTAATATTAAGTTTATGTTTTTCAATTCCATTCCTTTACTTAATTAACTTTTATCTTATTTATATTCTTATTTTATTTATTTATTCTTCTTTCTTTTATTATGTTTGACTAACTTTATTATGTCAAGGTGACAGGATTACACTAATGGTGTAATAATAAGTATAGTGCAAACTTAATATGCACTTTAATGTTTGATACTAACATATTTTGTACTTGTTATCTTATTTATTCTTTAATATTTTGCTTGTTAAATGAATAATCTAGATTTATGTTGTATAACACTTGGTACAACAAATACTTAGTACTCTGATAGGCCATACTATATGGTATAACCAACACTTAAGCTATAAAAGGAACTTGATTTGTTGTTAATATAAGTTATAATCATGAATGTCTGATAATATTTACAAGTATTAACATTAATTAAATAAAATAACTAATATAATCATGTTAACAATTTATAATCTGATTGGAATCTCATTTATGTGTGGTTTCCAATTGAATAATAAGAGTTTATATTATACTTGTTTGACATACCATTAGTTGTTCTTCTAACCTTGACATTTGTTATTATCATTGTTTAATCTCTACATTGATCTTCCATCTTAAAGTTCTCATCAACTTTTTCTTCTTATTATTATTGTTGTTGTTGTTGTTATTTTGTTGTTTATAATTTATACAATTAACCTCCTTCTGGTTCAACCTCGATCTTGTCGGGTTATTTATTACTTCAACACTTATACACTTAAAAGAAAACATCAATTTTTTGGTCGTGTCAGTTACATATAAGGCATTAAATGTATGATGAGCTGGGATGAATTTTCAGGAGTTATGTGTAATAGATTTGGTTGTAAAAATGATATAATGGAGAAATTCAATAAGTTAGTGCAAAAGAGCAGCGTGGATGAATATGTGGTGAAGTTTGAGGAATTAAAATTTTTGATACACGCATTGAATTCTTCACTTCCTGAATCCTATTACATTTCTTGTTTTATTAGTGGATAAAAGAAGGATATTAAACCTATGTTGAAGATACTTAAACAATGACATTGATGACAACTTTTAAGCAAGTCAAATAACAAGAGGAATTAAACAATGCTTGGGCAAGGAAAAATAAGTTTGAGCCAAGAATTGGTGCTAGTTTTCACATAGGAAGACACATAGGTAACTCCCTAACTAAACATATCAACCAATACAAGAATGAGGGTTAACAGAAACATAAAATTATTTAAGAAACTGTGTATGAGAAACAATGCAAGCTGGGAAAGTTTTTCAAATATGAAGATAAATTTATACTTAAACATCAATATGTTGCTAAAGGATTGCACATGATTGAAGGTAATGAGGAGTGTGAAGAATTTATTGATGTTGAAGTAGGAAATACCATTGGAAATATAGTAAAGAATAGTAAGATTGAGGAATATAGCTTATCATTGAATGTTTTGGATGACAATTATGCTCATAACACTATCAAAATCATAAGAAGCTATTAAAGAAAGGAATTGATTGTTCTCGTTGATAGTGGAAGAACCTATAACTTTATTGATGAGCAAGTTTTTAAAAAGGTATACACTTTTATTATTAAGTCTTTAATATTAGCAGTGATTGTAGCTAATGATAGTGTTATGCTATATGACTCTTGTACTTTTGATTTTAAATGGTTCATGCAAAACTATAAATGTATAACAAATTTAAGGATTTTAAAACTAGACAGATGTGATGTTCTATTGGAGGGTAGATTGGTTAAGAAATTATTCCCTAATCTTATTTAATTTTATCAAAATAAAGATATCCTTTAAGAAGGAAAAATAATGAAAGGTATTATTGATAGAGCTGGCCTTCAATGCATTATAACAAGAAAAGTTCAAAAAAGCTTAAAGAAAGCTTGAGTAAGGTTATAGGATAATTGTTTTTAGTAAAACTAAAAAAGGTGCTAAAAGCTACTTTGATAAGTACATAAATTGAAAGGTTACTAGGAGATTATACAGTAGTGTTTGAGGAGCCTATAAGGTTTCCACTAGCATGAAGTTTGATCACAAGATTCCATTGAAGCTTTTTTTTTTCAAAACAAAAGATAAAAATTGAGAGACCAGTTAAAAAGATATCGAGCAATGATATAATTCAACAAAATATGAGTCATTTTACTTCACATGTACTATTAGTAAAGAAAAAAGTTAATATATGTTGTTTGTATATGGATTATTGAAAATTTAATAAAGAATAAGGTCTTAATTCTATTTATAGATGAATTACTAGATGAGTTACAAAGTTCAAGCTTCTTATCAAAATTGAACTTAAGGTCTGATTACCATTAAGTTCGTATGCATGAAAGAAATATAAAAAAAACAACATTTTGAACTCACGAAGGACATTATGAATTCAAGGTAATTCCAATTGGATTCACAAATGCTCTAGCCATTTTTTAGGCCTTAATAAGTGACATCTTAAAAACTTTATTGAAGAAATTTGTTTTAATGTTTTTTTATGATATTTTTATTTTGAATTGTTCTTTGGAAGCATATATAAATAATTTGAAATAAGTTTTAGAAACTTTCAAAACTAACCATGGTTAAAAGCTTTTCACGCTTCATTATGCCATATGAACTTATTCTTTTTTAATAGGTCTGTTAGTGGCTTATTGATAACACCAAATCTTCTTATAAACTTTTTGTAATAGATAACTAACCCTAAAAATCCCTTTATTTCCTTTAATGACTTAGGAATTGGCCAGTTCTTCACTAACCTAGTTTTTTTATGGTCAGTTGCCAAACCTTTTACTTAAATATTCCATTTATTGCTCAACAAAAGTGTACTTACATTTCTTTACAAACAATTAGTTAGTGATGAGAGTTTCTAGAACTTGTTTTAAATGATTTTCATGTCTTCAAAGAAGAGATATAAATGAGAATATCATCAAAGAACAATATAATAAACTTCTATATGAATGACTCTATGAGGTCATTCATTAATGCCTGAAATGTGGTGGTGCATTTATGAGCTCAAATGTCATTACCTTGAATTCATAATGTCCTTGATAAATTTAAAATGCTATTTTTTTTTACATCTCCTTCATGCATGTGAACTTGATGGTAACCATGCCTAAAGTCTAGTTTTGAAAAGAAGCTTGAACATTGCAGCTTATCCAGCAACTTATTTATCAATGGAATTGAGAACTCATTCTTTATTGTTATTTCATTAAGTTGTATATAATCCACAAATAAACACCATATATTATCTTCTCTCTTTTTTACCAGCAATATAGGTGAAATAAAAGGACTCGTACTTTGTTAAATTATACAATTGCTTACCATCTCTTTGACCAACCTCTTAATTTTTATTTTTTGAACAAAAAAGCTTTTATAAGGTCTACAATTAATAGGTTATGCTTTAGGTTTTAATGAAATCCTATGATCAAACTTTTAAGCTGATGAAAGACATGCAAGTTTCTCAAACACTGTTGCATAATCTCTAAATAGCCTTTCAATTTATATATTTACCATATTAGTCTTTATCTTCTCATTTGTTTCTACTAAGAAGAATTGTCCTACAAACCCTATGAAAGCTTTTCTTAAACTTTTATGGACTTTTAATTTTATCATTCTTTTTTTTCCTTTTTAAAGGATATCTTTATTTTGATAAAATCAAATAAGATCGGGGAATATTTTCTTAACCAATCTCCCCCTAACACAACATCACATCTACCTAGTTTTAAAATCCTTAAATATACTACATATTCATAGTTTTGCATGTACCATTTAGAATTAAAAGTATAGGAGTCATAGAGCATAATACTACAATCACTACTAATATTAAAGACTTAAAAATGAAAGTTTGTATTTTTTTAATAGCTTGTTAATCAATTAAGATGTGGGTGTTTCCACTATCAATGAGAACAATTAATTCCTTTCCTTAATAGCTTTATATGATTCTAATAATATTTTTAGCGTAACTGCCAGTAAAGCATTCAATGATAAGCCATATTCCTTAATCGTATTATTCTTGGCACAAACTTATTTTTCCTTACCTAAGCATTGTTTGATTCTTCTTATCATTTGGCTTGCTCAAATGCTATTGTAAATACCATTAATTTGAGTATCTCTAACATAGGTTTAATATTTTCTTTCAATCCACTAATAAACTAGAAATGTAGTAAGATTCAGGAAGTGAAGAATTCAATCCATGCATAAGAGAACTTAATTGCTTAGACTTCTCTACATATTCATTTACACTGCCTTCTTGTACTAACTTATTAAATTCTTACTATACCATCTCTATTGCCAAATCTATTACACATAGCTCTCAAAAATTCATCCCAACTTATTGTACATTCAATGTCACACACATAAACCTCAAACCATATCTCTTTTTTCCTTTCTAAGTAAAAATATATTACTTCAACCTATTGTTATACAAGAGTTAATTAATCTTGAAGAATTTCTTACATTTCCTTAACCAACCATTAGGATTATATCCCTAAAATATTAGTAGATAAATCCTTGAAAAAGATGGATCATACCCTACCCTATGATGTTCTTGATTACTAATTGGATCACCTTATATATGATTCTTAACCCCTTATAACTCTCGTTGTTGATTGCCCACTATTGGAGTATATAAGTTGAAGCTGAAATCAAGGTTGGTGACTTGGAATTTATTAAGGGAAAGAGGAATAAAAAACATCACAGTTCTCATAAAAATGGATTGCCTAAAGATAATGCTGCTTAGGTTATGTCATATAATCATATAGGCAAGAATGTTATTTAGGCTGATATAGTAATAGAATATAAGGTTTGTGAAAGAGTCTTTTTAGGTGTGACTACCAAAAGTAGGGCAAGGAAACATGTTAGCAAAGCACAAGGAAGTGGTATGAGACCTCTTACACTTCGATCACTTGATTTTAATTAATTGTTAGAATCTTAGAAGGTTTAACAACCCTTTAAAACAACATGAGGTAGTGAACCTCGTGAAAAAAAGAGAGGATGTTTATGGTCTTGTAGAAACTAAGTTGATTTCTTCTAAGGTATCTTTCATGCTCAAATTCATGTTAAGGAAATAAAAATCTTTTACTAATGTTGGAGGTGCCAATAATGCTAGAATGTGGTCATTTGGAACCCTTCCACTATTAATGTTGATTTTATTGATTTTTCTACTTAAGGTCTCCATGTCAGCATAAGTAATTTAGATAATTAATATAGTTTTTTTGCAACTTTTGTATATGGCTATAACACTGTAATTACTAAAAGATCTATTTAGAAAGACTTTTGAAAATGGTATTTTACTTCCCTTTTGTTATTTTGGGTGATTTTAACTTACTTCTATCTTATGATGATTAGCACAATGGAGAGCCAATCTTCAACTATAAAGTCTAAAACTTTAGAGATTGTTGCTATAATCTTGGGCATACTAACTTGACTTTTATAGGTTGTCATTTCACCTAGATAAATAGAAAGATATAGATAAAAATTGATAGAGTTTTGGTGAATCCTTACTAGTCGACACTTTAAAAAATTACCCATATACATTTCACCTTGCGCCTTTTTGGATCAATCTCCTACTTTTGTCCATATTGGCTCTCGGTAAAAAAAAGGTCAAAGAAGCTTCAAGTTCTTCATATTTGTTTTATGCAAGAGGCTTAAACATAACAAACTATTTTGCCAATGTATATGGCTCTCTCATATTTGTTTTATGCAAGAGGCTTAAACTTTTGAAGGGCCATCTGAAGCAACTTAATAAGCTTTATTTTAGCTATATTTTTTAGAGGCTTGCTAGAGTAAAGGTTGTTTTAAAACAAAACAAACTATTTTGTATAATGATAAGGACAACACTTATCTTTTAGCCCGTGACAAACAATTTAGGTTAGATGCTTCATTACTTTTTTTATGATCGGCTTGTTTTAATTCACAAGTGCACGAGTGTGCAATGTAGCAATTAATTCGGTAAAATCAAGGTCATATCCATAGAAAATTAGATTTGAAAATTAAGTTAGGTAACAAAAAAACTTAAGAGAAATTAAAGTAACAATAACTTGGTTGAAAATGATTGATGGCTTTGTTTTCAAAGATGAAAACATGTAAATAGATTTTAAATGATAAGAAAAAGTAAGTCTTGGTCTAAATCAATTTTAATGGTGATGTATAGGTGATTCCTTCAATATATATAAGATAATTTGACCTAATATCAATGATGGGCTGCTTTGGAGGCTGATTTTAGACTGAATTTAATAATCATATAAGGATACAAATGTGTCTATTATTTGAGCTAAGGTTGATATTGAAAGCTTGAGTGTTTGATGTTTGATGTTTGAAGTTTGCATATAACATAAGATAAGTTTGGACTTCAAATAGATCATATGATAATCTTTTTTAGGATTGGAATAGAATTAATATTTGGGGCAAATTTGGAGCACTTATTTGAACCAAGATTTGCTTCAATATTCAACTAAATTTCTCTTTAACTCTTTGTTTCGATTTTCAATATTAAATTTTTTGAAATAATTAATTTGAGCTCCAAAAACCTACCAAAATATTAAAATAACTAAAAACCACATCAATTATTATAAAAAAACCCAAATAAAAACAATAAATATATATGTAAAATAAGAAACTTAATGATACTTTTAATGCATAATCATTGGTTCTTCTTAACCTTAAATCTACTTAAAAAAACATTATATGCTCAAAAACTTAAATGTAATTTCTTTAAGGAATCTAGTAAAGTGACCAATTTTTTCCATACTTTGATGTGTCAAAAGAATACAAGGAATTTCATTTCTACCATTCAATGTAGTAATGGTTCTATTACTACTTCTGTGGATAAGATTAGAGAGGTTTTGTTAGATTTTATTAGTAGTTTATAGGTACCTAAAAGGAATACTTTTCCTTGTAATGTAGACATTATTCGTTATGGCCCATGTCTTGATAAAGCTTCACATATATTCCTTTTAGTGGCAGTTTCTAATGATGACATTAAGAAGACTTTATTTAGTATTCGAGATGACAAATCTCTTAGGCCTGATGATTATTCCTCTCTTTTTTAAAAAGTCATAGGATGTTATGGAGGAGGATTTCTATGTTGTTGTGAATGACTTTTTTATTTTTAGAAAGCTTTTAAAGCAGATTAACCAATCTATCATAACTTTGGTTCTAATTGCTAATGTAACTTTTGCCAATGATTTTAGACCAATCTCTTACTACAATATGGTCTATAAAGTGATATAAAAAATTTTAGTTGCGAGATTGCTTAAGCTCTTGATGGCATAATCAATCCCATGCAAAAAGCTTTTATGGATAGTAGACTTACTAATTAGTACTTAAAAGTGTATTTTTTATTAAGGTTTTATGTTATCATTTTGCACTTGAAGTATCAATAACTCCTTAACTAAAACATGTTTTATAATAATATATCTAATAATATAAGATACCTTTAATTTATGGTAAATATTCATTTTAAGTGCAGGCCTATCATATAAATGAAATGATTGATTGATGAATTTAAGAACTGAAATTGAAAGGACAAAGAGATGGCCAAACTTAAAAAAGAGATGTCGGTGCAATCCAAACCGGAACACTGTTCGGTAATTGAGTCATATTTGGAGCTGTAGATCTTAAATTTAGGTCTACTTTATATGGATAGAAAGGTAAGACATAGGCCTACAACTTTCATATGAAGCCCAAGACGTAAAAGGTCATTTTCAAGTCCAAATTATTGCAATAACAAAGAAGTCTGAATCTGTCTACCAGCCCGAGTACTATTTAATGTTTGGTCCATATCTGAAGTTTTAGAAGTCCAAATGACCTGAATGTTTTACATAAGAAAGCTCCATATCTGGAGTTGTAGAAGTCCAAATGACTTGAATGTTTTACATAAGAAAGCTCCATATCTGGAGTTTTAGAAGTTCAAATGACCTAAATGTTTTACACAAGAAAGCTGAGACCATTCCCTAGAACTTTCATGTTTTGAAGTGGCTTTAATTTTGACGTTATCAATGACGTTTTAGGCAGATAAGAGAAGATAAGGATTGTCACCAAGTTAAGAGTTGGTCACCCACTTATCAATTAGTCATCAAATCAATAGTTCCTATAAAGGGAGGCATTTGTCATACATTTAGGCATCTTGGTTTCCAAATCAAAATCATGCTCTTGCTTTCTCTCTTTGTATTTTTTGTAATGTTTATGCTTTGCTTTCATTAATATCAAGTTTATGCCTTTCATTTTCTTTTTTTTACTTAGTTAACTCTTATCTTATTTATGTTCTTATATTGTTTATTTATTTTTCTTTCTTTCATTATATTTAGCTAAGTTTATTATGTCAAGGTGAAAAGGTTATATTAATGGTATAAGAATAAGTATAATGTCAACTCAATATGGACTTTAATATTTGATATTAACATGTTTTGTATTTGTTATCTTGTTCACTCTTTAATACTTTGCTTATTAAATTATTAATCTTGATTTATGTTGTATAACACTTGGTACAACAAATGCTTGATACTTTCATAGTTCATACTATATGGTATAACCAACACCTGAGCTGCGAAAAAAACTTGTTTTATTGTTAATATAAGTTATAATCATGAATGCTTGATGAGATTTACAAGTATTACATTAATCAAATAAGATGACTAATGTAATCATGTTAACAATCTATAATCTGATTGAAACCTCCTTTATGTGTGGTTTCCAATTGAATAATAAGAGTTTATACTATATTTGTTTGACATACCATTAGTGGAACCTCTAACCTTAATATTTGTTATTATTATTGTTTAATCCTTACATTAATATTCCATCTCAAAGTTCTTATCATCTTTTTCTTCTTCTCTTTCTTTTTCTTTATTATTATTGTTGTTATTATTATTGTTGTTGTTGTTGTTGTATTATTGTTATTTATAATTTGTACAATTAACCTCCCTATGGTTCGACCCCGGTCTTGCTAGGTTATTTATTACTTCAACACTCCTACACTTGAGACAAGACATCATTATTTTAGTTGTGTCACTAACTGCTGACAATAGTAATTTGGTTTAAGAGCTTATTAGGCAATATGGAAGGAAAAAGGGCCTTTCCTAGGTGCCTTATTAAAATTGATTTAAAAAGGCCTTTGACTAGGTTCAGTAGTCTTTCCTAAGGCTTCTCTTTTTGTTGCTTGGTTTTCCTAACACATTTATTCACATAGTCATGATATGTGTTGAAACAACTTCTTACTCAGTGGCCATAAAAAAAGAACTTTATGGTTTCTTTCCTAGGAGAAGTGGTGTGAGGCAAAGTGATCCTTTATCTCTATACCTTTCATTGCTTGTAAAGAGTACTTCTCTAGAATGTCTAAATTAGCATCTTATAATTATACATTTCATTTCCATCTAAAATATGGTAGGCTTGGTAATTCTCATCTTATTTTTGCAGATGATATTCTCCTTGTCTCTCGTAGGGATAGAAGTTCAGTGCAAACTCTTTTTCAGTAATTAATGATCTTTAAGAAGACTTTAAGATTGGATATAAATGTAGAAAAATCTTCAATCTATTTTGGTGGTGTACGTGAGAGTTTGAAATAAATTATTCTTCATGACATAGCTTTTCCCTTCAAATATCATAAAATTTCTTTTAGCCCCCAAATGCTTTTAGCAAATCAGTTTTCTCCTCTGTTGCATAATCTAGAATCAACTATTCAGAGTTGGATGGGAAATATGTTGGTAGGCTTAAGTTAATCAAGTCAGTTTTATATGGTATAGTTCAATTTTAGCTAAGTATCTTCCCCATACCAAGTCTTATAACCAAGCAAAATATTGCATTGGTAGAAACATTGGGTGGATAGGCAATATTCTGAGAAACAAGTCTGCTTTGGTGGCATGGAAAACTATTTATCTGCCAAAAAATGAAGAGGGATTGGGTTTGTTTGACATCAAGGCTAAAAACAAGATTTTTTTAGCCAAACAATTATGAAACATACACTTGAAATTTGATTCCATTTAGATTCAATAGATGCATCATTTTGATTTAATTATTATTTCATTTGGAATGCTCAGATTCAAAGAACTTCTTTATCATTATAGAAATGAATTCTTTATTTAAAGAATTAACTTGTTGAGGATTCTAGGAGCATTCATAAGCTATTGCTTTGATGAAAAATTGACAAAGTTATGAAAGTCGTTTCCCTTCTAATGCTTATAATTATCAGAAGTCTAAAAGCATTGTTGTCTGCTAGGAGAATGTGGTTTAGGAGCACTAGTCTTTGCCTAGATATAATTTCATCATATGGTTAGCTATGATAGGGAAGCTTATAATTAAAGATATACTTTGATTTATTCCAACATATACATTCTACATCTTTTGTAGGCAAGATGATGAAAATTATAGTCATTTATTCTCTACTTGCAATTTGATATCTTTTTTGTAAAGCAAAATAAAGTTCTAGCTAAGAATAAATAGGTGTATGACAAGTCTTAATAGTGCTATTGGACGACTAGCTTTATGGAGTACGAACCTTGAAGCTAGAATAAAAGGAGTTTCTTTAGGCCTTATGGTTTATTTGATATGGGAGGAAAGGAAAAAAAAATATTTGATAACACTTATAATTTGATTGATGTAATATTTTATAAATTTCAACTTCTGTTTTATATAGTGTTACATTTTCATAAAAAAAAAACATTTCCTTATTAATATTGGATGATGTTAGAAGGAGTGACTTTTTGGCAATCATCTTTTAGTTGATAGTCTCATTATTGTTTTGCTATTATTGCATGTCTAAGGGTTTCCTCATGTACTTGATTACGATGGTTTATAATGATCTCCTAGTAGCTGGTATAGCAGTAGTGATCATCTTTTGCTCTATTATATCGGGCTATTATAGCTGGTTATTGATTCTTCCTTGCTATGTAGTCTTTTCTTTACTGAGTTCATGTTCTAATACAAGGTGGCCTGTGTACTTAATGCTTCTTTAGAAGTTGATGCAAAGATTTGTTATTGACTATGATTTCAGTTTGGACTGGAGTTTTGGGTTTTGTATGTGGAGGTCTGTTTTCATCAGGTGCTAGTTTTGTTTATATGGCATTTTGCCTTGACCATTGGTTTAGATTTTAGGTTGTATTTTTGTTCTCCAAGGCTTTTGGTGCTGATTTTATTGCTATTATCAGCCTTGGTGTAATGGATAACAATGGATTGGGTTTCATATAGAAAATTTGTTTGGGTTATACGCTTATAGATGACTAGTTTTTCCTAATATCTTTCCCATCTATATGTTGTCTTCATTACTTTATGGCTAATAGCTATGACTATTGTTGCTGATTACTTACCATGAATGCAAGATTGGTCTTCGAGGACCTAAACATCCTTTTCTATTATTTAACTCAATGTGCTTACTAACTTATCTAGGAAGCTAATTTCCTTGTTTCCTTCAACAATTATTGTATTGGTTAAAGTATTTGTTTTGTGGTGTTTACGTGATTGTTTAGAGTAGATCACTTTTGAAGGTGTATGTCCTTCCTTGTGTTTGCGACAGTCAATTGGGTCTTCTTATTTGGCTTCTCTATTATTGTTATCTGTTGTGGTGTTTTGCTGGTTTAGTATACTAGAGATATATATATCTGCTACTTTGCCAATTTTGGTTCTTCCTTTAGAGGTCTTTGTTGTTGTTTCTTTTATCCCAAGCTCATATTGACTTGATGTTTGATGTCCTTGCTGATTTCTATTGATGTGTTGCTTTCTTTATTAAAGGCTGAGATTTCTTAGGCCTTTTACTCCTCGTTAAGCAACTCTTTATTGCTTTATTGTTATTATGCGTAAAGAATTGCCTTTTCTTTACTAAGGATGGTCTGCTGTGGTAACTCCGATACTATATATGCTGGTTGAAATTTCTTTCTATTTGCTTCGATGGATGTTATGCTCTGGTTCTTTTTGTTGTGATGATGAATATGATGCAATTGCTCTTCATGTTTATTGTTGTTGTGCTGCTTCCATTTATTGGTGGCTGAGTTGGTATGGGATTGTTTAACCATGTTTATTGCTACTACATGCCATGACTATGCTTCTTGTTGTCTCGGATGCATCTTGATTCAGGGCTATCTGATTGATATAGCTAGTTTCTCACTCATCTCTATTATTTTTTACACTCTTCAGGTTGAACATGTTTAATCTGCAGGTGATAACTCCAATACCTATGTCTGCTTGAGTCATGAAAGGTATCTAATTCCTAGGCTACAGATTGCTTTGGTCAGCCACTTGTTTACTGTGTGTTAGATTTCTAAATTCATATCTCTATCTACGGCTTTTGATGGAGTAATTGTTGCAAAGTGTTACCTTGGATTTTGCTTGTTATGGCTGGTCTTTTGTTGTTATTGTTATGTTGGTCTGCTTGAGTTTATAGCTTTGGATGTAGGAAGCTCCCTAACCTCTGTTTTATCCCCTAAGGACTATTTGTGGGCTCTTTGGAACTACTACTCTGGTTGCCCTCATTTTTGACCTTCAAATCCATTTATTTTATTTGCCTCTGTTGCTGATGTTATGTTATTCTTTATGCTTAGTGGGTTAACTTTGACACCTCTGCCCTAAATTGGTTCTTTGATTGACCTCTTTTGATGGATGATGTCTTTGATTTTGCCTTTGTCATCTTTTCGATTGTAAATTATTTTTTTTCTTTTGTTAATCTTCAGCCTAGTCCTTGTTTTATAGACTTGAAGCTTGAGTTTATTTTATCTTGGAAGCTTGTTCCCTTTGGTATTTTCTAATATGTTTTTATATTTATATATTTTGACTTACTGGTTTACCATCATAGTTACTTTTGATCTTTATATTTATTTATATTCTGATAAAAAAATCCTTCTTAAATTGACTCACAATTTTTTCCTTATAATTTTATTAGCAAGAAATGATTGGAATTAATTTAATAATGCTTGAATCTACAAACTAATTTAATAAGCTCTTTTGTTTTGCTCCGCGAATTGTTCTTGCCATTTTCTTCATTGATTAGCTAATGATTTTTGAAGTTCCTGGTAAAGGTTTTGTAATCTAAAGGTTTTGTAATCTTTTATCTAATCTCTTGCAATGTTCTTCAACAATCTTTATTTTGTTGTTTTCTACCATTTTTTAAGTCAAGATATTTACTTCCAATCAAAGTTAGACTCTAATACCAATTGATAAGCTAATGGTTTAACAAGAAATGTAAAGAGATAAATAGAAAGAAGAAAAGAAGAATAGACAGAGAATAGAAAAAGAAATTATATTGTTGTATAATTACTTGCCTTACAAAAAATACACATGTTTACATATTTATACTTATGCAATTTTCAACTAGCTTCCAACTAACTCTCTAGCTTCCAACTAATTCCAACCAATTAACTAGTTAAGCTTAATAACATAAATCACTTGTTTTACATGTGTTTTAATCTTCAAACTCTTCAACAGTTGTAATTGTTATTATTCTCCACACCATCTATTGCCACTACTTTCTTTGATTTCATCACATGCACCTTCAATTATAACATTTATAAAATGTGCAAAATGTAATAATTGAAGATCATAATTTGTCATCTTCAATCTTAAATAAGAAGCTTATGAAAAAAAGATAATAAAGTTGTAATAGTGGGATTGATTCAATGGTAAAATTTCTTATTAGAAGATGCAATATGGGAGGAGTTAGAGAAAATTCGATTGTAATGTCTATAATTTTGCATAGAATCTTGAGGTAATTTCATAATTCTGCTGATTTCTAAGACCAACAATCTCTTTAATAGAAGGGTATTGTTATATTCTGTATATTTTACACATTATAATTAGAGGTGCATATGATAAAAATAATTGAAGCATTAGTAATAATTAGTATAAAGAACAAATTAGCTGCAGCTGTTGAAGGGCTTAAGGATTGAATAACATGTAAGACACATGATGATTTATATTGTTAAGCTTAATTAGTTAGGTGGTTGGAATTACTCGGAAGTTAAAGACTTAGTTATTTAAGCTAGTTGAAGATTACAAAAGTATAAATGTATAAAGATTCATTTCTTGTAAGTCAAGTAATAATACAACAATACAATTTTTTTCTCTTACTCTTTATCTTTTATTCTTATATTCTCTTTGTTTCTCTTTTCATATTTCTTTTTAAGCCATTAGCTTAATAAATAGTTACAAATCAAGTTGATATATAGAATGATTTATGATTATTTAGTGCATAATTACATATATTATAATTGTAAATCCAATTATTAATTGTTACCAAGTTTTTTTACTCTCTAATAATTGCGTTCTATTATTATTAGAGTTTATGAAGGAAGTGATAATTAAATTCAAGACTTCACCATTTTTCTATATGAAATTATTAGATAGATTTGTTATATTAAATTCAACAAATTACATTACAATTATAATTATAAAAAAAATGGCAAGGAAAAAACATTATAGGCCAAGACACTTCTTGAAACAATTTTTATGAAATAATTTGTCTTTTTTGTTTTTAAAGCTGAATATATAACTTGTCTATCCACATTATAGTTATTACATATCTCCAAAGTTTATGTCTTGTGTTTAAATAAAATGTCATGGTTTTAAACAAAAAAAAATTATAGAGTTGACTAGTTGATTCTTGTTAGTCAAGTTAGTCATGTTTGACCCAATCAATTTTTAAATTAATTCAAAATAAAAATAAAAACTAACCCAAGATGAACTCTAGGTCAACAAGTTACTGGGTCAACATGTTGCGGCTATTCATGTTTAATATTCTATGTATAGTTAATCGCTATTTTGGCGTGCAATGCTGCATTTGTTTTTCTTGTTTTGTCAGCAGTTGATTTTGTTTATTTGAAAGGAATTCGCATAACTAATCGCCTTTGATTTTGTTTATAGCTGAGCTAAAAGTCTATTTATCGTTGTTTTATTTTGTAGAACTGAACTTCACATTTCACAAATATGTTCTTTGAGGGTAAAATTTACAACAACCGATTGCGTGTGCTCTTATAGTTCTTCTGTTCATACGGGACCAACAACTAAACCCTGCTAATTACATCATAACCGTGTATACTGCATCGATCAGAAGCTATACATTGCTGGAGCAATAACGAGCACTAGAGTGGTATCCAGCCCTGTCCATCATAAAAAGTTGCAGCAGTGAGGACAATCATTGACTTGCTTAAGTGTGTGTTTGCTGGCCGCGTTAACAAAGGAACCCTAAGTGCTTGAAGAAAATTGAAGTCCATAATAGAAATGAACCAACCTTAATTAGTCCTTTCTCAGTACCACATAGAACCATGTCATTGGCAGTAAGAAGGCTTGTTATTTTGCTGCCTGCAGAAATCCTGCCCACTTTCTGTTGCATCCCTCTTAACCAAATCTAGTTTCACATGTAGTATTCAAAGTTATAATGGCTCTCAGCAACTAAGCAGGAAGTCCTCTGAACAGTATAAAATGCAACTTGTTAGCTGTACCTGAAGGATGCTGGTTGACGAGGAGGAATTTAAGTAGATGAAGTCTTCCACTACTCCCATTAGTAACACATTCCTGCCCTTGTCTGCTGCTATAGATATACGGGGCTTATGATGTGTTCTCCACTCCTGTAATATTCTGCGTCACTGAAAGCTTCTTGCAGTGCAGTACCTAGGTTTATGTGTATGGCTCGTACCTTAACTTTTGAACCCTCGATGACTGAACTTGCACTATAAAGCCAATCTCTGTAGACAATAATTGCATTGATGGGTTTCTTTTGCATCATCCAACTCTTTGTTGGTGCCTTGATCTCTTGCTCCCTCTTAGTTGCTATGGTTAATTCCTGAAAGAATGTGTCACACACTGTTTTAATGTCCAGATGCTGCACAAGGATGCATCAAAAGAGGCTCTTAAGCTGTACCTGTATGCTTGAATCTTTGCAGCCTATGTAAATCTTTCCCTGGACCGCTCTCATGCTCTTCACCTTCTTAGCCTTACAGATGTCTCTGGCTGTTCTTGATGAATCATAGACCTTGAAGTAAAAATTTCAGTAGATCATGGTAATCTGATAAATAATTTTCCAAGTGCATTACAACTCCCCTCTCTCCAAATGTCTATGGCCTTATTAGTTATTACCTTCATTCTGTGGCCTTGGGTGATAACAAAAATCATTTGGTCATATTTTTCTAACTGTCGAATCGGTTCCTCCATAGCTATGACTTCAGTGCACTCCGGTTTCCTTTGTATCATTTTCCAAACCTGTTAGAAGAAGGGTTGTGGTTCACAAAATACATAATTCAAACTCCTTGCATTATGATGGCTGATGAAACAACAGTAATCTTTGCAATGAGACAATTTTATACCCTAATGGTTTTGTCAGAAGATCCACTCAGAAGGCTCTCCCCTGCTTCAAAGAGTGAAAAACATGTCACTGCTTTTTTATGCTCTTTCAAGTCCCATATAACTGTGGCTGACTGCTGTTTGATGTCCCAAACCTGATCAACATTCCCATAAGTTAAATTATTTTCAACTACAGAAAATAGTAACGCTGGATTTGATGACATTTACCATCTCTAAGAGTGACTAATTGACTATCCAAAATACAAGATGAGTCTATTTCATACCTTGATTGAACCATCTGAATGTCCACTATAAAGCAGTCCCTTATAGTAGATGAGGGAAGTTATGGATCCGCTGCTGCTATCACTTGCCTCAACAATTTGTGTGTGAACGCAAGAAATACGCTGTTTTGTCATAATAAGAATTTTGATAGGACAGTCATAAGGGCATCTAACATCCGCACAACTACTAGTAGTGTCAAAGAATACTAACCGATTGGTTGGGCAAATAATAGTCAGCTACTCTATGCAGTTCATCTGCCATCCAGGTTACTCCTGAGAAACGTCTCAGCGATTCCCGTACTCCTTCGGAGAAATGAATTAGTTTCTGCATCCCTAATCAGAGAAAATAAAATGCATTTGAATTAGAGTTGATTGGATTTTGCTTGTTCATTACTGTGTCACTCGTGCTAATGTGTATCTCAGCAGCGGAGGATGCAAGGCATCGGCATGCGATAATAACAAATCCCAGAGAAAAAATGAGTGATATTAATGCTTCATGACAAGAATTGTAACTGTTAGTAATTGTTGAATTACCCTGAATGAATCGGATTGTTCATATGTTGTGAGTGTCATGATGAACTTAAAAATGATCATTCACATTTAGAGTTGCTTTTGTGCTCATATTACCTCTTCCAGAAGCATAGTTATAGATGCACAAACATGCCAGAAGTCTTTCTTCAAGCTCCAATCCAGGGTGCAGAAATTGCTCTATTCCACTAAGCAAGATCTCACACGCAGAATATCTTAGGCTAGTTGGACACTTTGCAATTTCAAATCCAATCCATGCAATTGCGGTGAGAGAGTCCCGAGAAACGCTCTTTGCCTTGCTCCTTAGACCTTTCTCTAAAGCATGGAAGACAGGTTTTCCTACGTCAATTACATGCTTTCCAATCTTGCTGCTCCATGAGTCAACTACACCATCCTGCATTTTATTTTCATGCACCTCACTTAATCTGGATAGTTGTTAACCATACTGAAATTGATTTATTTTTGTATATTATTAACACTCACCTGCAGGTTTTGATCCAACCAGTCATAGTTTCTAATCATATTTCGGTGACACAAGGAGGTCAAGCCTGCCTTTTTTACTAGCCATGCCACAGTGTATGGCTCCCCTGTCCAGGCATAAGTTCCTCCAAGGTTTGCAAAAATGAATGCAGATAACTGTTGTGTTGGAGAGCTTACTTCAGAATCCACTGACTTCAGGATGACCCGCATAGCCTCTTCTTTGAATGAACCTTTACCAGATGAGTCTTCCTGCATGTTTTCAATGTCTGGCCACATCAATTAAAGTCTTATCCAACAGCAACTGGCCATGGTATGAATCCATTTTTTCTTTCTAAAAGTGAGTGGAGGAAATGAAGGTAATTAGCTTTAAAATTATACATTCAAATTATTACACACTTACCAATGTGTCTAGTTGAAGCAATAAATTTGCTGCCAAGAGTTGGTAATCAGTTGGAAGTTCTCGGACACAATAAACCAATACTTTCATAATTTTCATGCCGCCTTCTTTTCTTATCTGCTGCAATAAGTTCATAGCTGGTGATCTGACAAAAAAGAAAAAAAAAATACACTTGAGGATATTTTGCCTAAGTATATAAACCACATACTGCACAGTGAACCATAGCATGCGAGTATTTTCAGTCTGGAACTCGTACCTTGGCATGCGAAGTAGTTCATGGAAAAACCGTAGTGCTGCGAACTTGGCACACTTCTCATTACTTTGGAGTAGACATATAAATGGAGCCACTGGAATACATTGTGCTACTGATTCTCTGCATTGCCCATCAAACTGCATGCATTTTACTAGAACATTGGCCAAGGAGACATATCCTTCCAGCTTGTTATTTCCAGCGACGTTGAGGAGTTCCCGAAGAACACGAGGAGAATTGATTGCAGCCAAGTGCGTGTTATTAGTTGCGCCGTCAAATGCAGTGACCAAGACTTCAATAATCATCAATGATGCTGCAGGAGGTGTCAGAAGAGGTGTCGCTGGTTTTTCCATGTAACTGTTTGAAGAGCACACGACCTCAACCAATGCTGGCAAGAGTTCTAATGTCTTCATTTCTGCTGGAGATGGATTTATCATATGAATAAGAATAGCGGCCTCATGCACATTTCGCTTCAAAGCAGTTGCCAAATCACACAGCCTCAAGCCTTTATTCTTGATGTCCTCTATAGCAGACTTGTTTATCGATATGATAGTTGTAAGTATAGAAACCGATGCCCTTATAACTCTTTCCTCTTTGGAAGTTGAAATAGCTGTCAGAAGTTGATCCAGCATTACATCTTTCAACATGGTATACTTCACTCCTCTTTTATTGTTCAGCATTTTGTAAATGGTCATCACTTCTCCAGCATAATCTTCATCAAACTTTGCTAAACCTTCAGAGAAACATAGTTTTGAAATTACTTTCTCAATATCTCCTATTAACTCAGCACTGGAGTCTCTTCTGTAATGCACACAGAATTTATTGAAGTTTTGCCGGCTATGTGGGCCTTGTTTTGTCGTTATAGCTCTGTGTTGAACCAACTTCTCATATGACTTTTTTAGATGGGAATTCCACTGGATGTCTGATCTTTTACCTCCGAGTTCCAAGACACGTAAATCTAAATCGCTGGCAGAAGTTAAGAATCTTTCAGAAAACAAGTCAATTGTATTTACTTCACTGGCTTCTTCCCGCATTCGGTGCTGAGAAGCATGGGGCAAAATCTTTGTTGTGGACATTGAATGCACTGAGGAACGAGGAGCCTGCAGCATCCTGTTGAAGTCATTGTAATTGAATATTTCAAGTAAGTATATTTTCGATGTTCATTTATCTACAAGATGCTTGGACAATAAATAAAACTATTTTGAACATAACTGAGCCCAACATTCTGCTGGCAGATCATGAACGCCTGTTCTTGTAGTAGTTGTTGAGTTTTTACTGTCATCCATATTTTCCTGATTCATGAACAACATATAAATAAGCGTTCAGCCTTGTTACTCTCAAAAAACAGCTCCTGGAAGTACTTTGAAAGTAGCATTGCTGAAATACCAGAAGAGGCATTCATATTCCACATATCATGTAATTACCTCTGAATTATGTTCTTCCCAATCACAACTGTCGCATGAACTTACTGAAGTTGGCGAGTCCAATTCGCCTTCCATCAGTATTTCCTGAAGGCGTCTGATGCTTTTACACTTACCAAGGTTTGCATTCTGAATGTTGACCTTTGGAACTTGATCCAAATGTTTCAGAGCATTGCTATAATACTGAAATTCTTGGATATCGTTTGACGTAGGTTCATTCTCTGTGCCTTCAATTCTATTTCCTTGAAAATCAAGCGGATGCACCTTCTCATACTGCATTAATTTCTGTATCAAATGAGATGGATGCAAGATTTCACAAACGAACACTAAAATTAATTGTCAAATCATGTGAACAATGTGTAGTTTGTAAATTCTGTACCGGAATCCCTTTCGAATATCTTCATGCAGTCAGATTAATACATGGATAAGATGAAAGATACCAAGACTCACCTTATGATAATTATGCAAGCAGTGTCCTTGCTTAACTGAATTCGAAAGATCACTGCTGCTCTTCATCACATGCCTGTATTGAGCTAACAATTATGGGATGGCTCGGAGGATCCAGATTCTTAAAATTTCCAAAGATAAACTTAAAAAGATAATAATCACGCTCTCTACAGTACATTTCCATAGCTGATCCTAGGTTAATCAAAAGGCTCAAACTAAATCTGTGGCCTCACTGTCACGTTAAAATTATTGAGTTGGTTTTTATTTTCATCAACTATGATGATAGTAGGCCAAGAACTTACGATAAATCTTGTGATTCTTTATCAGGGGAAGAAGTATTTCTGCTTCTGCAGTGCCCAGAAGTCTCTCCGTGCAACATGATCTGACAATACATTAACCAGTGTTTGTACCTCCTCGCAATTTGTCTGATTGCTTCATCATTATTGTCCTCACCAAAATCCCAAGAAGATTCGTCCTCTATCTCAGATTTGTTGCTTAGAGGAAAAAGAACTCGACAAAACTCAGGTGCGATTTCTGTTCGAAAAAGTCTAGGGGAGACCAGCATTGCCTGTAAATAATGTAGCGCAACCTGCCACTCGTCATTTTGTAGCCTTTTAATGGCTGAGAGGTAGAAGTATGAAAAGCAAACTAAGAACTGGTTTTGAATTCCTGCTGTGACCTCATGTTCATCAAGCAATGCTGGAACCTGAAGCAACCTTTCTGAGTTCATGAGATGATCAGTTTTCTCTTCTGGGCATTTTGCTTGTATTGCAGCTTCAATGCTTTCAATTCCCCAGTAAAGATTTGAGAGGACAGAGTGCTCAGAGAATTCAAAGAACTTCTCGCTTTGAATTGTATTTAGCATTGAAGTACACTGTGATTTCAAAGAATTCCAAGATTCAACATTTTCCAAGAAACCAATCACGTATTCATTGATCGAATCTACAATTCCCCTAACGGATTCAAGATCCGGTCTCTCATGATCATGGGATTTAGCTAAACAAGAAACAGAACTCTTAGACATATTGTGAAGCTCAAGAAAAAGAAGAAGAAGAATGGTATTGACTTATTGTATAGAGGATAAAAGAGTGAAGTTATATAATTTGTGCAGAGAATTGAAGGTTTGGAACAAATCCCCGTGACACTTGCAAACAAGTTGCAAACTTCATTGGTCCCTCAATTTCTGCAACTTGAAAGACAAGACATTGACCATTGCCTTGTATCCAAGGAGGTGAAGAGATGTGAAAGAAAACAAGTTTTGCCGTGTTCACTTATCTTCACATGCTTCAATGATCGTATCACTGCCAAATTCTTTTTTGTTTCTTCTACTCATTGAGTGTGCTGTGCCATGATTTTTCTTAGTTATTTTGGCTTTATAAAGAACTTGATATTGGAAGAATTATGGCTTCATTAGTATTGTGGGGGTGTTGAGTCCTCGTTGCATTAAAAAATTAAAAAGAGAGATTCCCTTCTTTTTTTTAATGTCGCGGACACGGTAAAAAAACAAGAAGCTTTTCCATGACTACAATTCAGCTGATTTGTTGGGTTCAGGTTGTTCATGTTCTCCTTACATAATTAGAGATTCTTCCATATTTAAGTCAGTAAAATCTTTACAGAGGGTCCTGGTGTGTGAGAGGATAACAATGAAAAATGTTTTTTACCAGAAAAGAGAGACAACAGCTGCATTATCAGGTCACCTGCCATTTCTGGTGGAAGTATATTCCTTGTACAGAAATCAGAATTGTATTTACTTTTATCACATGTTAAATGCATCTGCTACAGACAGCATGTTGACTTGACAGTAGAAGAAACCTCACAGTATCATCACGGGTGCAGGAACCATGTAACCATTAACTAGATTTTACTATCGATCCTTGGTGATTCTTCTTCATTCTTTAGATTTTACAACGCTTTTTTCGTACCAGTAAATACAAATATAACACAAAAATAATTACTGACTGACTTTTTCATATGCATATATAGCTGTGCCTGAGGGTGATCCAGTGGCTTTGTTTGGTGCGGTGGAGGCCTGTAAATGATAGCATTCTTGAGATTGTCATGAAAGGGACACTACTCGAATTAGCACCAGAACCTCGGGGCCATTTGCGAGCGGTCTTCTCTTGCCAAATTCAGATCCAGAGAGATGACCATCACATGCTCACAGTGGCTAAAAAACAACAAACAACTTGTACCTATCAAAAACCTCGACGAGAGATTTGAAGTTTTCATTGAATGTGCGCAGATATTGTTAAATCCAAGGTTCAACTATTAAACATGATTTGATGCCCAGGTCTTAAATTAGGTGGGTTACCTAGTCAATTAAAAATGTGTCTTTCCAAGATTTTTTTATATTTAAAAAAAATTAAAATAATATTATTTTAATTTTTCAAAAAAAATCAAAAATCAAATCATGTGTTCATGTGTTCATTCATTGATTACCTTAGCTCGGTTAACTTTTATTAATTTTTTTAAAACGGGATAATAGTTAAATATTGAATCTAATTAACAAGCCGAGTTTAATAATACTAAATTTAATAAAATATTAAAAGCAATGATGAATAATATCAACACTCAATTTTATTCATGTTAATAATAAAAAACGATTACGATTTAATAAAATAAATGTAAGACTCTTACTTCTAAATCTTACATGAAGAGAAAAATTAAACATTATCTTTCAAGCATCCTCAAGAAATGTGTGTTTTATTTACTTGAAGATTATATGCATGTTATACACATGCACACATAGAAGGATGGATGTTTTTACCCTGAAAAGAAGAAAAACCACAAATCAAGGATATAATTGCAAATAAATTTTGAAATATAGGACCAGGATTGAATACTTCATAAATTATGGGGACCTAAATGTCCCTGCCACTGCTTATAGTGCTATCTATAGGTATAGCATTATTCTTCTCAACAGCAAGATGCAGTCAAGATGACGTTTCATTTGGTAGCCTGGTAGGGCAATAATTTAGACGTGTGATAGCGGATTCGATCCTTGTCTGTCACGGGCACCAGATTTTTGCTTCCATAACAACATATTGAGTCAAATTCACATGCATAATGTATATTAAATGCATCACCAGCCTAGCTTAGTGGGTATAACAGAAAGGGCAATTCATTTCGGAGATTACTAGATAATTGATCAGCGCTGTGCGTTGTTGTCGGTGATCTTCCAACGCATTTATAAATTTATGCTAGGGCTATGGATTTTTTCGTACAAAGAGCATAGGCAGTTGTCAAGCAAAAGAGAGATCAACGATGTTTGGCCTAACAAAGCCATGGAGTTTGCCGGGGAAAAAAGGGTGAAAATGCAGAGGGGATTGTTAAATTTTCTCTGCAAGTGTTTTGTTGATCAATCTTGCTGCAGACATCTTAATTTAAGCGGTGGATTAAAGGGTTCAAGGCCAGTGATCCTGCAACAAAGGAACGTTGCAAATGTCACCTGGAAAAGTGAAAAAAAAATAAAATAAAAGAAGAAGAAGAAGATGTTTCTTATTGATGGAACCCTATTTTGAAAAGGGCAGCAATGGCTTGTAAGAATTCCAAAGAGGAGAAGGCATTCATTTACATGGTAAAAGCGTAGAGTGGCAGTTGCTGCTACAAACCCAAAAGCCATCCATTTCCTATAGATCGATGTTCTGGTCTGTCCATCCGTATTTTGCCATGAGTTGCCTTAAATTAATTTTTAAAGAAAAGTAGAATATGCAGTTGCAAGTGTTGTTACTTTTTTCTCATCAAGAAATATTTTAATTGTGAGGTGAGAAATTGGGAATTGTTTTAATAAAAAAAAACCCAGTAATTATGTACACAAAAAAATGTAAAAACAAGTTTAATGATAGTAAAAAATCGAATAGAAAATATAAAAAATAAATATAAATTAAAATATAATACCTTGCCGCGGGGAGTTGTTAGATTATTTTCATTTATTTTTATTCCATTATTTTTTTAATAAAAGCAATAGTTTATTTTATTGAAATAAAATAACATGTTATTATAATCCCTCCATTTTTTATTAAGTTTTTTCACCCATAAAAAAATTTAATTAATTTTTTTCATCCTCAAAAAAAAAAAATTTTGTTGTATTTCCTTTACTTAATCAAAAAAAATTTAAAAAAAAATCAAACAAATCTTGGATACTTTTAAATCAAAATAAAAAATGTCCCACAACAAATTAAAACCATTTTATCTTGTTAATGCATTCCCTTTCAATCATACTCTTTTATCAAATATTTTTTTAGACAGCATTAGATAATAAAAGCAAGTTTAAATTATTATTTTTATAATAATTCTGATACAAATATATTAAAAATATAAAAATAATCCACTACCCACGTGTTATTGCAGGGAATGTTTTGGTAGTGTTATGTAACCTGGTCTTGCCCGCTTGGTCACCTTGGAGAATGTCTTTTCCAGGCTCTTGTCTCTACGATTTTCAAATTAAACATTGTTTAAGTTGATCTTATGTAAATTGATCGAATAGATAGGTCTGAACAAATAGGTACAAACATGACATAGTCGATCTATTCAAAATCTTGATTAATCATTACAAAATAGAGCGAATGTTTTTTAGCTTTTTAATTTTAGTATATATTTTATATTCATCTAATTTAAATTAAATTAAATTAATTTATTAAATTTTTTATTCAAGTCATGTGTTTATTATCTGATACTTTATTGTTTAAAATTTATTTGTATATAATTGCAAAATAATAAAAATAGAGATGCTTGGAAAACTGATAAAAAAAATCAAGCAAAAAAATCATGTAGATCACGCAAAAAGATAGCTTGCTGAAGTTAAAAAAAGAATGCTATAATTTTATCCCAAAAAAATCAAAATTTAATGATATTTAATAAATTAAATCCCCGAATATGTTTTTGTATTTAATAAATTAATATTCAAAACATTTTTTATTTAATTGTGAGTCTCAATCAAAGGAAGACCTCTTGAGTTTCCATAGAAGCAGGAAAGAAGAGCCTTGCACTGTCCTAAAATGAGCTAGGATCAATACTTTATACCACTTGAAGAAAATAAAGCCTTAAAGGTAAACGGACAACAAGTGCATGAGCCTCTGGGAGGCATCTATTATTCACTCACTTTGTTGAATGCATTAGATTTCTTAGATGCGATAGAGAAAAGAGAAACAAAGGTAGCTGTGTCTTAATTCTAAAGTGGGAAGTTCCTACATTTTACATAATGTCCGAATGAATTGGCTTGCCTGAAGTTCATTTTAGTCCTCCGGATGCGACTCCACCACATATAATTCACCAACATGGAGTTGCGCCATTCAAAAAACACATGCTTATGCTCGTGCCATTGATTCTCTTAAAAGCTCAGGACTTTCAATTACAGTGATAGAGGCAAGTCAGTGTAGCTTTCACCTCCTAATTTCTTAATTACCACAGTTGAATCAAGTCAAATCCTCAGATTATGCCTGCATTTTCTAGTTTAACAACTCAATTTTGCTACTGTACCACGGATCTTGTAGCATTGTCATCATCTAGAAAGGAAACTATAAACTTGGTTTTCTTGTTTGTGAGAATTTGTTTTCTTGTTTTAAAATCAATTGTTTTAGTCCTACTTTAATTACTAAAAAAATATTTTACAATATGAATATTTTTATAAATATTATCAATTCAATGCAGAGAATTCAAGAGGCGAGAAAAAAAATAAACATTCTTTCAATAATAAAAACTTATATTTTCAAATGGTAAATTGTTTTGGTAACTTCTATAAATATTTGGATAAATATTTGGATCGGGATTATCCCTCGTAAGTGAATGAGGCATAACTCAATAATCAACATCTCTTATTCGCCCATGAAGAATTGAATCTATTTAATACATTATATTTCAAACTTACATAAAAATTTCATACTAGACAAACAAACTATGTGACCTAAAGCATACAGTAAATGAGTTCCAATATAGAAATCTAATACAGATCATCTAGGAGATGTCAACCTCATAATTAGTTACTTCTTAAAGTGTACTACTATATTTCAAGCATAAAATTAAAAATCCAAAATAATAAGGAATAAAGTTAAAATACAAACAACAAAAAAGATCAAATTAGAATTTTCAGAAAATAAAAAAGAAATAAAAAAGAAGACAAAAACACACTAGCAACAAACCACCACATCAAAGCTAACACATGTCGAACCAATAGAAAAAGAATACGATAATATTTCCAATAACATGATGGAAAAGCATTTTTTATATCAAGAGATGTCGTATACACAAGTACAAAGTGTGTTGATATTTTCCACGCATAAGTGAGGGAGCCACGTATACTTATATTTTTTTTATTAGTTTTACTTTTAGTGAAATATTAAATTGCCCCTAAGATAACCTAATAATAATTAAAAAAAAGCTATTTGTGAAAAGTAAAAAAAAAAAACCTCCTTTGACACCAATTTTAAAAATTTTTCTTTTAGGAGCATTTTGGTTTTTTCACAATTTTTTTATTTTTTTTATATATATTTAAATACCAAATTATCGCTTAACTGACCCAATAATAATTGTAAAAATATAAAAATATTTTTTGATGCTTTTTAATTTTTTTTCTTTTCTAATGATATTTTGATAATTTTATTATGTTTTTTAAATAAAAAATATATATATTTATTCCCGGTTAATTCGATAATAATAAACCTCATGAAAAGACTTTAATATCTTCAATGATAAGTGCCCAATTTTTCGGTGAAAAAAAAATTATAAAAATACTATTCTAGTTAATAGTATTTTTATTTATATGTTACAATGATTTTCATTAATTGTTTTATTTTTGTTAACTAGATAAGAGGTTAAAGAAACTAATTATGGAATTGGATTCTTCGGTTACGATAGATCTTATTGTAAGGGAGAAGATTAATATGGATGAGAACTATAGCTTGATCATGAAAGCTAAGGATTTATTGGCTAGAGAATAGTAGATTAAAGCAATTCTGAGTAGCGAGCGTTGGGGTCCAAGTAAAGTTTTGGTCGGCCTTTGTCCGCTGCGCTCAACACCCTACCTGTGATTTCACTCTGTTATTTAAATTAACAGTGTGGTTGAGAATATAGTTGTAATTAGTTTTTAAAATATTTTTTATTTAAAAATGTATATTAATAATATTTTTTTAATGTTAAATAAAAAATAATTTAAATACTTCAATTTATTTAATATAATATCTTTAATTTAAAATAAAAAATATATATACTTTTAAATTTTATTATTTATAATATATATAATCTATATTTACATTTTTTAATGTAGTTTTTATTTCATGTGTGCTTATGAATTCACATGTTCAACAGCTACTGTTAGATTTCCAATAATTGCTTGACTGGGAATAGCTTGAATTTGGTTTTAGTTATCAAGAAAGTCTGTCAAACGTGCATCAAGCTGTCACTCGTGAAAACTCCTTTGATGGGATCAAAGGCCAAGGTGTCTCTTATTGGAGGGGCAAACTTCTAGCCACCGTGGAAATCTACCTCAAATACAAATTTAAAATTTTTTAAAAAACATTAAATTTTTAAATTCTTTTATTTATTTCTTTCAAATTAATTCATAAAATTCAGAATCTAAGCCAAACCAGCTCTAAAGCTAGATTTAATAACTGTATTTAGCATCTCAATCACTGTTGCTAAATCACAGCTTGATTTGATGGGTTCCTAGAATAAATCTAATAATTTTTATTAAAACAATAAATTAATATTATTATAAAACTTAATTTTCAATTAATTTAATATTAAATAATAAAATTTAAAAAACACAAATCGAGTTTGCACACTTAACTCATGATATGAATTATAAAATCAAAATAACCTTATAGAAAATAAATTAAAAAATAATTCGAGTTATCATGTCAAACTCGTGATTTGAATTACAAGACTTAAATAATCAAGTATAAAGTAAATAAAAAAATCTAAATCAATTTAATTAATCTCAATAGCATGAGTGATGCGACTAAAATAATTATAAAAAAAAAACAAATGACAACATATTTTATATTTGATATGTATCAATCTTCTATTTTAATTTATATTTTTTTATTTATTTAAAAAAATTATCAAAACCATAATATTAAAACTTGATATAAGGCAAGATTCGAGTCATGTACAAAAGAATTAATATAGATCAACACTCATTTTTTTTATATAAAAAAGTAATTAAATCAATTTTTTTAAAAATAAATATATAAATGGTCAAGTTTTAAGTGCATTAAACTTGAATTCATTAAGTGATCAAGATAATCTATATTTTTTATATAATCAATCGTGTTTTTGTATTATTTTTGTTGTAATCTCGACATGTGCATGCCTTAAATTAGCTGATAGTCAATTTAAATTTATATCAAATTCTTTTTAAAAAATAAATTAAATTAATTATATTTAAAAAATTAATTGATAATTGAGTTTTAATTCCATGAGCCGGGAGTCAATCAAGTAAATCTATATTTTTAATATATTCAGCATGTTTTTTTAACCTGATAGGTCCATGCCCGGGGTCAGTAAAATTCCAAGTGGACATGTTTAAAACCATGTCAAAACATTAATTTAATGAGAAAATTCTCCCGTTTGCTGAGGCCGAATAAAATAGTGGATTAGGAAACTGATTAGTTAGGAGATTCTCATCAACGACACAAGGAAGACAAAGGGCATCTTTTGCACAGTTGCACCTGGTTTTGTTTTTTTTTTTTTTTTTAACTCCTCTCAATATTTTTTTTACGTATCGTGTCCGGGCCAGCTTACGCGCACCACGACTAATCCACACGGTCCACTGAACATCCTGCAAGCCCAGTGAACAGGTAAGGCACCGTGAGGGTGACAGGCGTGCATGGTAAATTTCAAACCCATGTGCTGAGAAAAAGAACAAGCCCCTCCCACCACTGGGCTAGAACCTCACCTGCCTCCTCTCAATATTTACGTGGCCGAGTCGTATTCATGCCTGCCTCAGTTGACCACCGATCAATAGTTTGAAACATGTTAGGTCGATCCTCTACGTGATGTGATTTGTCTTTATGCGACAATCTCGACAAATTAAGTGCACTGTCTTGAACATTTAATCTTATTAAACTGCATGTTTGGTTAGTTTGATGCCTTCTTATCTAAGGCCGGTTGTTGAGTTTTTTTACATATGATCATCATCCATGTCGAGCTTGGAAAGAAAATATTGCCCATGCTCTCTCTCTCTCAACACTTGCGCTCTAAATGTTATGCTATGATGCCAACGTCAAATACCTGTGGCCTTTCATCTTGTTCCTGTTAGTTGTAGCTCCCGGCGAGGTTGCTGCTGCCGACCGGTTTGGTTTGCCGGAGCGGGACACTCCTACGCACCTGAACTTCTTCCGGTCGGCATTGCGGGGGAGGCAAAGAGTTTTGTCATGTGCCGACGATCCTAACGTGTGTGTGGATCGCGGGAAGAACCCATGGGGAGGCAGCACATGTTGCTTCAGGAAATTCTGCAAGGATACCTTGAGGGATTCGGACAATTGTGGGGCATGTGGGCAGACATGTGCCTATGGCTTTGTTTGTTGCGATGGGAAGTGCGTTGATATTCGAAATGATCCACGCCATTGTGGTTCTTGTTTTCAGGAGTGTCCTGGACAAGGTAGGTGCTCCTCTGCAATGTGTGATTATAGTGGATGAATAATGGTTGATCAATAAATTTCTTGAAATTACTGTTTCTTTCATTTCAGTTGTTTTGAGTTGCTTCGCATGAGCCCATAAACCAAAAGTTGGGCGCTATTGGATCTTCGTTAATATTATTATTTTTATTTTAAAATAATTTAAAAATATTAAAAATATATATATTAACTTAAAATAAAAAAATATTAAAATACAAAATAAACAAGAAGAACCGATATCTTATTGCATCATCATGTACTTGATACTTTTTTTTTTAAATTAATCTTGAAAAAAAACTTGATGGTCGACAAGATATGGAAATGGATTTAAAAATCGTTTGATTAAGTCTGAGCTATGAGCATAATTGTCTAATTAATTTAGAGATTATGAGATAATTTGAATCAATAATTTTTATCAAAATCTTTATAATAATTTTTATCAAAACCTTTATTTTAACCGGTTTTTACTTTATTATTATTTTATTTTATTTTTATTCAAATTAAAACATGCTCTAAATTAAATTTTAAATTACAAGTTTACCATGTGATTCCTCTTTTATGTGTTGAACAAGATTTCACCTAATTCTTTTCCTTCTCTTTGTGATTTTTTTTTCTACTGTTCTATTGGGATTATTTTAAGACTATCTTTTGGTTTCCTGCTAAATAAGGTGGCAATTACTTCGAAGGGCAGGCTTCTATAATGTGAAGCCGGTCACTTTGGAGTTAATGTAACCATACGAGTGTTTCATTTTTTTTTTTGGATTAACGTGGGTGTCCGGGCAGCTTCGAGTGTTTCATATTTAGTTTAGAATTCTGCTATTTTTATTTTTATTTTTATTTTTGAAAATATATTTAAATATTTTTTTTCTTTTTTGAAAATATATTTTTAAAACCAATATATTAAAAAGGTCTAAATATATTTAAAAAATTAATTTAAAATAAAAAAATTAATATCACAGTCCATTTTTAAGGTGTATCATTATAATAAAAACTATTTTTATCACATTAAAACTATTATTTTACCCTTGAAAAAATCATTTAGCTTTGTTTAAGTGCTAAAGATGTTTTCCATGAAAATAGTTACTCATTTCAAGAATGAATATGGCTAAATAATCTTTTTATATTTTTATTATATAATATAATTACTTTATTATTTTTTACAACAAAAAACATTAAACTTTGATTAAGAAGCTTTTTAGTTTTTAATTTAATTTTAAAACAATTATGTCATTGCCCTTACAATTTAAAAAGCTTTGCATATGATTTAGAGGTTCTTTTGCCTATTGCATTTGGTTATTTAGTAGTTATTGTGCATTATGAGTGGCAACAAAATAATTTTTTAAATAAGCTAAATAGTATTTAAAAAAAATTAGAAGCATGTGAACAATGTGTTCTAGTTTTAAAAGGCATGTGCAACATTACCTGTGGCCAAAATCTTGCTTCTAGAGCGACGTTTAAAGCATTTTAACATTTTCTTTATATACAAATTATTTGTGTTGCTTAATTATTTTTGATAATATGTGTGTGGCCATGTATCACCTCTCTCCTACTCAATTTTTATAGTAGTTTTAATAAAATCAAATTAATCCTTGAGATTTGTTATTTTTATAATTTCATCCTTGTTCTTTTTATTATATTTTTTTATTTTAAATAATTTATAAAATTAAGGTTTTTTTTAACTCCATCCCTAACATATTTTTTTTATTTGTTATATTTGATTCTTACTCTTTTGATTACTATTTGATTTATTTTAGATGGTTTTTTAAATTGTTTTTTCTTTGCAATTTCATCTTTATTGAGTTTTTTTCCTATCAAATATAGTCTTTATATTATTATTATTATTACTATGTCTTTACCTTGCAAGACTTTTTTTAGATTTATTTTTATTCTTATTTAATACTCCAAGATTTTAATTGGTGGGGTGTTTAGCTTTTTAGTTAAGTTCGAATCTAAAATTTAATGGATTGCGGGTTTAAGTGATTAACCCCAATTTATGAAGTTCACATGGACTTCATTGGTTTTTCCTTTTTTTTTAAGTATCGTTTTTTATCCTCTAGCATTTTGTTATTTTTTATTCACTTTCTATGAGATTTTTTAGTCGTTTTGAAAATAACACAGGTAGTCTTGTTTTTTTATATTTTATTTTGGTCTTTTTCAAAATTTAACTTTTTAAGGTATTTTAGTATTTAAATTAAATTAAATTAATTGATTTTATCCTCCAACATTTAACTCTTCAGGTGTTGAGCTTCTTGGTTTAGCTCAGATTTATAATTTAACGAATTATGAATTTGAGAAATTAACTCAGGTTTATAAGGTTTATTTAGACTTACTTTGTTTTTTTTTCTTTTTGAAGTTTTTTTTTTCTAGTTCCATCTATCAACATGAGTTTGTCCTTCAATCAACCACCAAGTCAGATTTTTAAAATATGATAATAATCATTTTTATTATTATAATGACTCGAGTCAATGATCGACCCGACCCATAACCCAAACCTAGTCTTAGGTTAACCACTTAATAGAGTTTCAAAATTGTAATAATAGCTATTTTTATCCTTATAGTGACCCGAGTCAATCCTCAAACCTGTGATTTAGGCCTAGTTGATTAAGCCTAGCCCTAAGTCAAGTTTGAAAACTATGATAATAACAATTTTTATTCTAAAATTAATGTGGGAGTTATGTTTTTTTTTTCTTTTCAAAATTTTCCCCTCACATTTTAATTTCCCAATTCATATAAAGATTTTTTTATATATTCATTTAGAATTATAAATTCATATATTATAAAATTGGTTTGCAGTGGAACTATTATTACCCTCTATATATATATACTAGTTAAATAGCTCATATTGTGTTGCAAGTCAAGTTAATTTTTTACTAACATAAAAAATAATGTTCAAGGGATGTCAATATTTTAAAAGGAGTAAGAAAAATATAGTAACTAAAAGAGGTCGCAATTGTTAGAGTCATGATAAAAAAAAAACACCATGAATTGAGTATTTCATGCTTACTTCTAGGCAATTAATTTAATTTAATTAAAAAATTTCCTTTTTTGAAATATGATTCAACAAAGTTTGAAAAAAATTAATTTAAGCTAATCCTTGCTCATTTTAAAACCATAAAAAAAATCTTATATAAAACAAAGAAAAACAATAACAAAATGTCAATGAATGAAACAAAAAAAAAAGAACTTAAAAAAAGAAAAAAATCAAGCAAATCCAGGTGAACCTTATAAACTTGAGTAATTCTTTCATACTCATAACCCGTTAAATTATAGACCTGGACTAAATTAAAAAGCTCAACATCCACCAAATTAAATGTTGAATAATGAAATCAATAAATATAATTTAGTTAAAAACACAAAATTCCTTTTAAAAAAGTTAAATTTAACAAAGACCGAGCTCAACCCAAAAAGCTCAATACCTGTAGATTAAAATATTGGAGGATGAAATCAATCATTTTAATTTAATTTTTTAAAAAAATCAATCTAAAAAAATCTTGCAAGGTAAAAAAAAAAGATTATATTTGATAGGAAAAAAACTCAAGAATGATGATATTGTAAAAAAAAACCCTCTATCAAAATAAAAAAATAGCAATCAAAAGATTGAAAACCAAATCTAACAAATAAAAAAATCTATTAGGGATGAAATTGAAAAAAATCATTAATTTGATAAATTATTCTAAATAAAAATTATAATAATAAGAATATAGATGAAATGTTAAAGACAACAAATCTCAAGGGCTGATTTAATTTTTTTTTTAAGGCCATCATGAAATTTGAGTGAAGAAAGGAAAAAATAAAAAAATAAATAAAAGATCACAAATACCAAACCAACAACAATTAAACAACACGTGTCACTTGTACATGAAGTAGATGCCAAGATGTTTAGCCGCCACCTTGGAAGTAAGGTTCTAGCCATTAAATGGCTCCACACGCATTATTCAAGCCTAGCAAACATTATTCTCACTTCTAACTATTTATTTATTTATTTATTAAATTACTTTGCTGCTTCTAATGAAATCAATAACTATTAACTAATCAAATGCAAAAGACAAAAGAATTCCTAAATCAAAAGCAAATCTTTTTAAATTCCAAAGGCAATGACATAATTTAACTATTTTAAAATTAAGTTAAAAACTAAAAAGCTCCTTGAACAAAGTTTAATATTTTTTATTGTCAAGGGTAATAAGGTAATCACATTATATAATAAAAATACAAAAATACTATGTAGCCTTGTTCATTCTTGTAATGACTAGTAAGTTTTATGAAAAAGACCTTTACCAACCAAGAGCAAAATAATAGTTTTATTGTTAAAAAAGCATTGTGAAATCCTAAGCTCTTTAAATGTTATATTGTATTTTATAAGTATGTATCTCTCAAAGTTTAGTGTAAAACACTCACACATAATTATATAGAAAGGTACAATATAAATTATATAAACACACATATAAACACATATAATGATATTTGATGATTTTCATTTTATAGTTTTATTCTGCAATTTTATAATAGCAATATTGTTTACAATTTTTACTCATTGTACCATATGAAAACTATATAGCATAGCTTCATTTATACGTATTTAAAGATCAAATTGTATCCTAACTTAAATTTAACTAAATAAACATTACAACATCTTTTACCAAATATTATGATCTAAAGATAGTATCTTTCCATATTAAAAATATATCATTTAAAAATAACTGAATTAGAATTATACTACAAATTAAACTAAAAAATTATTGATGGTGATATGATTAATTTTTTTGTTTTCCAAAGCATTATTATTAAAGGCACCATTAGGTTGATTCAAGATTAACATAAAGTTGATCTTGTTAGTTTGATCCAATTGATTTAATATACTCATTTGCAACCCAATTAAAATCTCGATATCTCAAGTCTAAACGTAAGGCTAATAGTAATTTTACTAGATCATTGGTTCGCATTATGTTGTAGGTTAAATTATTTTTTCTTAATGTAAAAAATATATATTTAGGTGTTGCTAATGTGTTTTCTAGTATGAAAAAAATCATGTGAAAGTTGATCTAATTTAACATTGTCAACATGACGGGTCCATTTAGATCAGCTCGGGTTAACCTTTTAAATCCACAATATGGGTTATAAAATCAGAATAATTTCATAAAAAATAAATCAAAACAAATTATAAAACTTAATTCTCAATCAATCTAATGTTGAAAAATGAAATTGAAAAAAAAAGTTAGTTAAAAAAATTAAAAACCAAATAACTTGAGTTAATTTGTCATCATTTTTAACGTAAAAATATGTAAGATCTCAAGCTAATTTTTAATATAGCTGAGAAATGGAACAATTTTGCAATTGCTACAGTGAAAAAATATTTTCTTAGTCTATGTAGAATAAATTTCCAAAAAAAAAGGCATAAAGAAAAAACATTAAAAAAATTATAAAAGAATTTTAAAAATAAACAAAAAGAATGGTATAAATAGGTCAAATGTAAAGAATAAAAAAAATAATATTTTTTTCCAAAATAAAGTGTAAAGAAGAAAAAAGAAAATGAGTAAAAAAACATTAAATCCATGAATTTGGCATCAAGTTATAATTCTTTTCTAAAAAAATATCAGATACGCAAGCCGATCTAATGTGTTTTTTATATGAAAATTAAAGGTGTCATTTGAAAAGCTTATGCAGTCATCTAACTAAATAAATCAATAATTATTTATGTAAATAAATAAAAAGGACACCAACAATAACCAAGAAAGAAATTGTAAAGATGAGATATTCACTTGATTATGTATACCAAATGTTTTTATTTAAATAAATAAAAAATAAACCCATCTTAAAATAATTCATGGCATAAATGATAAATACCAACAAAAATAATTGAATAAATCCACACCATAAAAAATATAATGAAAGGCCAAACACATCATAAAAATGTAAAAAAGTAACCTTGTCATAACTCATTTCTAGGTTATTCCCTGAATTTATCTTTCTTTTTAAAATAAAAATAAATAATAATAGCAATGAGAAAAAAAGTTGGCTAAGAAAGTGTTTTAGATAAGCATAAAATCAAATAGCAATTTTGAACGAAGTTAGAAGCCTGATCATACCCTATTATGCCTAAAACTAGGTTATGTCAATGACTAAGTTATGTTGAGATCGACCCATTCTATCCCGATCTAAATGGTTGGTGTTGGGATGGGCTCATTCGGGCCCAACCTAGATGGTTAGGCTAGGTCCAACCTAACATTGAAAAAAAAAAGGAAAAAAGAAAGATCTAGTTTGTTCGGCTGTTAGTCGGCCCAACCCAACTCTGCTAGGTTTGGGCCAGACTAATCCAATATATTTAATAATATTATAGTAAAAGATAAATAAAAAAATTTCAAGGGTCATTTAAAAAAATAATTTCTTATATATTTTCCTACCAATTTTGTTTTATATCGGGCAATATACTTACACTATAAGATACAAACTTGATACAAAATATCTTATTTACTTTGAAATTTTTGGAAAAAATAAAATAAAAGATCCCTATTTCAAAAACAAAAAAATATATATTTTATTTTTGTACATGCGACCAAATGGTAAAAGTTTTTCTTTCATATTTTCAAAAAGATAAAAGCCATATTTTTATCATGTTTTAAAAAAATTCAAAAATAAATATGGTAACTAGCATATAATTATCCATTAGGGTTTGAATTTAATACTAAAAAAAAATCATAATGATTATTTTATTATTTAGAATGGTAAGACTTGGCTATATTTAAAAAATAAGTAAGTCTAGCTTTTAAAATGGTTAGGATTTAAACCGATAAGGTAAAAACCTCCCCACAAAATAGAGTTACCTTAAATCTTAGACAAGATCAATGAATATAAAAATGACCTAGAAAAACAATCAAATAATAATACAGTTTATCTTAGATAAAATGTACTAAGGGTGATGCGTATTCCACTTGCACAATTAGCACCTTACTTAGAGTCTTGTGAATCATAAATTTTCTAGTAACCATAATACTAAGTGGTAACTCTTAAAATTCATAATCATAATTTTATGATTAAACTCAAAACCTCTTTCCTAAACACATATCAGGAAGCAGGATCGTCATCCTTGATGCCATGCACATAACAACAAACCTGTTGATATCAAACATATATATATATATATATATATATATATATAAAAGCAACGAGTGAACTCGACAGCCAACTTGAGTGAACAAATCAAACACATAACCTAGGACATGAAATTAGGATGACCCTCATAAATAGCAAAGCAAAAAAAATACCAGTAAAAAAATTAAAAAAATACTTTTAAAAAAATCAAAATCAATCCGAGCTAAACGTTATCATAAGACCAGGTGACCCTATTAAAGACAAATCTAAAAAAAACAAAGAAGCAAGATTCTTAACCAAACAAAAATTGAGAGATAAAATTAAGAAAAAAAATCAATCATAAAAACAATGTATAAAAATATAAATATAAATTAAAAGAATTAGAACTAAATTCAACATAAAAACCAATTGCAATAAAATGTTAATGGAAAATTTAAATGAAATTAAATGTTTAGGGATGGAATAGAAAAAAACCAATCAATTCATAAAATGATTTTAAAAATAACAATTAAAAGAATTAACATCAAATTTGACATAAAATTCAATGAAAAGAAATGCTCAAAGAAGAATTGAAGAAAATAAATAATCAAGAAAATGATTAAAAACTAAAAAAATATTAATTAAAAGAATGTGGATCAAATTTAATAAAAAAAAACTAATAAAATCAAACAACCAGGAATGAAATCAAAAATAAAATTCAATTAGAAACAATCAGTATAAACAAAAAAATTATAATTAAAAGAAGAATGATTAAATCAAAAAAAAAATTGAAGGGTTGATATAATTTTTTTTCATAGTCAACATGTAATCTATAAAAGAAAAAGGAAGAAAATAAATATCAATTAGCATTAAATCAACCTCAATACTATACATGCACCATCCAAGAAGAAAAAAGATGTCAAAACACATCAAATAATGTGGCGAAAGCTTGATTTCAACCATCATCATCAGATGCATGCTCCATTCAAAGACAATGAAGAGGTTAATGTGTGTCTAGCACGTTTCGGTAGCTTCTTTTATGTGTACAAAACTAAAAATTCTTCAATAACTAAATAAAAATAACCAAATTTTTTTTTATGAAATTACAGTCAAGTCCTTGAAGCCAAGCCAATCCTAAAAAAATTGAATAGCAAGGATAATAAAGTAATTTAATTATTTATAAAATTATGCAAAAAAATATCTCTAAAACTAAATAATAATAAAAGAAAAATCATTAAAAAAATTGCATGATAAAAATGCTCGTACAATTTAAATATTCATGATAAAATTAAAATTACTATTAAGCTGGTGGACCAAAAGTTGTGATGGCTTATTATCTAATGGCACTAGTGTAATTATATTGTTATTAAAGAAAACCCAAAAAAAAAAACAATGTTATCCCTAATGAAATTAAGAATGATAAATTTGATCATGTACTAGCATCATTTTTCTCCTCAAATAAAATTTTTAAAAAATAATTAAAAAAAATGATAATTTCATTATAAGTCTATATGTATTTTATTGAGTTATAGTTTTTTTTTTTTAAAAAACTTGCGATTTAGTATAATAATAATAATAATAATAATAATAATAATTAATTCTCCAGGACGATAGACGCGTCCCCCAAAATCAACTTTTTTAAGACCATCCCTGTGAGAAGAACCCCATCTTCCCCTTCCTTCTCAAGACCATAAACACCCCTAAAGTAGAGAAACCATAGAAAAAGAAGCCTGAAAAAAATACAACAAACACAAATTAAAACTACAGGAGGGAGAGGTGGAGAGGCAATGTTTCAAGAGAGACATCATCAACATCCTGGTCCGCCCCATGGAATACTACTAGCAGTAGTAGTATCCATAGTGGTGCTAGCTCCATTCATCTTTGGTGACCAAGGTCAGGCCATAACTGAGGCTTTTGCTGAGCTTTTAAGTCCAATGGGTCTGTTACTCTTGCCCATTATCCTTCTCTTGACCATCCGGTTCCTTTCTTCTGATCGTGGCTCGTTTGTCTCCACTATCTTCTTTACTGGTGAGCCTGAGTCCATCCACCGAGTTAGTGGATCACCTGTTGGTGTTGCGCTGTTTCTTGTTCTGATCTTGTTCTTGCTTTATAATCGTCTGTCCATTTTCGGTGGTGGTGATGATTCCGCTGATTAAAAAGTGCTGCTTCTTCCATGGATCTGGTCGCTTTTCTCTGCTTTTAGTGGTATGGTTTCTTATGTATACAGTATAGGTGGAACGTAGACTTTCTTGTATGAATACAAGGTGGGCACGTAGATTTTCTTGTATGAACAGGGGGTCGGTGATGATTTTTATTCTTACGTTAATACCCTCGCAATGTTTGGTGATTTGTTTAGTTTGATGGGTATTGTGGTCATTGGCAATAGTCGGAAAGTGGTCTCTGAATTTGCATTATAGTGCAATGACAGAAGTACCCTCCCTTGATGTTATTATTTGCGATATTCTCCCGTATGAAGTGAGGACTTTATGGTATTTTCAGTTGTTCTTTGTTCAATTAAACGAAACGTGATGGACGTGATTGTTCTTATGTTTTAAAAAATATTTTAATTTTTTTTATAATTATTTTTTTAAAAATAAAAAATATTATTTTAAATAAAAACATTTTAAAAATTAATCATAACTTTATTTTCAAATACTTTTAATTGGTTTTTAAACTCTATTTAGATTTTAAGGAAAGAAGTTTATATAGGTAATTTTGAATAATTTTAATAAAATAAAGTTAAAATTATATAAAAAATAAATTCACCTAAACTTCTCAAAATTAAATATATTGGTTTCTTTCCTTTCACCGTATTTAAATTTAAAATTCTAAGTAACAAAACTAATTATTAAAGCAATCCTCAATCCAAAACTTAGCTCGAGAGATTTCATTTCAAACCTGTGGACCTTTCAATCGAGTTTGATAACTATCAGAGTAGATCGTCTTCCATGCGGAGCAGGAACGAACACCCAGTATAGCTTGCCACCGGCGGTCAACAATTGGATATCTGATCTGACTAGAAAATGTAGCAGAAAGAAACCCAATATGTAAAGTTGAAGGCGTGGAGTAATGCTTAGAACGGCAGACAGAGTTGGAGGATCAACAGAGCATCAAACCTGGAGAAAATCATGAAATAGATGATGGGGATAAAGAATGAGAAACCTGCTTCAAAGCAACCATAAGAGGTCTTCTTGTGAAGCACTGCCTTCGGATGGAATTTCAGTCATCCCTGATCGACGTTAAACGTCGAACGAGATAACCACCACAAACGTTGATCAATGTGGCCAATATTCCTCAACCCAAATATACTGGAGTTGGCCTAATGTTAGGCGTCCCTGATCGACGTTTGACCAATATGATGTCGGTGTTCAAAACCCTCATCACCGGCCAAAACTACCTAGAAAACTAAATGCCGGAGTGTTTTATTGTAGCTCAATTCATGGTAAAATATGTTTTGGGCTACGGTCAAATTATCTTTGCGTTTTGATCCAAACAAAATTAATTTTTTGGGTACTTGTTGATGCCTTTTTATTTTTATTTTTTTATATGATAAAAATATTTGTTTACCTCAAAAGCTACAAAATATAGGTAATATTTGTTCACTAAGATTTATTTTTACTTTACATAAGCTTCTTAACATTAAAATATATATTTATCTTCAGAATAAAAAAAAATATAATGATAGATAAAAGTGTTTTGAGTTTATTGAATTTTAATATACACTGGAATTTTTTTTAACCTTAAAATAGATAAAACATAAGTTCTAAAGGTATTTTTATATTTTTATACGAGTATTTTGTATAATTATTCAGGTTGTAAGGGATATTTTAATATTTTTTATATTTATTTTTTATTTTTTAATAGTTGTTGAACTTTATTCTTAGATGGTGTTCGCATTATTTAAGTGGTGTGTGATGCTCCTAACTGGCATGTAAACTCTCAAAAACATTTATATAAATTTAAAGTGAAAATATTTAGAAAGTATTTTAAATTAAAAAAATATTAATATATGATTTTACATTAAAGCAACTTTGACTGTTGATCTCAGCCTCCATATAATCACATAGATTTTTTTTAAAAAAAACTAATTTTAAGGAAAATTTGTAGGGATGAAATTCCCTAATAAATTAATTAAAATATTAATGATTTAAAAAAAATAAAACATTAAAAAATTTAGATTTTATGTAAAAACTATTAGTTGTTTAGTTTTATATTATTAAATATAATTTTTAATTTGATTATTATATAATTTTGCAAGTAACCTCCAAATATGTGGTTTTAACTTGGATAAAGGTTTCAGGTCAATTGGAATCCAAAAACAAATCTTACGAAATTATCAGTGGTCAGGGGCGTACCTGAAAAATATCGAGAAGTGTAATGAGGGGCACATCGAAGAAGAAGAAGAAACACGTCAGCTCCAATTTAAATGGGAGGCTGACTGTGAAGAATATTTTTTGTTCTTCATTTTAAAGCCACCCGAAAGCAGCAAAAAAGAAGAACAAATGTTCTTCACCATCTCAAGCCTTCTCTCGCCCCTTTTATCCAAGCAAAACCATGGAAACTAAAATACTTTGGTTTAAAGAGTGAAACCATGATCTAAACATAAAATTTAGAATAAATATTGGAGAAAGAGGGTGTGCTAGTAGAGAGAAAGTGAAGAAATGGAAGGAAAATGGAGATTTGAGGTGGAGATCTGGTTCTGGGTTTGAAATTTGGCATCAAAATGACAAGGAAGGTGTGCTTAATCCATTTAGCTTACTTCAATTTCAATTACATAAGTTTTACTGACAACATTTAATTTTTCTTGTTAGGGTTCTTAATTCAATTTTAGGGGAAATGCAAGAGAGTGATAAAATAGTGAAATAGACGTGAAATACCTTAAAGAAGTGTAAAAATTACAAAAATATTGATGAAGAAGATTTAGGAAAAAGGGAGGCCATAAGTGTCGGCCAAATGGGGAAAATGGAGGGGTTTCTTAAGCGTGAAGTGTGTGTATACATGTATACCTTCTGATGGGTGAATGACTCTAAACCTATCTAAAATGATTTTAAGTGTAATTATATATATATATATGCTAAAATAAAATAAAATAAAATAAAATAAACTTGAAAAGAATATTTAATGATATGAAAGTATTAGGTTACGGTGAAATAAGATGTTTAATGGGAGAAATTTTTTAAATTCATGTCAGGAGTGTAAATACATGGATGATTGAAAACTTTAATGTACTTTAAATGTGAATATATAATTGAGTAAAGTGTATTATGAAATATGAATGTGCTTTTGGTTTTGGCTAAATAAAAAAGTAAAATTATAACAATCTGGCTTTTCAAGTTCCAAAACAACATAATTTTTTTTTTGACACACATCGGGTCTATAAATTACGAATCTATTTTCCTCACATCATTAAAATGCAATCCATACATCAACTACATTCAACATTTTATTTAAAAGGAAAATTTACATAAACACATAATATTATTTTTGCATGCTTAGAAGTTCATATTATAATATTACATCCATAGACATGAGTTTGAATTCTTATCCTACTAATAGTCACCACGAATTTAAACAAAAGAGTTCAATAAAAGTTATACGTTTAACACATTGATCCATACAAAATACATCATGAGTTAGGATGCAACTACATGATTCTTTGCAAAAGTAGGTTCATGTGTATCGGGTTTTCTAGGCATCTTGTTCATGTGATATCCCTATTGCAGTGCAAAATATTTAAAAGAATGCAATTGCTTATTAGTAATAATGATAATTAAATGATCTAGCAGGAAAAATAAAACATTAACATTATTTCATGGTTGATGCATGATATTTGTAGTTTCTTCATGTACATAGTATACACAATTTATAGTACATATAGTTGCACCAATTCTTATAATTAACCAAAATCTTAAACCCAGCTATCCTCTCGAGGTATCATTTGTTGAGATTAACCGTTTACTCACCCCGATCATCCACTTCGGATGCCTTTAGCAGAAGCTAATCAATCACTTGTCCTAGTCATCTATTTGGATGCCATTAGCCGAGGCTAATCATTTCTTTATCCCGGTCATCCATTCGAAGACTCAGTTGATTCGCTGCAGAAGACTCGGTTTCGGCAGCGAATGCTAATTTGCTGCGGCCGACACATTTTTGGCAACAAATCGAAATCTTGCTGCAAAACACCCAATTCGGCAGCGAATTCTAATTCGCTGCAGCTGACTCAATTTCGGCAGCGAATACTTATTCGCTACAGCCGTCACATTTTTGGCAGCGAATCGAAATTTGCTGCAAAACACACAATTCTGCAGCGAATGCTGATTCGCTGCAGAAGACTCAATTTCGGCAGCGAATACTAGTTTGCTGCAGCCGATACAGTTTCAGCAGCGAATTGAAATTTCACTACAGAAGACACACATTGAAAACCATCAATTACAACATATATCTTTCAATCATTCCAGCAGAATACACACATTGAAACTATCCATTCCAGCACATAATCCTTCAGCCAATCCCAGCAAAACACACACATTGCATGCCGGCCAACCCCATAGTTAAAGTCGGCCCCCTACTATGATTTGTTGTTTCTATTTTATTCATTTTTCTTTACTAGATGTTCTGAAATTGGCCTCATTTCATTTCTGTTTTCTTTGTCCTCTTAGTAAATTTCTGTTTTCTTCACAGCTAGCTTAGGTCATAGTTCAATTTTCTTAGGGTTTTTCTTCTTCATTTCCGGTTCTAAATTTTAAGGAGAAGAGGAAGGAAGTTTCATGACCCATACCTTACGAATCTAGCTAGATTTGAGGACGGTTTGACAGTGTTCTTCCTCCTCTCCTACTGGTTTTCTTCCTTCTTCTTCCTCTCACGTTGGTTCCCTTCTCCTCTCTCTCTAGGTGGCTGTCCAATCTTCTCTCAAGGTCTCCTTTCTCTCCCTCACACGTTCACAAGGCTTAGGTTTCTGTTGGGGAGGAGAAAGGAAGAGTAACAAGCAGCTGGACATACAGCTGCAGCAACTTTGATAAAAGCTAGGGTTACCTTCTCTCTCCTCCTTATATTTATACTCCCTGTTAAATAAGGTGAGTGTTTGGGGGTTGGTTTAGATGTGTTCTTATTCTTGTTTTGGTTTATCTAAAACCAATTTTACCGCTCCCTCTCAGCTCCTTAAGAAAATTATTATTATTTTATTTTTTAAGACGAAAACTGCATCGCTGCCGATGCAGAAATCGACAGCGAAAACTGCATTGCTGCCAATGCAGAAATCGACAGCGAAAATACTTCGCTGCAGATGCAAAAATCAGCAGCGGAAACTGTGTCACTGCCGATCGACAAATCGACAGCGAAAACTGCATCACTGCAGATGCAGAAATCGACAGCAAAAACTGTGTCACTGCCGATTGAGAAATCAACAACGAAAACTGTGTCGCTGCAGATGCAGAAATCAGCAGCAAAAACTGTGTCACTACCGATCGAGAAATCGGCAGCGAAAACTACTTTGCTGCAGATACAGAAATCGGCAGCAGAAACCGATCGAGAAATCAACAGTGAAACTCGGGTAGGGTTCGGGTGGGGTCCACATCAACCTTTCTTAACAATGAGACATGGAACACATCATGGACCTTGGCTAACTTTGGGAGCAAGTCCACTTTGTAGGCTACTGGTCCTACTCGCTGTATGATTTTGAAGGGTCCAATGAAGCGGGGAGTTAGCTTCCCTTTCAATCCAAACCGTAACATGTTCTTCCATGGGGCTACCTTCAGGAATACCTGGTCCCCTATACTAAACTCGAGAGGTCTTCTCCTCACATCAGCATACTTCTTCTGTCTATCCTGTGCGGCTTTGATGCGATCCCTGATAGTTCTCACTTTCTCCGTGGTGACTTGGACCAATTCTGCGCCATATAACTTCCGGTCCCCAATTTCCTCCCAACATAAAGGAGTTCTGCACCTCCTACCATACAAGGCTTCATATGGGGCCATCCCTATTGTGGCTTGGTGACTATTATTATATGTGAACTCCACTAATGCCATGTCTTCTCCTAGTTTCCTTCAAATTCCAAAACACAGGCCCGTAATAGGTCTTCCAAGACTTGGATGATTCTTTTTGACTGGCCATCCGTTTGAGGGTGAAACGTAATGCTCATGTACAATATTGTTCCCAAGACATGTTGTATGCTTGGCCAAAATCGAGAGGTGAACCTGGGATCTCGATCCGATACAATGGACACTGGAATCCCATGAAGCCGTACCACCTCATTTATATAAATCTTGGCAAGCTTGTCCACTAAGTCGGTCATCTTTATAGGCAAGAATAGTGCGGATTTCGTCAACTGATCTACGATAACCCATATCGCATCATTTCCTTTCCTCCCTTTAGGAAATCCTGACACGAAATCCATGGTAATCATCTCCCACTTCCATTCTAGAATTTGTAATGGTTGTAATGGTCTCGCCGGCCTTTGGTGTTCAACCTTGACTTGTTGACATATCCCACACTTAGACACGTACTCATGTGCTTCAGGTCACCAATAGAGGTGTTTCAGGTCTTGATACATCTTAGTGCTGCCAGGATGTATGGAGAACCGAGACTCATGTGCTTCTTGTAGAACTATTCGTTTGATTGTTTCGTCACTAGGCATGTATAACTGTTGTCCCATCATCAAAGATCCATCATCCGCTACTCGGAATTTCATTTCTACTCCGGCCTCCACATTCCTCCTAATCTTACACCCCTCCTTGTCATGGAATTGGACATGTAGTATCTGTTCCTGATACGTTGGTCGCACCAATAATTAGGCTACTAACCCACCTCCAACATTAATGTCCAAATCTGCACCCATCTCTTTCAATTTTGAAAATTGCCGCTCCTTTCCCACTGTTAACCTTCCTAAGGTGGCTTTATTTTTGCGACTGAGGGCATCTGCCACCACGTTTGCTTTCCCCAGATGGCATTCTATGGTGCAGTCATAATCCTTAATGAGCTCTATCCACCTTCTTTGTCGCATGTTCAACTCCTTTTACGACATCAGATACTTCAGACTCTTATGATCAGTAAAAATTTAGGTTTGAGACCCATACAAATAGTGTCTCCATATCCTCAAGGCAAAAACTACAGTAGCCAGCTCCAGGTCGTGCACTGGGTAGTTCACCTCATGAGTCTTTAACTGTCTTGATGCATAGGCGATCACTTTCCCATGTTGCATCAAAACACACCCCAATCTCTTCCCCGAAGCATCACTATATACCACAAAACCCTCGGTCCCCGAGGGAAGGGTCAATACTGGAGCAGTGGTGAGCCTCCTCTTCAATTCTTGGAAGCTTTTCTCACATTCTTCTAACCACACCCATTTCTTATTCTTCCTAGTTAACTGGGTCAAAGGGGTTGCAATCAGGGAAAAACCTTTGATAAACCTCTGATAGTATCCTGCAAGTCCCAGGAAGCTACGTATTTCTGTGACTGAAGTTGGTCTTTCCCATTTCAAGACTGCCTCAACTTTTTGGGGGTCTACAAAAACACCTTCGGCTGAAATGACATGTCCCAGAAACGTCACTCTCTTCAACCAAAATTCACATTTACTCAGTTTTGCATATAACTGGTGATCTCTTAAGGTTTGTAAGGTTTGTCTCAAGTGTTCTTCGTGCTCCTCGAAAGAATTTGAGTACACCAGTATATCGTCAATGAACACCACCATAAACTTATCAAGATATGGTTGGAAAACCCGATTCATCAAGTCCATGAAGAGGGCTGGGGCGTTTGTCAACCCGAACGGTAGCACCAAAAATTCATAGTGTCAGTAACGAGTTCTAAATGCAGTCTTTGCTACATCCACTTCTTTAATCTTCATCTGATAGTACCTTGATCTTAGATCTATCTTCAAAAATGCCCTTACTCCCTTTAATTGATCAAACAAATCATCTATCTGAGGTAATGGATACTTGTTTTTCATTGTTATCTTGTTCAGTTATTGGTAGTCAATACAAAGTCTATGGGTTCCATCTTTCTTTCTTACAAACAACATCGGTGCCCCCCATGGAGAATTACTAGGTCGTATGAACCCTTTGTCTAACAATTCCTGTAGTTGAGTCTTTAATTCGTTCAGTTCTGTCGGAGCCATCCGATACGGTTGTTGGGCTATAGGTGGGACTCTAGGAAAAATGTCTATAGACACTTTTACCTCTCGCTCTGGGGGTAGTCCCGGTAGTTCTTTGGGAAACACATCTAGGAATTCCTTCACCACAGGAATATCCTTCAGTCGTGGACCTTCATCATCACAGTTTAAGATGTACGCAAGGTATCCCATACATCCCTTTCTTAAAAGTTTTTGGGTTGTTACCACCGATATCAAGGTAATTGGTTTGAGAATTCTCTCTCCTTCAAAAATCATTCTCTCGCCTTTAGGGGTTTAGAAAGTAACAGTTTTAGCATAACATTCTATTAGAGCCTTGTATTTACTCAACCAATTCATGCCTAGGATTATGTCAAAATCATACAGCTCTAAGGGAATCAAGTCTACTTTTGTTTCATACCCAGATGGACTAACCCTCACATCCACATCCACAATATTTGTTTCAACCATGTTTCCCATTGGAGTTCCAATTAAGAATCCCTTCTCTACTTTTTCTACTCCCTTTCTCAGTTTAGTGACAATTCTCTTAGCAATGAATGAGTGGGTGGCACCCGGATAAAACAACACATGCACATTAAAATCATTCAATAGTAGTGTACTTGCCACCACATCCGATGCAGCCCTGACCTCCTCCTGTGTCAGGTGGAAGACCCTCCCCGAGGTCCTATCATTTTGTGCCCTCGGTCTCCCTCGACTAGAGTTTGCTCGTGATTGAGAAGATCTCACTGGCCTATTCACGGTGACTGAATGTTGTTGGCTCGGGCTGGGTTGCCTATAGCTTTGTACCTGTCCAGTGTTCCTTTTTGGGCAGTCCCTCTTGAAATGACCTCTTCCGCCACAGTAATGACACCTTTGACTTAAATACTAGCAGTTCCTCCACCTATGACCTTCTCCTCTGCACACAAAGCATCGCTCGGGGGAAACTAAGCAGTCCCCAGGGTGTTTTTGCCCACATTTCATACAAAAAGGATAGTCAATACCCTTGCGGTCACCAGTCCCAGTTGAAGAGTTTTCCCTCGAGTGCGACCGTCCAACCATCACTTTCCCACTTAACTGTTGGTGGGGCGGTAACATCAAACTCCCCTTCTTTTTGTACTACTCAAACACTTCACTTTTTCCTTTCTTTGGGAATGGTGGTCTGTTGCTGAAAAAGTCCCCATCTCTCTTTTTGCCTATGCCCTGATATCCCCCCTGGCCTTCTCCAATACAAGCCTCCAAAGCTTGGGCAGCCTCAATTAACTCTCTCACTGATTTAAATTGTAAGGCGATCAATCCTTGTCTTAAGTCCTGTCGCAAACCATTTCTCAACTTCTCAATCATATGTTCTTCTGTTGGTACATAGTGTGGGGCAAACAATGAGAGATCATGGAACTTCCTTTCGTACTCCAATACCGACATATCACCTTGTCTTAATGCCAAAAACTCTTGTTCTTTCACCTTACGACGGTACTTGGAATAAAACTGATTCTCAAACTCTGTCTTGAAATCACTCCAAGTTAGTGTCTCGGTTGCACGCCTTAGCTGAATTGTTTCCCACCATGTCATGGCCTTATCAGACAATAATTGGGTTGCACAATTTACCCTCAACCCCTTGGTTATGCTTATTTAAACCATAGTCTTTTCTACCTTCCTAATCCATCTTCCAGCTATCTCTACATCTTGTTCCCCCACATACGGTTCACAACCCATTTCCCTCATACTCTTGACTAGTCGCACCAATAGCACCACGTTATTTGTAGTCATGCTTGTTATAGGGGCTGTATGTGGAATCTGCGTGGTGGGAGTTGCTTATGTCGCTGAACCCGTCATACCCTCCATCACTACTTTAACTATTTGTACAAGGAGTCCCGGGTCTACATATTGTGGGGACACACCAGTTGGAATAATTGATGGTTGTGCTTCTGATCTTTCTTGCTGTGCTGCTGTAACTGGGGGTACTCCCTCTGTTTCGTTAGACCTCCCGCCATCCCCCATTACTGCAGCTTCCCCCTGCAAGGTTTCGGGTGGTACTACCGGAGCATGAGATGTCGTATCATCCAAGGGATCTTCGTCTTGTCAACCTTGGGCACCTTGGTTCCCGCCTCTCCTATCTAAGGAGGGCGGCTCAGTATGTGTCCCTTGTCGGGTGCGTACCATCTTGAAATTCACCACACCAACACAATTATCAGTGATCCCCAAGATTTAAACTAGGGGCTTTGATACCAACTGTAACAACCCGGCTTTTCAAGCCCCAAAACAACATAATTTTTTTTCTTTAACACACATCGTGTTGGTAAATTGCGAATCTATTTTCCTCACATCATCAAAATGCAATCCATACATCAACTACATTCAACATTTCATTTAAAAGGGAAATTTACATAAACACATAATATTATTTTTGCATGCTTAGAAGTTCATATTATAATATTACATCCATAAACATGAGTTTGCATTCCTATCCTACTAATAGTCACCACGAATTTAAATAAAAAGGTTCAATAAAAGTTATACGTTTAACACATTAATCCATACAAAATACATCATGAGTTAGGATGCAACTACATGATTCCTTGTAAAAGTAGGTTCCCGTGTATCGGGTTTCCTAGGCATCTCGTTGATGTGATGTCCCTGTTACAGTGCAAAATATTTAAGAGAATGCAATTGCTTATTAGTAATAATGATAATTAAATGATCTAGCAGGAAAAATAAAACATTAACATTATTCCATGGTTGATGCATGATATTTGTAGTTTCTTCATGTACATAGTATACACAATTTATAGTACATATAGTTGCACCAATTCTTGTAATAAACCAAAATCTTAAACCCAACTATCCTCTCGAGGTATCATTTGTTGAGATTAATCATTCACTCACCCCGATCATCCACTTTAGATGCCTTTAGCCGAGGCTAATCATTCCTTTATCCCGGTCATCCATTTGGATGCCATTAGCTGAGGCTAATCATTCCTTTATCCCGGCCATCCATTTGGATGCCATTAGCCGAGGCTAATCATTTTTTTATCCCGGTCATCCATTCCGATGCCATTAGCCAAGGCTAATCATTCTTTTATCACGGTCATCCATTCGGATGCCATTAACCGAAGCTAATCAACCCTTTAACAACATTTAACATTTGACAATCTGTTATCTATTCTAACCCAATATGGTAATATTCATGTTAAAGTATCACATTATTTAACGTATGAAAAAGGAATGTGTAAGTCACCTACCTGCTCCACCTGTGGTTTGTTCTTGTCTTGACGATGGTTCGATCCCGACCGCACCACCTAAGACAACAATGGTCACAATTCTGTACATTTGTATTTTTGAATCACATTTGTCACCACACTTATTTCAAAAGTTCATATATTCACATTCAAGTGTTCCACATTTTACACCATCATACCATGAAATTGTTAATAACATTTAAGTCATTTTTACCTAGGAGGCTTATTGTAGAAATCAGTAACGAGAACTAGTTCGCTGCAGGCTGCCAAATTCGGCAGCGAGAATCGGTTCACTACAGGCTGCCAGTTCGGCAGCGACAACTGTTTCGCTGCCGGCAGCCAGTTCGGCAGCAAAAACTGCTTTGCTGTTGGCGTCACTGTTCTGGCAGCAGATGCTAAATCGTAGGGGACAACTCAGTTTTGGCAGCGAATCATAATTTCGCTGCAACCAACTCAACTTCGGTGGCGAATCATAAATTCACTGTAGAACATGAAACTCGACAGCGAATGTTAATTGGCCGCAGACAACTCAACTTCAGCAGCAATTCACTGCAGCCGACACAGTTTCGGCAGTGAATCGTAGTTTCGCTGCGAAACATAAATTCAACAGCGAATTCTAATTCGCTGCAAAAGACTCAATTTCAGCAGCGAATCAAAATTTGCTGCAGAACACACAATTCTGCAGCGAATGTTGATTCGCTACAGAAAACTCGATTTCGGCAGCGAATGCTAATTCGCTGTGGCCGACACATTTTTGGCATCAAATCTAAATTTCACTGCCAAACACCCAATTCGGCAGCGAATTCTAATTCGCTGCAGCTGACTCTATTTCGGCAGCGAATACTTATTCGCTGCAGCCGTTACTTTTTTGGCAACGACTCGAAATTTGCTGCAGAACACACAATTCTGCAGCGAATGCTGATTCGCTGCAGAAGACTCGATTTCGGCAGTGAATGCTAATTCGCTGCGGCCGACACATTTTTGGCAGTAAATCGAAATTTCGCTGCCAAACACCCTATTCGGCAGCGAATTCTAATTCGCTGAATTCGCTGCAGCTGACTCAATTTCGACAGCGAATACTTATTCGCTGCAGCCGTCACATTTTCGACAGCGAATGCTGATTCACTGCAGAAGACTCGGTTTCGACAGTGAATGCTAATTCGCTGCGGCTGACACATTTTTGGCAGCAAATCGAAATCTCACTGCAAAACACCCAATTCGGCAGCGAATTCTAATTCGCTGCAGCTGACTCAATTTCAGCAGCGAATACTTATTCGCTGCAGTCGTCACATTTTCGACAGCGACTCGAAATTTGCTGTAGAACACACAATTCTGCAGTGAATGGCTGATTCACTGCAGAAGACTCGGTTTCGGCAGCGAATACTAATTTGCTGCAGCTGACACATTTTTGGCAACAAATCAAAATCTCGCTGACAATGCAGAAATCAGCAGCAGAAACTGTGTCATTGCCGATTGAGAAATCGACAGTGAAAACTACATCGTTGCAGATGCAGAAATCAGCAGTAAAAACTGTGTCACTACCGATCGAGAAATGGGCAACGAAAACTGCGTCGCTGCAGATGCAGAAATCAACAGCAGAAACTGTGTCACTGCTGATTGAGAAATCGGCAGCGAAAACTGCTTCGCTGCAGATGCAGAAATCGGCAGCAGAAACCGATCGAGAAATTGGCAGCGAAAACTGCATTGCTGCAGATCGAGAAATCGGCAGCAAAAATTGCTTTATTAGTTCTGTCTATATATATATATATTTCTTTTGGGTGTTTACAAAAATAATAATAGAAAAGAAGTCAAATGATGATATGTAAAGATTATGTGCAATTATGTGATTAAAAATACAAGCATGAGTATCATTTTTAAATGAAATTATGATTGATTGATTAGTGTTTAAAAGTGTATTTTTATCAAGGTTTTATATTATTATTTTTCACTTAAAGTATCCATAACCCCTTAACTAAAGCATGTTTGTAATAATATAAGATACCTTTAATTTGTGGTAAATGTTTATTTTAAATACAAGTCTATCATGTAAATGAAAGGATTAATGATGAATTTAAAAACTGAAATTAAAAGGATAAAGAAATGGTCAAATTTAGAAAAGAGATGTCAGTGCAATCAAAATCGGAACACTGCTTGGTAATTGAGTTATATCTGGAGCTGTAGATCTCATATTTAAGTCCACTTTATATGAATGGAAAGGTAAGACATAGGCCTACAACTTTCATAAAGAGTCCCAGATTTAAAAATGTTATTTTCAAGTCCAAATTGGAGCAACAAGAAAGAGGTTTGTATCTGTCTCCCAGCCCAAACATTGTTCAGTTTTTGGCCCATATCTGGAATTCTAGAAATCCAAATAACCTAAATTTTTTACATAAGAAATCTGAGACAATTTTCTACAACTTTCATATTTTCAAATGACTTCAATTTTAATGTTATCAATGACATTTTAGGCAGACAAGAGAAGATAATGATTGTCACCAAGTCAAGAGTTGACCACTCACTCATCAATTAGTCATCAAATTAATAGTTTTCAATTTTGGCTTATAAAAAGAGGTATTTTTCATGTATTTAGGTATCTTGGTTTCCAGATCAAAATCATGCTCTTGCTTTTTCTCTTTGTATTTTTTGTAATGTTTATGCTTTGCTTTCATTAATATCAAGTTTATACTTTTCATTTTCTTTCATTTACTTTGTTAACTTTTATCTTATTTATGTTCTTATTTTGTTTATTTATTTTTATTTTTTACATTATATTTAGTTAAGTTTATTATGTCAAGGTGAAAATGTTATACTAATGGTATAAGGATAAGTATAATGTAGACTCAACATGGACTTTAATGTTTAATACTAACATGTTTTGTATTTGTTATCTTATCCACTCTTTAATAATTTGCTTGTTAAATGACTAATCTTTATTTATATTGTATAACACTTAGTACAACAAATGCTTGAAACTTTCATAGTCTATACTGCATGGTATAACCGACATCTGATTTATGAAAAGAACTTGATTTGTTGTTAACATAAGTTATAATCATGAATGCTTGATGAGATTTACAAGTATTAACATTAATCGAATAAGATAACTAATGTAATCATGTTAACAATCTATAATCTAATTGGAACCTCCTTTGTGTGTTGTTTCCAATTGAATAATAAGAGTTTATATTATACTTGTTTGACATACCATCAGTGGAACCTCTAACATTGATATTTGTTATTATCATTGTTTAATCCTTACATTAATATTCCATCTCAAAGTTCTCATCTTTTTCTTTATTATTATTATTATTACTATTATTATTAGTATTACTATTACTACTACTACTACTATTATTATTGTTGTTGTTGTTGTTGTTGTTGTTGTTATATTATTGTTATCTATAATTTATACAATTAACCTCCATATGGTTCGACCTTGGTCTTGCCGGGTTATTTATTACTTCAACACTCCTGCACTTGGAAGAAGACATCAATCAATCTTTTAGTTGTGTCAAGTTTTTAGAGCCGTTGTTAGGGAGATAAGTTCTTGTATAAATTATAATAGTTATTTTATTTTCTCTTTTCACTTTTCTTGTATATAACTTTGTTTCTTGTCTATTATTTCTTTTTTTTTGTTTTCTTCTTTCTTTTATTTTATTCCTAAATGTGCATGAGAGTGTGGTCACGTACATCAAGTGGTAGACTTTGTAGGGTATTCTTATCATTTTCAGAAAAAATGGTCGAAGTAGATAATTAATCACTTCATAATGAGAATAATGAGAATAATCGTGCTAAAATACTTAGAGATCACATGAATCCCATAAGAACAAGTGCACCATCATGCATAGTTTTTCCTCCCGATGCATCTTATTTTAATTTTAAACTAGACATTATTCAACTTTTACCTTCTTTTCACAACTTAGAATTGAAAAATCTACACTTCTATTTAAAGGAATTTGAGAAGGTTTGTAACACATATGATTCAAATTGTAGCATGAACACCATCAAATTAAAACTTTTTCCTTTTTCATTAAAAAATAAAGCTAAAACATGGCTCCAAAATTTGATATCAAGATCCATTCATGATTGGGATAAAATGCAATAGCAGTTTTTAAAGAAGTTTTCCCCATCTCACAAAACAAACACTTTCAAAAGACAAATCATCACTTTTACTCAAAAACCATGAGAAATATTTTTCTAATGTTGGGATAGGTATCAAGATTTTCTTAATACTTGCCCTCATTATGGTTTTAAAGCATGAAGATTGGTTTCACAGTTAATGAAGGGTTAACACCTAGAGATAGATAAATGGTTGAATTGATGTGCAATGGAACTTTTGAAGATAAAGACCTTGATGAAGTAATGGAGTACTTAGATTTGTTAGCTGAAAATGCACAAAATTATGATACCGCAGGTACTTATGAGGCACCGAGTAAAACTCAACCTCATACATCTAGTGGAGGCATATACAACCTTAGGGAAGATCATGACCTTCGAGCCAAGTTTGCATCTTTAGCTAGAAAAGTCGAGGCACTAGAATTAAAAAAAAATGGTCAATTAAAATCTGTTGAAAACATTGTGTGTCAAATATGTGAAACAAATAAACACTCAACCAGTAAATGTCCAACTTTGTCTTCTTTTAAGGAATGTCTCCATGAATAAACCTATGTTTTAAACAATTTTCAAAAGGCTAAACACAACCCGTATTCCTAAACATACAACCCTGATTGGAGATATCACTCAAATTTTAGTTGAAAGAGTGATAATACAATGTACAAACTTCAAAACCATCATTTCAAGCACGCTATAATTTTTAAAATTCTTATAGATATACATCTCCTTATGCTCAACCTCCTAGAAAAAATCTTGAGGAAACATTGCATGCATTCATTGAAAAGCAAGAGACAATCAATACTTAACTTGCTCAAAATATGACAGATTTTAAAGATACTCTTGTAAAATTGACATCTTCTCTCAGTTTCCAAGAAAAAGGCAAGTTTCCATCTCAACCACAACAAAATCCCAAGGGGCAATACAATGCAAATGCAAGTAGTTCCGGAGGCTAACACATGGATCAAGTCAAATCAGTAACTACTCTTCATAGTGGTAAGATTATTGAAAAACTCACTCTTGAATCTTGTAAGAAAGATGATGAGTCAATCTCTAAAGGTAAGGAAGGGGTTGCATGTGAAAATTAAAAGAAAAAAAAAGATTGATTCCCTGCCAGCACTTCTATTTCCTCATGTCATGACCAAATAAAGAAAAGTCAATCACAACTCTAAAATCTTTGAAACTTTCAAATTGGTAAGGATCAATATACCTTTGCTGGATGCTATTAAACATGTTTCTTCTTATGCTAAATTTTTAAAAGATTTGTGCACTGTGAAGAGAAAATTGAATGTGAAAAAGAAAGTCTTTTTAGCCGAACAAGTAAGTGCCATTTTTCATAACAATAATGCTTTGAAATATAAAGACCCTGGTTATCCAACAATTTCTTGTTTTATTGGAGAACATAAAATTGAAAGAGCTTTACTTGATCTTGGCGCTAGTGTGAATTTACTTCCATATTCAGTTTTTTAATGTCTCAATCTAGGTGAGTTAAAACCAACTTCTATGACTCTTTTACTTACCGATAGATCTGTAAAAGTTCCTAGAGGAATAGTTGAAGATGTGTTAATACAAGTCAATAAATTCATTTATCCTATGGATTTTGTTATCTTAGATATAGAACCTGTTGAAGCATGTAATTCATTTTCTGTTATTTTAGGGTGTCTGTTTCTTGCAACTTCTAATGCATTGATTAATTGTAGGAATGGACTAATAAATCTATCATTTGAAAACATGACATTCGAGATAAATATTTTCAATATTTGCAAGCAACCTAAAGATGATAATGATTTATAAGAAGTAGATCATATTGACAAATTAGTTTATGATCAACTTGAATCTACTTTAAGTAAAAATAAGTTGGATGAATCTGAAGATTTGTAAATGATTTATTTTGAGAAAGAAATCACAGATGAAAAATGCACTGAAAATGTTGATGCGGATCTTTTGTTAAAAGTGACAACAAATTCAACATCTAACATCACATCAATCGATGATTACTTTCCTAATGAATCCTTACTTTCTCTTAGTCCAATGCCTTAGTATAATAAAAACATCAATTTTCTTGCTTTAGAGTTTGCCAGTTCATTGGAGTACCCAAGACAAAGAAAAATTTTTGAATGAAATAAAAAACTTTTATTGTGATGATCCTAACTTATTCAAGTTACTTTCCTAATGAATTATTGTTATTATTCTTGTATTATTGTTATCTATAATTTATACAATTAACCTCCCTATAGTTTGACTCCGGTCTTGCCGGGTTATTTATTACCTCGATACTCCTACACTTGAAAGAAGACATCAACTTTTAGTTGTGTCATTAGTCCTTTAAAATACATTGTTATTAAGGTTTTATATCATCATTTGTATTTTTAGTATCATTAAATTCCATAACGTAAGCATGTTTTTATCATAACAAGTTTGATAATATAAATAGCTTTAATTTATGATAAATACTCATTTTAAATGCAGACATATCTCACAATTTAAAAGATTGATTGATATGATTGACTATTGAAAGTGACGAAATAAAGAAAAGGGCTAAAGTTAGAGAAGAGATATTAAATCAAACTAGAATATCATTCAATCATTTGATTATATCTGGAGTTATGAATTAACACGACCAAAAGATTGATGTCTTCTCCTAAGTGTAAGAGTGTTAAAGTAATAAATAACTCGACAAAACCAGAATTGAACCAGAGGGAGGTTAACTACAATAATGATGATGAGTTAAAGAGGACTTTGAAATGTAAAATTAATGTAAAGATCAACTAATGATAACAACAAATATCAAGGTTAGATGATCTACTAATGGTATTAAAAATAAATATAATATATTTTTTTTATTAATTAACTGGAAACCATACATAAACAAGGTTATAATCAAATGATTTGTTATTAATAACTTATTATAAATTGTTAATATGATTATATTAATTATCTTATTTAAGTACCACTAAACTTTTAAATATTGTCAGAAATGCATGTGCTAACTTATGTTAACAACAAATCAAATTTCTTACATTCAACATATATAGAAGTGTGTAGAAATGACAAGTTTCTCAAATCATCACATAAGAATCATTTTTTTTTTATGGATCTAGTCCTAGGAAGGAAATAGAGTTTTTAAAATTAGTACATCATTTTGGTCATGTATTAACTAAGAGAAAGATTCATTTAGTATATGGGAGGGGCAACCTTAGGTTAATGAGAAGTGTGTCAACAATTGTATTTTTAGGAGAAAGTCATGTTTTAGGTGTCATTCTAAAAGCTTTAGCTAAAGTGGATATCATTAGAAAAATAGTTAGAGAGAAATTACATGTCTCTACAATGTCTAAATGAATAACTACAATGTTTGAACATGTTAATGCCTTAATTGCCTTACCAAATGGTCCAGACATATTAAAAGAGAGATTTTATATTTTTTCCCTAGGCCTAAATAAACATTCACTAGAAACCTATAGGTTTGTTAAATGTTAAAGGTTTTTATGATAATTTATTGTCTTTTTTTTTTGTAATTATGCTGTGGAACAAAATTTTCTAATATCTTCAACATGACAAATTATAATCTCTACTGCTACTACTAAATAATAGAGTAATCAATTGTAGTTTTTCATTCCTGTAATTGATTTCTTAATAAGTCAAATATACTGGTCAAAAAGAGAAAGCCATGAAAAGCTTAGATTGAATTTAAGCCTTAGTTTGTAATGATGTGTCTCTTTTGATTTTATTACGTAGCTTGTTTTTTTTTTGTTATATCTTATATTTATTTAAATGTGTTTCAGGTTTTTCAATATTTATTGTTTTAGGTGATGTCTTCTTTATTCTAATTTTTCTACCTTGAAACATTGAAGACAATATTTCATTTTAGTTGGGGTGAGAAGGTAGTAGTCGTAAGTAAAAAAAAAAAACTTTTTGTTGTTATTAAAACCATTTGATAGAACTGTTATTATTAAAACAATGTCTCATTTGATATAACTATTATATTGACTCTTGAGACGTATCTTAGTAATCATTTTTCAATGGTTATTCATAACAAGATCTATCATATACTTTTTTAAAATATTCAGGTTTACAAACTCTCATATTATTATCACTTGATTCTGCTCATATACTCATTTAACAAGTATTCATAAATCGACATTTCACACACGCACTTTAACATATATTTGTAGGTTGCACATTAGATTATTACATTATTTATATTCTTTTGTTAAAGGTAACAACTAAGAGAAAGAGATAGTATATAATTTATAAAAAAATAAAAACATAGATAAGTTTGGTTTCGTAGCCTCCTTAACCTAAACAATTAAGTTCGAAGAGGTGTCTTAACACCTAATACCCTAAAATCAACTGGCTTAGGAGCTATTAGTCTAAAACTTGTTATAAGGGTTGAGGATAAAAGTTTAAGAGAATCAAGTATTACACTATCTACATATTTGCATATGCAACCTGAGTTACTAAGCTCAAAGAGGCGTCTCAACACTCAATGCCCTAATATTAACTAGTTTAGGAGTTGACACGAATACAAATATTAATGTCTTATCCCATATGTAGGAGTATTAAAGTAATAAATAACCCGACAAGACTGGAGTCAAATCATATGGAGGTTAACTCTATAAATTACAAATAGCAATAATAATAACAACAATAAGTTAAAGAAGAATATAAGATGTAAGATTAATATGAGGATTAAATAATAATAAAAATGAATGTCAAGGCTAGAGGATTCACTAATGGTATTAAAAATAAATATAATATAAACTCTTTTTATTACTCAACTAGAAACCACACACAAAGGAGATTCCAATCGGATGATTTGTCATTAATAGCTCATTATAAATTAGTAACATGATTATATTAATTATCTTATTTAATTAACACCAGACTTTTAAATATTGTTAGGAATTCATGATGCTAACTTATGTTAACAACAAATCAAGTTCCTTTCATAGCATAGGTGTAAGTTATACCATACGGTTGGCTATAAAAGTGTCAAACATTTATTGTACTAAGTATTATACAACATAAATTTAGATTAATCATTTAACAAGTAAGGTAATAAGAATTAATAAGATAAAAATAATAATACATGTTAACAACAAGTTGTTAGGATATAAGCCTTGAAGTCTGTATTGAGTTTATACTATACTTATCCTAACAATATTAGTGAAACCTTTTCACCTTGACATAATAAACTTAGCTAAATATAACGAAGAAGACAAACATAAATAAACAAAAGAATAACATGATTATATAAGTATAGTAAAGGAAATTAAAGGAATAAATAAGAGATTAATAAAAGCAAAACTTAAACATTACAAAAATATAAAGAAAGAGAGTAAGAACATAATCTTGATCTGAAAACTAAGATGTCTAAATGCATAACAAATGCCTCCTTTTATAGGCTAAAATTTAAAAATATTGATTTGATGACTAATTATTGAGTGGGTGGTCACCTTTTGACTTTGTGACAATCCTTATCTTTTTGTTTGAATAAAACGTCATTGATAACATCAGAATTTGAACAAATAGTCTTCATGAAAGTTTTAAAAAATTTTCTCAGCTTTTCAAAAAAAAAAAAATTAGTGCATTTGGACTTCTAGAACTGGAGATATAGGCTGAAAACTAAACAGTGTCTAGTTGCATGACAAATTCATACTTCTTTTTTAATGTTATGATTTGGACTTCCAAACAGCATAATTAAGTCTTAGACTCTCATGAATATTTTAGGTCAATGTCTTAGCTTTTCAACTATATAAATCAAACTAAAATCCAAGATCTACCACTGCCAATATGGCCTAATGATGGAACAGTGTTCTAGTTTTGACTGAACCGTTTTTTTTTTAAGCTTAGCTTTCTCTGTCTTTTCATTTTTAATAGTTAATCACATCAATTAATTTTTTGAATTGTGAGATATGCTTGCATTTAAAATAAGCATTTACTATAAATTAAAGGTATCTTATATTATTAGACATATTATTATAAAACATGTTTAAGTTAGGGAATTTAATGGTACTTTAAGTGCAATATGATGATATAAAACCTTAATAAGAATGCACTTTTAAGTATTAATTAGGAGTCATTAGCCTAAAGCTCGTTCCATGGGTTAAGGATGCGTTGTGTTTCAAGTTATCAAATAAATAATAATAATAATAACAATAATCTCAACCCAAGGAAGTTAATCTTAAACATTAGAACAAAATTTTGAATTCTTTCAAGGAAAGCTCCATGACCATGTTTTGATATATTGAGCATAAAACGAAGGTTTATTAATATCTTAATTAATAAGTATGAAGCAAATATATAAATTTAATGAGAGTTTGTTTATTTGGATAAATTAATGGAAGTTAAATGATAAATGCATTGCTTTTAGATATTGCAAATTATTTTTCTATTTTAACACTTTAATTACTAGGGACTAGTAATAAGATGGTTGGAGGCTGTGATTAGTACTTAAAAGTGCATTGTTATTAAGACTTTATATCATCATATTGTACTTTTAGTATCATTAAATTCCCTAACTTAAGTATATTTTTATAATAACAAGTTTAATAATATAGATAACTTTAATTTATAATAAATGCTCATTTTAAACATAAACATATCTCACAATTCAAAAGATTGATTGATGTGATTGACTATGAAAAATGAAAAGATAAAGAAAGGACTAAGGTTAGAGAAGAGATATTGCATCAAACTGAAATATCATTCAGTCATTTGATCATATCTAGAGTTGTGGACCTTAGATGTATGTTTGAAAAGTTAAGACATAGGCTTACAACTTTCTTAAAGAGTGGAAGACCTAGATCTATCATTTTAAATTCAAAGCTTGGCCATAAAAAAGTAGTTAGAATTAGTTCTGCAATTTAGCTCAAACATTGCTCAATATTTTAGTCATAGTTAAAGTTGTAGAAGGCAAAGTGATGTCAAATTTAGTGGGTGAAACTATAAGACAATTGCAAACAATTTTCATGCGGATCAGCTACTTAAATTCTAAACATATTGTGGGTGGAAATAAAAGATGGTTTCCAACAACTTTCATAAAGAACACTTTGTCACATTCTGATTATATCAATGTCATTTCATCCAGCCAAAATGTTTGAGTGCTACTGTCCACCAAGTTCACAAATTAATAGTTGGCCACTACATTAATAATCAATTACTAAATGAATAGTTTTGAATTTTAGCCTATAAAAGAAGGTATTTGTCATTCATTTAGGCATCTTGGTTTTTATATCAAGATCATTTTTTTGCTTTCTCTCTTTATGATATTCAAGTTTTATTTTATGTTTTATTTTCATTAATCTCTTGTTTATGCTTTTCATTTTCTTTACTACTCTTAGTTAACTTATATTATAATTATATTCTTATTTTATTTATTTATATTCTTCTTTTTCATTATATCTTGCTAAATTAATTATATCAAGGTGAAAAGGTTTCACTAATGGTGTTAGAATATATATAATATAAATTCAACATAGACTTTAATGTTTACATCCAAGAAAATTTGTTATTAATATGTCTTATCTTTTTATCTTATCAATTCTTAATACCTTGCTTGTTAAATGGTTAATTTAGATTTGTATTGTATAACACTTTGTACATCAAATACTTGATCCTTTATAATCTTCAACAAACATCGCTGTTATAAGATAAACTTGATTTGTTGTTAACATAAGTTAGCATCATGAATTCCTAACAATATTTAGAAGTATGATGTTACTAAAATAAAATAATTGATATGATCATGTTAAAAATTTTTAATGAACTATTTGGATAACTCATCCGATTATAACCTCCTTTGTGTGTGATTTTCAATTGAGTAATAAAAGAGAGTTTATACTATACTTATTTTTAATATCCTTAATGGAACCTCTAACCTTGACATTTATTTTTATTATTGTGTAATTCTCACATAAATCTCACATCTTAAAGATCTTTTCAACTCTTTGTACAAATATATATATATATATTATATAAATTATAGATAACAATAATATAACAACAACAACAACAACAATAATAATTAATAGTAGTAGCAGTAGCAGTAGCAGTAACAGTAGTAGTACTAGTAGTAGTAGTAGCAACAACAACAATAATAATAATAATAAAGAAGTTGATGAGAACTTTGAGATGGAAGATTAATGTAATAATTAAATAATGATAACAATAAATCTCAAGGTTAGAGGATCCACTAATGATATGTCAAATAAGTATAGTATAAATTTTTATTATTCAATTGGAAACTGCATATAAAGGAGGTTAGGTTCCAATCAGATTATAAATTGTTAACATGATTACATTAGTTATCTCATTCGATTAATGCTAATACTTGTAAATCTCATCAGGCATTCACGATTATAACTCATGTTAACAGCAAATCAAGTTTCTTTCATAGCTCAAGTGTCGGTTATACCATACAGTATAGGTTATGAAAGTGTTAAGCATTTGATGTACCAAGTTTTATATAACATAAATCTAAATTAGTCATTTAATAAGCAAATTATTAAAGAGTAAACAAGATAACAAATATAAAACATGTTAGTATCAACATTAAAGTCCATATTAAGTTCACACTATACTTATTCTTACACCATTAGTATAACTTTTTCACCTTGACATAATAAACTTACCTAAACATAATGAAAGAAAGAAAAATAAATAAACAAAATAAGAACATAAATAATACAAAAGTTAACTAAGTAAAGGAAAATAAATGAAAGGGATAAACTTAATATTAATAAAAACAAAATCTAAACATTACAAAAATACAAAAAGAGAAAGCAAAAGCATGATCTTAATCTAAAGACCAAGATGCCTAAATGCATGGCAAATGCCTTCTTTTATAGGCCAAAATTAGAAATTATTGACTTGATGAGTAATTGATGAGTGGGTGGCTAAGTACTCTTGACTTACTGACAATCATTATCTTCTCTTATCTGCCCAAAAAGTCATTGATAATGTCAAAATTAGAATCACTTGAAAATATGAAAGTTGTAGGAAATTATCTCATATTTCTAAGGTAAAAAATTAAGGTCATTTGGACTTCTAGAACTCTAGATGTAGGCCAGACACTAAACAGTGCTCAAGCTGAAAGACAAATTCAGACTTCTTTGTTGTTGCTACAATTTGAGCTTGAAAATGATCTTTTTAAATTTTAGACTTTTATGAAAGTTATAGACCTATGCTTTACCTTTTCATCCATATAAAGTAAATCTAAATCTGAGATTTACAACTCCAAATACGACCCAATTATTGAACAGTGAACTACACCAGCATCTCTTTTCTAAGTTTGGCCATCTCTTTGTCCTTTCTATTTCAGTTCTTAAATTCAACAATCAATCCTTTCATTTATGTGATAGACCTACATTTAAAATGAACATTTACCATAAATTAAAGGTATCTTATGTTATTATAAAACATGCTTTAGTTAAGGAGTTATTGATACTTCAAGTGCAAAATGATGATATAAAATCTTGATAAAAATACACTTTTAAGTACTAATCATATAATATTAGAAATTAATATAAGATCAATGTTCTTAAAGAAAGATTTATGAAATTGGTTTTAATCATATAGTTTTTAAATGTTCATAGCGGGGATTATGTAAATATTTATTATGATTTAATTTTAAATTTTTTATGTCACAGGTAAATTTCTTTAAGGACATCAATATTTTAAGGTCACCGAGTTATCTAGTTTGATGTAGAAAGAACATATGTATTTTAAGAGAAAGATAAACTTGTAAATATTTTATGTGAATATGGTTTCAACAAGAGTTGTAATAAACTATGTTCATTAATAAAAATTTTGAAAGGTCATTAGGACTTTTCTTATATATATATTGAAAAAATGACTAGTATTTTTACACACTTGATCAATGAAAATAAATATAAACACACTAAAATGTGCAAGTTGTTACTTCATCTCTTTAGATGCGTAGTGGTGTCCTATAACAGCCTGACCCAACCTACTGTATGTTGTCTGCTTTAGGCCTTCCTTCCTCATGGTTTTGTTTCTAGTAATGCGAGCTCATCACTAGACTTGACGCCTCAAAATGTATACAACAAGTTAGCAACTAACACTACTAATAAAGTTAGCAACCAACTCTTCGTCCGCCGATGTGGGATCTTATATGACCTCTTCTATTTAGAGTGGCGTGTAGTGGCCAACGATTGTTAAATCAGCTCTAATAACAAATATAACATTTCGGGCCAACCTGTTGTATATTATCTACTTTAAGCCTTCCGCCCTCATAATTTTATTCCTGACGACGCAAGCCTATCACTAAACATAACGTTCCAAAACACGTACAATATGTCAACAACCAGCACTACTAATAAGGTCAGCAACCAACTCTTTACCCATCGATATAGGATCTTACATGACCTCTTTTATTTAGAGTGACGCGTGGTGGCTAACAGTGGTTGGATTGTAACTGAGGATCGTTCAATTTTTTCCTCTTCTTTTCTCTGTCTTGACAGGTAATGTACATCATTGCTCTCTTTGTTTTTTACTTTTCAATTCTAGTCCTCATTCTATTAATTTCTTATTTCGGTCATTTTCCATTTATAAATTTTTTTATTCTTTTCAATTTACTTCTTCAATTGTAATTTCTCATATGTTTAGTATTTCATTTTAGTCCTTATTTTTTAAAATTTTTAATTTTATCCTTGGCACTTTTTTTGAAATTTTTTTCTTTCAATTTCATCCTTAAATAAAAAAAATTATTTTATTTTTTTAATTTGCCCCTAATTCTTTTAATTTTTTTCCTTTTATTAAAGCTATTTTTCAATTCCATTAAACCCTCCAGTTAATTTTTTTTTATCCCTCTTCACTCTCTTTTTTCTTTTTTCTATCTTTTTATATAATATTTTTCATCTTTTGATATTTAATTTATTGAAAATTCAGCTTTGTACGATCTAATTATTCTATATATTTTTAATATTAGTTTTGTGATTATTTTCAAGTTTTTTTATTTATATTTATCCCGGTCTTATAAGTTAAACCATGATTTTTGCTTGCTTTTTTTAAATAGAAGTTCTTTTTAGCTATTCTGTTTCTATTTTATTTTCTAATATATTATTCTAATTAATCTATATCTTTTTATATAAAAAATAAAGTTTATTTTTTAAATAAAAAATATTTTTTAAAAATTATATTCATAATGTATTCAGTCTTGCATAATATTTTTTATGAAGTGAGTTTATTCATATAGTTTTATTTGTATCTATTTTTTAAATTATGAATTTTTTAGGGTGAAGATTTATATTTTATTTATTTAAATAAATAAATTTAATAAATACAATCACATACATATTTTATTTTATGTTATAAAATATCTTGATTTTACTTGATTTTTTAATTTTTATTATGAATTTTTTTAATGTAAAATATACATTAAAATAACCTGTATACCTGATATTTTTTTTTAAAAACAATTATAATTATCGGCTGATGACGAGTTAAATGACAGTCACCTCTATGTGCAGAAACAGCAGCATCATGTTTTTGATGACCACATTATCGCTTGTCTTCAAGCCATCGCCTCTTGCCCGGCTTATTCTTTTCTTTCATGTAAAAAAGCTCTCCCTCGTGCATACTCCCTACTCAATCGAAAACCCTGTCGACCACGTAACGAAGCCCAGTAAAATGAGTTAATGTGTAGCAAGCCCTGTGATCTAGATTCTAGACTCCTCACTCATCAATTATAGTAGTTGCTTAGACTCTCAGGAATAATTATATCTGTCTGTGCCTGTCTGTCTGTCTATATATATTAGATAAATTCGCAGTACAGTAGGAAAGCTGGGAGATTAATCCGAGAGAGACTAGGAGGCTTTGTCAGTGTTATAAAAGTACTGACTTGTTGATCCAAGAGAGACGCGGAGGTTATATCAGATCAGTTTTATTTATTGGTTTACAGTTAAGCAGGTGACTCCATTAAAAAAAATGACGTGTCAGATGTAGAGTCGGCGTGGTCTAGGGGTGTGGAGGGATCAGGGTTCATAAACCCGGCTTGAGAGTAGAAAGTCTCGAGTTACGGGTTAGGCAGGCCTCTACTAAGGGAACTAAATGGTGGTGTTGCTGTTCCTCTGTTAACTTCTCCATGGACAGACCTGACTCCAGCTTCAGCAACTGCATTTGCTACCGCTGACTCTGTTCCACTTGAAGGCTTAGAAGCCCCAGGTGAAAGAAAGCTACTGTGGTTTGGCCTGGTGGCGACAAGCTCCGCAGCTATTGACTTTTCCTTGGATGTTTCATATTTTTTTCATGTCCTAAATTAGCTCTTTCTGAAGTTTTATGGGGTGTGGTTTTATGGAGTACTGAAGTGAGGGGAAGAAACAAAGATGCTGCTGCGAAGGTGTTGCTTTATTAGCTCTATTATTGTTCAAGAATCATGCAACACAACTCCAATATAGTGAATTCCTTCCAAACTAGATGTTAAGATTCCTGTAATTGCCAGCGATAACCATCATTTTACACGTCACAAGAATGCGGCAGGAAAGTACCATAGGTTTTCGTATTTATTAGAAATCCAGCATGGCGACTAATGTTTATCCCAAGAACGACACTGACAGGAGAGAACGGAAAAGAAGATTCCCCTGTACAGCATCCTGAATATGCTAGTATAGATACCTCTGTTGAATGCATGTTGAACTCTTCCATTCATCTGAGCAAGTTGTGACCTAACTCTGCTGCAGGTTCGGGGGGCAGCTCAACAGAAACATTTGATATTGTTTGAGGAGAGAAACACGAGCCCCAGCCCATGCAATAGAATTGGATTCAATGTCATCTCCATCTTCATGCACAAATTCTTTAGGATATGGATATGGACTCTTAAACTCAACTGCTGCTCTGTACTTGTCACGGATCTGCCAATAATAATGGAGGAACTCCCAGTTGACAGCTTTTGATAGGTATGCTGACACCTCTGATAGAAGAAACCTAGCACCAGGTGGGGCTGTCCAGTTCTCCATCGGCACGGACTTGCTCAACCAATGAGACTCCGATGTCTTTATGATATTTTGTAATGCCGTAGCAATTTTAGGCTTCAGTCGTTTCTTATTACCCAAACTTGCGCAGATTTTCTTCAACCAAGGTGTAACCTCTCCATTGCAGATCGCTTTCAAAAGCACCAGGACTCCTGGAAACGGCGACTCAATCTCCCTCTCTATACCTATCACTTTAACAGTAGAATTAGAGCAAGTGGGCTGGTTGTGTATTGTACTCTCAGATACTGCACTGGAAATGAGATCCAAAACCAGTTCCAAGAACAATTCTCGCATTCTTCTTGGATACTAGTTTCGTTATCTGTTATTAAACGTGGCACAGAATGCAGCCGCTCAATATTCACACTTTCATCTGAAAATGTTCTGAAAGCCTACAATATCAATGAAGAACATAGGATAAGAAAGAGAAAACGCACAAAAGAGCATATGCAACATTTTACCAGGGAAAAAAAAAAAGAAGCAAACAAACTGATCAAGAGGAGACACACCAAATTAGATAGGCGCGATAGGGTATCGTATTTTACATGGCAACAAATTACAAACAATAGTTAAACGAGAAAACATTACAAGCACAAGAGTAGACTGACCTCAGACAGCTGAAATTGTGGCTTTGCGTATGCTCACAAGCGGATCAGCCCTCCTAACATTCGCCTTCTCGCTCGTTTAACCACCTTCCAGCTCCACTCCTCCAAACCCCATTACTTCCTTCAAAACATCACGATATTTACCACATCACTCGACCAATACCCCACTAACTGGGCCAAATTAGACAGTGCACGAGCTCGAATCCGAGCAACGCTGAATCAATGCCTCCACGCATGTAAAATCGCAGGAATTCCTCACTTCACAATCCAAATCCACCTCAACTAACGGATCTTTTAACAGCATAATTAAATTCAAGATCAAATCCACTCCCAAGAGTCTAAGATTGGCCATCCCTTGTGTCATTTTCACCGCATACTCAACAAACCCTACCTGATCCTCCAACTCCATTAGTTTAGCAATCTCCATTATCGCCTCAACTGCGAACCCTCCAGGTTCCGCCCTTCTCTGGCGCCATTTGAGCCAAATACCGTGGCAAATTCACCACCGCCTTCTTAACCCCGTCACTTCTTTACTCCACAGCCAACATCAAAATCTTCACAAACCCCAACGCAAAGCTCCTCGCTTGCGATTTCCCCAACAAAATCAACACCGCTAACGCCTTCAAAACCTCCACCACTGCTTTCCTTCCTCTCCATGTTCTGATGAAGACGTGACACAAAACCCTCGAACCCAAACCAGCCAGTCTCTCAAACCCTCCTCCCATTTCCCTGCTAATCACTAAAACCGGAACTCCCACTGCAGTATGAACCAAAGACTTCAAGCTATCAGGAAACCTGTTCAAGTGAATCAAGTCCAAGACAAAAACTAACCTCTCAAGAACACCCGAAAACACTCTCATGTAAAAAAATCCTCCCTCTCCTTTCCCTTATCCCCATCACTACCTCCATTATTACACATGACAATCCCTCCTCTTTTCCTCTCTTTTCACTTCTTAACCTCTCGATTGGAACCCGAAGGGTTTCCTGCTAATGGGGCCGAGGAGGAGGAGCGAGAGAACTTAAGAGCCCGGCGAAGCAAGCGGAAAAGAGAGAGAAAAGAGTGAAAACAGGGGAATTGGGGGAAGAGAGGGGTATATTTTAGAGGAGAGAAGGGAAAAATGAGTGGGGTCAGAGTCCATCACAGAGGTTAGAGGAGGGAGAAGGGAAGATAAAGAGAGGGAGTTCGAGGAGAGGAATTGAGAAGGAACTTGTGAGTCATTTATGTCTAAAAGAGATAGGAGATTTTGGAGGGTTGAGAGAGGGAAATGAAGTGAAGATTGTAACAGGCTTTCAGTGTTGAGGGTTTCTTCTAGGTCTGTGATTAGGCTGGAAACTCCGGGGTCTTCTTCTCCTTCTTCCCTGGATTTGACAGAAACCTGGTTCTAGTAATGATTGTTTTTTAAATAATTTTTTATTTTAATATATATATTAATATTCTTTTATTTCTTAAAAATTATTTTTAATATAAACACATCAAAATATTTAAAATATATAAATTATATTAAATTTAAATAAAAAAATTAAAAAATTTTTAAAATATAAATTAAATTGTATTCCAGATTTCTTTTAGTCTAATTACTATACATATGATTTTAAAATCTGATTTAATTTGATAGATTGATTTGAATCCCAACTAATTTAAGATTAAAATTAAATTAGATTGAAAAAAATAAAAAAAAATCTTGACAATACCTGATTATAAATTCATTAATTTTTATTTTATTTTTTATTAAAATACTATTATTTTGATTTTTTTAAAAATAAATTTTAACTTAACCAACCTGCTTAAAACCTCAGATCAGAACTTTGAAGAGGAGCAGGCCGGATCTTAAAATATTCTTATGACATGTAGATGCATGCACATATATAATTATTTATAATATTTTTTATAAAATAACTTATCCTTAATCAAGCTATTATATTCATAATATAATATCTATTAAATCAATTCCTTCGCGAGGATCATGAATCACCATTAATTTAAAATTAATTTAAACCAGATGCTTATTCATTTAACAATTTGGATTCTTTGGATATTAATTTTATCATTCGGGGATTTAATTTTTCTAATCATTTATTAACTAAGGAATTAGTTTCTCTTTTTTTTTTTAGATTAACGTGGGTGTCCGGGCTAGCTTTTGCGCACCACGACTAATCCCACGAGCCCTGAAGTTAACGACCATGTAAGCTTCCAGTGGCCATCATATGAGCAACCAAAGACTCGAACCTGAGACCACAGAAGAAGCAAACCCCTTGATCCCAAATCCTTACCACTTGATCACCACCTAAATGGTTACTAAGGAATTAGTTTCTTGATCTATCTATTGATAGTGATTGGGATGCTAATCAAATTATTCAGGGATTAGTTTTCTCAACCCTTGATCCCAAATCCTTACCACTTGATCACCACCTAAATGGTTACTAAGAAATTAGTTTCTTGATCTATCTAGTGATAGTGATTGGGATGATAGTGATTGAGATGCTAATCAAATTATTCAGGGATTAGTTTTCTCAACCCGTGTCTAATAATTAGGACACAAATTCCATTGGTTTCAATTTAAACCAAGGTGTAATTAAAGAAAACTACAACTTAACTTCTATACAATCAAATGGTTTCCTTGAAGATGCCGGGCTTCTCTGCGCATGCGAAATAATCCTCCGCTGTTAAATGGTCCCACGGCCTATCCTTCACGAATTAATCAATATATATCGTGTCAAGCATTTGTCTCGTCCTCCCATGATTTTTTTTTATTTACAGCATATATTTGCATATCACAATTAATTTTTACAATTCATTAAATATCTTATAAATCTAGTAGACATAAAAAGCATTATAGAAATAACAAATATACACACCATGATTTTTTCAGTTTTTTTAAATGGTTGTAGAATTATAGTTATGATTATTTATTAAGGTATTTTTATTTAAAAATATATTAAAATTATTTTTAAAATATAAAAATAAATAAAACCAACTAGATGAAAGATATTGATAATGATTAAAAAATAAAAATAAATAAATAATTTTTAGTTGTTAAATAATTATAGAATTATAGTTGTTGCATCGAGAAACTCTTTATAATGTTTGTTTGTTATTGATTGTTTTTTTAAATAGCAAGTTATGATTGTAAAAATAATGATTGATTCTTACTTTATTTTTTATAATAAAATTATTATTCTTTAAAAAATAAGAGGGATAGAATTGCTAATTTTTTTATATATGTTTATGGTTATGAAATTTAAACATTGCACCTTTAAAAAAAACTAATTGACATCAAAAAAACATACTAGACTCACTTAATGATGTTTTTTATATGAATAGTATAATGATGATTTTTTCCTTACATCTAAAAATCATTATATTAGTTATCAAAGGCATTAAAGTTTTTTTTTATAGGGTCTATTCGTTACTATTAAACTAACCAGAAACAAATAATTTTTTTTTATTTTAATTGTACGGTAAAATGAACAAGATACCATTGAAAACAAAAAATAAAACAAAACTAGTCTCAGAATGTGTTTTTATATTTTCATAATGATTTTTTCATTGTTATAATGTTATCCGAAGGACAATTTAGTATTTAACAAACTATAAATAATAATAATAATAATAAAATGGGATTACCAAAATGCATTTTAAAAAAATCAAATTTGAGTGGTTTTTTGTTTTTTTACAGTGGTATTTTTCTTATTACTAAATCAACTCATGAGTAATTTAGATTTTGGCTATATATATATAAAGGAGAAGCATATGTACAACATTAGTGGGTGTCATGCAAGACACCCACACACTTTCATATGGGGTACTTTTCGACATCTAAAAATACTTTTTTGTCACATTATTTTCATATAAAGTAACACATGTCAGCATAGATGGTCCTGTATATCATCGATAAACTTTTATTTTCTTCTTTTTGTTTTCTCACTCCTTTTAAAATTATAATTTGACTTTTTTTGTTGTTGGTATTTCATCTTTAGTCTCTATTATTTTGATTTTAACATGTGTTTATTGGCTTTTTTGTAGAAGTTTTATTTTTTTCACTTTCATCCTCTAATTCTAATTAATTAAATATTATATTTTTTTCAATTTAATCCTTATTCTTTTGATTTATATTTTTTCTTGATCCTTTTATAAAAGTTTTATTGATTTTTTAATTATATCATTCAATTCAAATTGATTGTATTATATTTTTTTAATTTGGTCCTCATTGTTTTGATTTCAATTTTTTTTCTTGATCAATTTGTAAAAGTTATTATTCCTTTCAATTTCACCCTTCAATAAAAATATATAATTAATTTTTTATTTTAATTTTGATACTCATTTACCAACAGAGGTCTGATAGAAATTTGACACAGTGAAAACTTATTCCAAAGCACTTGCATTATTGAAATTAAATTGAATGAAATCACAGAGATGGTTAGTCTTTGATAAGTCAGTTTAATGCTTTCAAGAACCCAAAAAAGCAAAAATCACTCTCACACACAAGCTAAAAATTCAAAATGATATTAGTCAATGATTACTAAATTTTCAGCTAATAAAGAGTTTAAAGATTTTTATAAAATAATTGATTAGTACTCAAAAGTGTATTTTTATCATGGTTTTATATTATCATTTTGCACTTGAAGTATCAATAACTCCTTAACTAAAGTATGTTTTATAATAATCTATCTAATAATATAAGATACCTTTAATTTGTGGTAAATGTCCATTTTAAATGCAGGCCTATCACATAAATGAAAGGATTGATTGATGACTTTAAGAACTTCAATTGCAAAGGCAAAGAGACGATCAAACTTAGAAAAAAGATGTCGGTGCAATCCAAACCAGAACACTGTTCGGTAATTGGGTCATATCTGGAGCTATAGATCTAAGATTTAGGTCTACTTTATATGGATGGAAAGGTAAGACATAGGCCTACAACTTTCATATGGAGCCCAAGATCTAAAAAGGCCATTTTCAAGTCCAAATTGTTGCAACAACAAAGAAGCCCGAATCTGTCCTCCAGCCCAAGCACTGTTCAGTATTTTGGTCATATCGGAAGTTCTAGAAGTCGAAATGAGCTGAATTGTTTACACAAGAAAGCTGAGAAAATTGCCTAGAACTTTCATGTTTTCAAGTGGCTCTAATTTTGACGTCATCAATGACGTTTTGGGCAGACAAGAGAAGATAAGGATTGTCACCAAGTCAAGGGTTGGCCATCTACTCATCAATTAGTCATCAAATCAATAGTTCCCAATTTTGGCCTATAAAAGGAGGCATTTGCCATGCATTTAGGCATCTTGGTGTCCAGATCAAGATCATGCTCTTGTTTTCTCTCTTTGTATTCTTTATGCTTTGTTTTCATTAATATCAAGTTTATGCCTTTCATTTCCTTTCCTTTGCTTTGTTAACTCTTATCTTATTTATGTTCTTATTTTGTTTATCCATTTTTCTTTCTTCCATTATGTCTAGCTAAATTAATTATGTCAAGGTGAAAAGGTTACACTAATGGTGTAAGAATAAGTATGGTATAAACTTAATATGGACTTTAATGTTTAATACTAACATGTTTTATATTTGTTATCTTATTCACTCTTTAATACTTTGCTTGTTAAATGACTAATCTTGATTTATGTTGTATAACAATTGGTACAACAAATGTTTGGCACTTTCATAGCCCATATTGTATGGTATAACCGACACCTAAGCTATGAAAGGAACTTGATTTGTTGTTAACATAAGTTATAATCATGAATGCTTGATGAAATTTACAAGTATTAGCATTAATCGAATAAGATGACTAATATAATCATGTTAACAATCTATAATTTGATTGGAACCTCCTTTATGTGTGATTTCTAATTGAACAATAAGAGTTTATACAATACTTGTTTGACATACGATTAGTGGAACCTCTAACCTTGACATTTGTTATTAACATTGTTTAATCTTTACTTCAATATTCTATCTCCAAGTTCTCATCATCATTGCAAACACCTAAAAGAAAAATATATATATATATAGACAGAACTGGTGAAGCAGTTTTCGCTGCCGATTTCTCGATCGACAGCGATGCAGTTTCTACTGCCGATTTCTACATCTGTAGCGAAGCAGTTTTCGCTGCTGATTTCTCAATCGGCAGTGACACAGTTTCCGCTGTCGATTTCTGCATCGTCAGCGACGCAGTTTTCACTGTCGATTTCTGCATCTGCAGTGACGCAGTTTCCGCTGCTGAAGCAGTTTTCGCTACCGATTTCTGCATCGGCAGCGATGCAGTTTTTGTCTTAAAAAAATAAAATAATAATAATTTTCTTAAGGAGTTGAGAGGGAGGGGTAAAACTGGTTATAGATAGATCAAAACAAGGATAAGAACACATCTAAACCAACCCCCAAACACCCACCTCATTTAATGGGGAGTATAAATATAAGGAGAGAGAAGGTAACCCTAGCTTTTATCAAAGTTGCTGTAGCTGTATGTCCAGCTGCTTGTTACTCTCCCTTTCTGCTCCCCAACAGAAACCTAAGCCTTGTGAACGTGTGAAGGAGAGAGAGGAGACCTTGAGAGAAGATTGGACAGCCACCTAGAGAGAGAGGAGAAGGGAACCAACGTGAGAGGAAGAAGAAGGAAGAAAACCAGCAGGAGAGGAGGAAGAACACTGTCAAACCTTCCTCAAACCTAGCTAGATTCGTAAGGTATGGGTAATGAAACTTTCTTCCTCTTCTCCTTAAGATTTAGAACCAGAAATGAAGAAGAAAAACCCTAAGAAAATTGAACTATGACCTTAGCTAGCTATGAAGAAAACAGAAATGAAATGAGGCCAATTTTAGAACATTTAGTAAAAAAAAATTCTGTTGTTTTGGGGCTTGAAAAGCCGGGTTGTTACAGTTGGTATCAGAGCCCCTGGTTTAGATCCTGGGGATCACTGATAATTGTGTTGGTGTGGTGAATTTCAGGATGGTACGCACCCGACAAGGGACACGAACTGAGCCGCCCTCCTTAGAAAGGAGGGGCGGGAACCAAGGTGCCCAAGGTTGGCAAGACGAAGATCCCTTGGATGATACGGCATCTCATGCTCCGATAGTACCACCTGAAACCTTGCAGGGGGGAGCTGCGATAGCGGGGGATGGTGGGAGGTCTAACGAAACAGAGGGAGTACCCCCAGTTGCAGCAGCGCAGCAAGAAAGATCAGAAGCACAACCATCGACTATTCCAACTGGTGTGCCCCCACAATATGTGGACCCGGGACTCCTTGTACAAATAGTTAAAGTAGTGATGGAGGGTATGGCGGGTTCCAAGACTATAGATAGCTAGTCAAGAGTATGAGGGAAATGGGTTGTGAACCGTATATGGGGGAACAAGATGCAGAGATAGCTAGAAGATGGATTAGGAAGGTAGAAAAGACCATGGTTCAAATAAGCATACCCGAGGGGTTAAGGGTAAACTGTGCAACTCAATTATTGTTTGATAGGGCCATGACATGGTGGGAAACAGTTCAGCTGAGGCGTGCAACTGAGACACTAACTTGGAGTGATTTCAAGACAGAGTTTGAGAATCAGTTTTATTCCAGGTACCATCGTAAGGTGAAAGAACAAGAGTTCTTGCCATTAAGACAGGGTGATATGTCGGTATTGGAGTACGAAAGGAAGTTCCATGATCTCTCATTGTTTGCCCCACATTATGTGCCAACAGAGGAACATATGATTGAGAAGTTGAGAGATGGTTTGCGACAGGACTTAAGACAAGGATTGATCGCCTTATGATTTAAATCAGTGAGAGAGTTGATTGAGGCTGCCCAAGCTTTGGAGGCTTGTATTGGAGAAGGCCAGGGAGGATATCAGGGCATGGGCAAAAATAGAGATGGGGACTTTTTCAGCAGCAGACCACCATTCCCGAAGAAAGGAAAAAGTGGAGTGTCCGAGCAGTACAAGAAGAAGGGGAGTTTGATGTTACCGCCCCACCAATAGTCAAGTGGGAGAGTGATGGTTGGACGGTCGTACTCGAGGGAAAACTCTTCAACTGGGACTGGTGATCGCAAGGGTATTGACTATCCTTTTTGTATGAAATGTGGGCAAAAACACCCTAGGGACTGCTCAGTTTCCCCTGGGCGATGCTTTGTGTGCAGAGGAGAAGGTCATAGGTGGAGGAATTGCGAGTATTTGAGTTAAGGGTGTCATTACTGTGGCGGAAGAGGTCATTTCAAGAGGGACTGCCCGAAAAGGAACACTAGACAAGTACAAAGCTATAGGCAACCCAGCCAGAGCCAACAACAGTCAGTCACTGTGAATAGGCCAGTGAGATCTTCTCAATCAGGAGCAAACTCTAGTCGAGGGAGACCGAGGGCACAAAATGATAGGACCTCGGGGAGGGTCTTCCACCTGACACAGGAGGAGGTCAGGGCTACATTGGATGTGGTGGCAACACTACTATTGAATGATTTTAATGTGCATGTGTTGTTTGATCCGGGTGCCACCCACTCATTCATTGCTAAGAGAATTGTCACTAAACTGAGAAAGGGAGTAGAAAAAGTAGAGAAGGGATTCTTAATTGGAACTCCAATGGGAAACATGGTTGAAACAAATATTGTGTATGTGGATGTGGGGGTTAGTCTATCTGGGTATGAAACAAAAGTAGACTTGATTCCCTTAGAGCTACATGATTTTGACATAATCCTAAGCATGAATTGGTTGAGTAATTACAAGGCTCTAATAGATTGTTATGCTAAAACTGTTACTTTCCAAACCCCTATGGGTGAGAGAATGATTTTTGAAGGAGAGAGAATTCTCAAACCAATCGCCTTGATATCGGTGGTAATAGCCCAAAAACTTTTAAGAAAGGGATGTATGGGATACCTTGCATACATCTTAAACTGTGATGATGAAGGTCCACGACTAAAGGATATTCCTGTGGTGAAGGAATTCCTAGATGTGTTTCCCGAAGAACTACCGGGACTACCCCCGGAACGAGAGGTAGAAGTGTCTATAGACACTTTTCCTAGAGTCCCACCTATAGCCCAACAACCGTATCGGATGGCTCCGACAGAACTGAACGAATTAAAGACTCAACTACAGGAATTGTTAGACAAAGGGTTCATACGGCCTAGTAATTCTCCATGGGGGGCACCAGTGTTGTTTGTAAGAAAGAAAGATGGAACCCATAGACTTTGTATTGACTACCGACAACTGAACAAGATAACAATGAAAAACAAGTATCCATTACCTCAGATAGATGATTTGTTTGATCAATTAAAGGGAGCGAGGGCATTTTCGAAGATAGATCTGAGATCAGGGTACTATCAGATGAAGATTAAAGAAGGGGATGTAGCAAAGACTACATTTAGAACTCGTTACGGACACTATGAATTTTTGGTGCTACCGTTCGGGTTGACGAACGCCCCAGCCCTCTTCATGGACTTGATGAATCGGGTTTTCCAACCATATCTTGATAAGTTTGTGGTGGTGTTCATTGACGATATATTGGTGTACTCAAATTCTTTCGAGGAGCACGAAGAACACTTGAGACAAACCTTACAAACCTTGAGAGATCACCAGTTATATGCAAAACTGAGTAAATGTGAATTTTGGTTGAAGAGAGTGACGTTTCTGGGACATGTCATTTCAGCCGAAGGTGTTTTTGTAGACCCCTAAAAAGTTGAGGCAGTCTTGAAATGGGAAAGACCAACTTCGGCCACTGAAATACGTAGCTTCCTGGGACTTGCAGGATACTATCAGTGGTTTACCGAAGGTTTTTCCCTGATTGCAACCCCTTTGACCCAGCTAACTAGGAAGAATAAGAAATGGGTGTGGTAAGAAGAATATGAGAAAAGCTTCCAAGAATTGAAGAGGAGACTCACCACTGCTCCTGTGTTGACCTTTCCCTCAGGGACCGAGGGTTTTATGGTATATAGTGATGCTTCGGGGAAGGGATTGGGGTGTGTTCTAATGCAACATGGGAAAGTGATCGCCTATGCATTAAGACAGTTAAAGACTCATGAGGTGAACTACCCAATGCATGACCTGGAGCTGGCTGCTATAGTTTTTGCCTTGAGGATATGGAGACACTATTTGTATGGGTCTCGAACCCAAATTTTTACTGATCATAAGAGTTTGAAGTATCTGATGTTACAAAAGGAGTTGAACATGCGACAAAGAAGGTAGATAGAGCTCATTAAGGATTATGACTGCACCATAGAATACCATCCGGGGAAAGCAAACGTGGTGGCAGATGCCCTCAGTCGCAAAAATAAAGCCACCCTAGGAAGGTTAACAGTGGGAAAGGAGCGGCAATTGGTGGAATTGAAAGAGATGGGTGCAGATTTGGACATTAATGCCAGAGGTGGGTTAGTAGCCCAATTATTGGTGTGACCAACGTATCGGGAACAGATACTACATGCCCAATTCCATGACAAGGAGGGGTGTAAGATTAGGAGGAATGTGAAGGTTGGAGTAGAAATGAAATTTCGAGTAGCGGATGATGGATCCTTGATGATGGGACAACAGTTATACGTGCCTAGTGACGAAACAGTCAAACGAATGGTTCTACAAGAAGCATATGAGTCTCGGTTCTCCATACATTCTGGCAACACTAAGATGTATCGAGACCTGAAACACCTTTATTGGTGGCCTGGTATGAAAAGGGAAATAGCTGAGTACGTGTCTAAGTGTGGGATATGTCAACAAGTCAAGGTTGAACACCAACGGCCGGCGGGACCATTACAACCATTACAAATTCCAGAATGGAAGTGGAAGATGATCACCATGGATTTCGTGTCAGGATTTCCCAAAGGGAGGAAAGGAAATGACGCGATATGGGTTATCGTAGATCGGTTGATGAAATCCGCACTATTCTTGCTTATAAAGATGACCGACTCGGTGGACAAGCTTGCCAAGATTTATATAAATGAGGTGGTACGGCTTCATAGGATTCTAGTGTCCATTGTATCAGATCGAGATCCCAGGTTCACCTCTCGACTTTGGCCAAGCATACAACATGCCTTGGGAACAAGATTGGACATGAGCACTACATTTCACCCTCAAACGGATGGCCAGTCAGAAAGAATCATCCAAGTCTTGGAAGACCTATTACAGGCCTGTGTTTTAGAATTTGGAGGAAACTGGGAGGAACACATGGCATTAGTGGAGTTCACGTATAACAATAGTCACCAAGCCACAATAGGGATGGCCCCATATGAAGCCTTGTATGGTAGGAGGTGTAGAACTCCTTTATGTTGGGAGGAAATCAGGGACCGGAAGTTATATGGCGCAGAATTGGTCCAAGTCACCACGGAGAAAGTGAGAACTATCAGGGATCGCATCAAAGCCGCACAGGATAGACAGAAGAAGTATGCTGATGTGAGGAGAAGACCTCTCGAGTTCAGTACAGGGGACCAGGTATTCCTGAAGGTAGCCCCATGAAAGAACATGTTACGGTTTGGATTGAAAGGGAAGCTAACTCCCCGCTTCATTGGACCCTTCAAAATCTTACAGCGAGTAGGACCAGTAGCCTACAAAGTGGACTTGCCCCCACAGTTAGCCAAGGTCCATGATGTGTTCCATGTCTCATTGTTAAGAAAGGCTGACGTGGACCCCACCCAAATCCTACCCCAGGTTCCAGTAGAAGTCAAGGAAGACTTAACACTAGAATTGAGGCCCATAAGGATACTTGATCAGGAAGTGAAGGAGCTACGGAGCAAAAAGATCCCCATCGTCAGAATTTTATGGCAAAATGCGCAAGTAGAAGAGGAAACTTGGGAGAGGGAGGCTGAGATGAGGAAAAAGTACCCTAATTTATTTGAACTACCAGGTATGCAGTATGAAACCTCTTAAATTTCGAGGACGAAATTCCTATTAAGCGTGGGAGAATGTAAACACCCAAAAGAAATATATATATATATATAGACAGAACTGATGAAGCAGTTTTCGCTGCCGATTTCTTGATCGGCAACGACGCAGTTTCTACTGCCGATTTCTACATCTGCAGCGAAGCAGTTTTCGCTGCCGATTTCTCAATCGGCAATGGCACAGTTTTCGCTGCCGATTTTTGCCTCGACAGCGACGCAGTTTCGGCTGCCGATTTCTACATCTGCAGCAAAGCAGTTTTCGCTGCCGATTTCTGCATCGACAGCAACGCAGTTTCGGCTGCCGATTTCTGCATCTGCAGCGAAGCAGTTTTCGCTGCCGATTTCTCGATCGGTAGCGACGCAGTTTCCGCTGCCGATTTCTGCATCGTCAGCGACGCAGTTTCCGCTCTGATTTCTGCATCGTCAGCGACGCAGTTTCCGCTGCTGATTTCTGCATTGTCAGCGACGCAGTTTCCGCTGCCGATTTCTGCATCTGCAGCGAAGCAGTTTTCATTGTCGATTTCTGCATCGGCAGCGATGCAGTTTTTGTCTTAAAAAAATAAAATAATAATAATTTTTTTAAGGAGTTGAGAGTGAGGGGTAAAACTGGTTTTAGATATATCAAAATAAGGATAAGAACACATCTAAACCAACCCCCAAACACCCACCTCATTTAATGGGGAGTATAAATATAAGGAGGAGAGAGAAGGTAACCCTAGCTTTTATCAAAGTTGCTGCAACTGTATGTCCAGCTGCTTGTTACTCTCCCTTTCTCCTCCCCAACAGAAACCTAAGCCTTGTGAACATGTGAAGGAGAGAGAGGAGACCTTGAGAGAAGATTGGACAGCCACCTAGAGAGAGAGGAGAAGGGAACCAACGTGAGAGGAAGAAGAAGGAAGAAAACCAGCAGGAGAGGAGGAAGAACACTGTCAAACCTTCCTCAAACCTAGCTAGATTCGCAAGGTATGGGTCATGAAACTTCCTTCCTCTTCTCCTTAAGATTTAGAACTGGAAATGAAGAAGAAAAACCCTAAGAAAATTGAACTATGACCTTCGCTAGCTGTGAAGAAAACAGAAATGAAATGAGGCCAATTTTAGAACATCTAGTAAAGAAAAATGAATAAAATAGAAACAAATGAGGCCAATTTTAGAACATCTAGTAAAGAAAAATGAATAAAATAGAAACAATTATGTGCTGGAATGGATAGTTTCAGTGTGTGTTTTGCTGGGATTGGCTGAACGATTATGTTCTGGAATGGATAGTTTCAATGTGTGTATTCTGCTGGAATGATTGAAAGATATATGCTGTATTCTGCTGAACAATGATTGAAAGATATTCGCTGCCAAAACTATGTCGGCCGCAACAAATTAGCATTCGCTGCCGAAACCGAGTCTTCTGCAGCGAATCAGCATTCGCTGCAGAATTGTGTGTTCTGCAGCCAATTTCGATTTACTGCCGAAAATGTGACAGCTACAGCGAATAAATATTCGCTGCCGAAATTGAGTCAGCTGCAGTGAATTAGAATTCGCTGCCAAATTGGGTGTTGTGCAGTGAAATTTCGATTTGCTGCCAAAAATGTGTTGGCCGTAGCGAATTAGCATTCGCTGCCGAAACCGAGTCTTCTGCAGCGAATCAGCATTTGCTGCAGAATTGTGTGTTCTGCAGCAAATTTTGATTCGCTGCCGAAAATGTGACGGTTGCATCGAATAAGTATTCGCTGCTGAAATTAAGTCTTCTACAGTGAATTAGAATTCGCTGCCAAATTGTGTGTTCTGCAGCGAATTAGCATTCGCTGCCGAAACTATGTCGGCTGCAGCGAATTAGAATTCGCTACCAAATTTATGTTTCGCAGCGAAATTGCGATTCACTACCGAAACTGTGTCGGTTGTAGTGAATTGCTGCTGAAGTTGAGTTGTTTGCAGCAAATTAACATTCGCTGTCGAGTTTCATGTTCTACAGTGAATTTGTGATTCGCCACCAAAGTTGAGTTGGTTGCAGCAAAATTGAGATTCGCTACCGAAATTGAGTTGTCCTCTACGATTTAGCATCTGCTGCCGGAACAGTGACGCCAATAGCGAAACAGTTTTTGCTGCCGAACTGGCTGCTGGTAGTGAAATAGTTGTCGCTGCCGAATTGGCAGCCTGTAGCGAACTAATTCTCTCTACCGAATTTGGCAGCCTACAGCGAACCAGTTCTCATTGCCGATTTCTACAATAAGCCTCCTAGGCAAAAATAACTTAAATGCTAGTAACAATTTCATGGTATGATGGTGTAAAATGTGGAGCACTTGAATGTGGATATATGAACTTTTGAAATAAGTGTGGTGACAAATGTGATTCAAAAATACAAATGTACTAAATTGTGACCACTGTTGTCTTAGGTGGTGCAGTCGGGATCGGACCATCGTCAAGACAAGAACAAACCACAGGTGGAACAGGTAGGTGACTTCCACTTTCCTTTTTCATACGTTAAATAATGTGATACTTTAACATGAATGTTACCATATTGGGTTAGAATAGATAACAGATTGTCAAATGTTAAATGTTGTCAAAAGGTTGATTAGCTTCGGCTAATGGCATCCGAATGGATGACCGGGATAAAGGAATGATTAGCCTCGGCTAATGGCATCCGAATGGATGGCCGGGATAATGGCATCCGAATGGATGACCGGGATAAAGGAATGATTAGCCTGGACTAATGGCATCCTTAATGGATGGTCGGGATAATGGCATCCGAATGGATGACCGGGATAAAGGAATGATTAGCCTGGGCTAATGGCATCCGAATGGATGGCCAGGATAAAGGAATGATTAGCCTCGGCTAATGGCATCCGAATAGATGACCAGGACAAGTGATTGATTAGCTTCGGCTAAAGGCATCCGAAGTGGATGATCGGGGTGAGTGAACGGTTAATCTCAACAAATGATGCCTTGAGAGGATAGCTGGGTTTAAGATTTAGGTTTATTACAAGAATTGGTGTAGCTATATGTACTATAAATTGTGTATACTATGTACATGACGAAACTACAAATATCATGCATCAACCATGGAATAATGTTAATGTTTTATTTTTCCTGCTAGATCATTTAATTATCATTATTACTAATAAGCAATTGCATTCTCTTAAATATTTTGCACTGCAACAGAGACATCACATCAACGAGATGCCTAGGAAACCCGATACACGGGAACCTACTTTTGCAAGGAATCATGTAGTTGCATCCTAACTCACGATGTATTTTGTATGGATCAATGTATTAAACGTATAACTTTTATTAAACCATTTTGTTTAAATTCGTGGTGACTATTAGTAGGATAGGAATGCAAACTCATGTCTATGGATGTAATATTATAATATGAACTTCTAAGCATGCAAAAATAATATTATGTGTTTATGTAAACTTCCCTTTTAAATTAAATGTTGAATGTAGTTGAGGTATGGATTGCATTTTGATGATGTGAGGAAAATAGGTTCGCAATTTACCGACACGATGTGTGTCAGGAAAAAAAAAATCTGTTGTTTTGGGGCTTGAAAAGCCGGGTTGTTACAATCATCATCATCATCATCTTCTTCTCTTTCTTTATTATTATTATTATTATTATTATTATTATTATTGTTGTTGTTGTTGTTGTTGTTGTTGTTGTTGTTGTTGTTGTCTTGTTGATATTTATAATTTGTACAATAACTTCCCTGTGGTTCGACCCCGGTCTTGCTAGGTTATTTATTACTTCGACACTCCTGCACTTGGGAGAAGACATCAATCTCTTTGTCGTGTCAAGTTTTTGGCGCCGTTGTCAGGGAGGTAAGTTTTGTATAAATTATAATATTTATTTTATTTTCTCTTTTCACTTTTCTTGTATATAACTTTTTTTGTCTTGTTTCTTCTTCTTTTGTTTTCTTTTTCCATTTATTCTATTCCTACATGTGCATGAAAGTGTGGTCACGTACATCAAGTGGTAGACTTTGTAGGGTATTCTCATCATTTTTAGAAAATATAGCTGAAGAAGATAATCAATCACTTCATAATAAGAATAATGACAATAACCATGCTAGAACACTTAGAGACCACATGAATCCAACAAGAACAAGTACACCATCATGCATAGTTTTTCCTCTCGATGCATCTCATTTTAATTATAAGTCAGGCATTATTCAACTTTTACCTTCTTTTCATGGTTTTGAATTCGAAAATCCATACTTGCATTTAAGGGAATTTAAGGAGGTCTGCAACACATATAATAATCTAAATTGTAGCATGAACACCATCAGATTAAAGCTTTTTCCTTTTTCATTAAAAGATAAAGCTAAAACATGGCTACAAAATTTGGGACCAGGATCGATTCGTGCTTGGGATGAAATGCAACAACAGTTTTTAAAGAACTTTTTCCCATCTCATAGAACAAACTCTTTCAAAAGATAAATCACCACTTTCACTCAAAAACCAGGAGAAACATTTTACCAATGTTGGGATAGGTATCGAGACTTGCTTAGTACTTGTCCTCATCATGGTTTTGAAACATGGAGATTGGTTTCACATTTTTATGAAGGGTTAACACCTAAAGATAGGCAAATGGTTGAATTGATGTGCAATGGAACTTTTGAAGATAAAGACCCTGATGAAGCAATGGAGTACTTAGACTTATTAGCTGAAAATGCTCAAAATTGGGACACCGCGGGTACTTATGAGGCACCGAGTAAAACTCAACCTCATACATCTAGTGGAGGTATGTACAACCTTAGGGAAGATCATGACCTTCAAGCCAAGTTTGCATCTTTAGCTAGAAAAGTCGAGGCACTAGAATTGAAAAAGAGTGGTCAATTAAAATCTGTTGAAAACATTGCATGTCAAATATGTGAAACAAATGAACACTCAACAGATAACTGTCCAACCTTGCCTTCTTTTAAGGAATGTCTCCATGAACAAGCCCATGCTTTAAACAGTTTCCAAAGGGCTAACCACAACCCATACTCACAAACATACAACCCTGGTTGGAGAAATCATCCAAATTTTAGTTGGAAGAGCTGGAAGAGTGATGCACAAACTTCACAACCACCATTTCAAGCACACCATAATTTCTAAAATTCTTATGGATATGCACCTCCTTATCCTTCACCTTCTAGAAGAAATCTTGAGGAAATATTGCATGCATTCATTGAAAAACAAGAGACAATCAATACTCAACTTGCTCAAAACATGACAGATTTTAAAGATACTCTTGGAAAATTAACATCTGCTCTCAGTTTCCAAGAGAAAGGCAAGTTTCCTTCTCAACCACAACAAAATCCCAAGGGGCAATACAATGCAAATGCAAGTAGTTTCGGAAGCCAACACATGGATCAAGTCAAATCAGTCACTACTCTTCGTAGTGGTAAGGTTATTGAAAAACCCTCTCTTAAACCTTATGAGAAAGATGATGAGTCAATCTCTAAGGGTAAGGAAGAGGTTGAACCTGAAAATTGCAAAGAAAATACTGATTCTCCGCCAGCACTTCCATTTCCTCAGGCCATGACTAAACAAAGGAAAGTCAATCACAACTCTGAAATTTTTGGAATTTTCAAACAGGTAAGAATCAATATACCTTTGCTGGATGCTATTAAACATATTTCTTCCTATGCTAAATTTTTGAAAGATCTATGCACTGTGAAGAGAAAACTGAATGTGAAAAAGAAAGTCATTCTAGCCGAACAAGTAAGTGTTATTCTTCAGAACAATAATGCTTTAAAATATAAAGACCCGAGTTGTCCTACAATTTCTTGCTTTATTGGAAAGCATAAAATTGAAAGAGTCTTTCTTGATCTTGGTGCTAGTGTGAATTTACTTTTATATTCAGTTTTTCAGAGTCTCAATCTAGGTGAGTTAAAACCAACTTCTATAACTCTTTTACTTGCTGATAGATCTGTAAAAGTGCCTAGAGGAATAATTGAAGATGTGTTAGTACAAGTCGATAAATTCATTTATCCTGTGGATTTTGTTGTCTTGGACACACAACCTGTTGAGGCATGTAATTCATTTCCCGTTATTTTAGAACGTCCGTTTCTTGCAACTTCTAACGCATTGATTAATTGTAGGAATGGACTGATGAAGCTATCATTTAGAAACATGACATTGGAAATGAATATTTTCAACATTTGTAAGCAACCTAGAGATGATAAACATTTATAGGAAGTGGACTTTACTGAAAAATTAATTCATGATCAATTTCCAACCATTTCTAGTGAAATTAAGATTGATGAATCTGATGATTTGCAAATGATTTATTTTCAGGAAGAATCAAAGACAAGTAATTGGAGGCCATAGATTGAGGAATTGCCACCCCAATCAATTAAATCCATACCTTCAAGTGTTTAACCACCCAAACCTGATTTGAAGTCGTTGCCATCCAATCTCAAATACTCATTTTTGGGAGAAAATGAAACTTTTCCGGTAATACTCTCTACCAAACTTAATGCACATCAAGAAGGTAAGTTATTACAAACTCTGAAAAAGCACAAAAAGGCATTGGGATGGACCATAGCTGATATAAAAGGAATTAGTCCTTTGATTTGTACACACAAAATTTATTTGGAGGAAAATGCTAAACCCTTTAGAGAAATGCAACGAAGGCTAAATCCTAATATGAAAGAAGTAGTAAAAAGTGAAGTCATTAAGCTTCTAGATAATGACATCATTTATCCTATTTCTGACAGCAAATGGGTAAGTTCTATCCAAGTTGTACCCAAGAAGTCTGGAGTCACTGTGATAACAAATGAGAACAATGAGTTAATCCCCACTAGAACTGTTATCGGTTGGCGCATGTGCATTGACTATAGGAAACTTAATTCAATGACTAGAAAAGATCATTTTTCATTACCTTTCTAGGATTTGGATCAAATCCTAGAAAGAGTTGCAGGTCATGAATTTTATTGCTTCCTAGATGGCTATTTGGGTTACAATCAAATTGAAATTGCATTGGAAGATCAAGAGAAGACTACTTTCACATGTCCATTTGGTACTTTTGCATATCGAAGGATGCCTTTTGGATTATGTAATGCACCAGCCACATTTCAAAGATGCATGCTTAGTATATTTAGTGATATGGTTGAAAATTTTCTTGAGATTTTCATGGATGATTTTTCTGTTTTTGGCGATTCATTTGATGATTGTTTGACTAACTTAGAAAAGGTTTTGGCCAGGTGTGAAGAGAAGAATCTTGTGCTGAATTGGGAAAAATGTCACTTTATGGTAACAAACGGCATTGTACTTGGTCACATTGTTTCATCAAAAGGAATTGAGGTTGACAAATCTAAAATCGAGTTAATTGCAAACTTGCCAACACCAAAATCTATTAAAGATGTTAGATCATTCTTAGGACATGCTGGTTTTTATAGAAGGTTCATCAAAGATTTTAGCGTAATATCTAAGCCCTTAAGTAACCTTCTAACAAAGGATAATTTTTTTGAATGGACTGAACAATGTGAAAAAGCCTTTGTTAAACTTAAAAACTTGCTTGCTTGTGCTCCTGTCATTCAACCTCCTGATTGGTCATTACCTTTTGAGATAATGTGTGATGCTAGTGATTATGCCGTAGGTGCTGTTTTGGGACAAAGAAAAGATAAGAAACCTTATGTAATTTACTATGCAAGTAAAACTTTAAATAATGCTCAAATGAATTATACCACCACTGAAAAAGAATTACTTGCAGTAGTATTTGCATGTGAAAAATTTAGGTCTTATCTTGTTGGCTCACCTGTTATTGTTTTTAGTGATCATGCAGCATTGAAATATCTTCTTTCTAAGAAAGATTTTAAGGCTAGATTGGTGCGGTGGATTTTGTTACTTCAAGAATTTGATATCACAATCAAAGATAAGAAAGACAGCAAAAATATTGTCGCAGATCACTTGTCAAGATTGACAACAGATTCGAAAACTGACATTACAATTTTCTTTCCCGATGAATCTTTATTTTCTGTCTCTACAATGCCTTCGTTTGCTAATATTGTCAATTTTCTTATTTCAGGACAATTGCTAGCTCATTGGAGCACCCAAGATAAAAAAAAGTTCTTAAATGAAGTGAAGAACTTTTATTGGGATGACCCTTATTTATTCAAATATTGTCCTGATCAAATAGTTAGAAGATGCATTCCTGACAATGAGGTAAGTAGTGTCATTAAATTTTGTCATTCTAGGGCATGTAGGGGCCATTTCTCATCAAGAAAGACAACTGCAAAAATCTTACAAAGTAGATTTTATTGGCCCACTATGTTCAAAGTCTCACATGCATTCTGCAAGTCTTGTGAAAATTGTCAAAAGTTGGGATCAATTTCAAAACATCACATGATGCCTTTAAATCCTATTCTTGTCATTAAGATCTTTAACTGTTGGGGTATAGATTTCATGGGTCCATTTCCTCCATCATTTGGTTTCTTGTACATATTAGTCGCAGTAGATTATGTTTCAAAATGGATAGAGGCAATTCCTAGTCGAAACAATGATCACAAAACAGTGATAAAGTTTTTGAAAGAAAATATTTTGAGTCGATTTGGAGTCCTTCGAGCCATAATAAGTGATGGTAGAACACATTTCTACAACAAGCCATTTGAGTCCTTAATGAAGAAATATGGAATCACACACAAAGTTGCCACCCCTTATCACCCTCAAACAAGTGGACAAGTAGAGCTTGCTAATAGGGAGATCAAACACATTTTGGAGAAAACAGTGAACCCTAATAGGAAAGATTGGTCTTTAAGACTTAATGATGCACTTTGGGCTTATCAAACTGCTTATAAAACATCATTAGGTATGTCACCTTATAGACTATTCTATGGAAAACCTTGTCACTTGCCTGTGGAACTGGAACATAAAGCTTATTGGGCTATTAAAGCTTTCAATTCAAATTTGCATGATGCTAGTCAACTGCGAAAGTTACAAATAAATGAGCTTGAGGAAAAAAGAAATGATGCATATGAAAATTCAAGAATTTATAAAGCAAGAATCAAAGAGTTTCATGACAAAAATATACTAAGAAAAACATTCAATGTTGGTAAAAAAGTCTTGCTTTATAATTCTCGACTGCATTTATTTCCTGAAAAATTAAGATTAAGATGGAACGGTCCTTTTATTGTGAAACATGTGTATCCATATGGGGCCTACGACATCGAGAATCCAAAGAATGGCAATGTTTTCAAGGTAAATGGACAACGTCTGAAAGTTTATTTTAATAATTTTTCAGTTGAACATGACTCTATTGAATTGAGTGATCCTGTATATAAAGATTGATTATTATTATTATTATTATTTTCTTTTTGAGTGATTTTTTTTTGCTAGTTTCTCTTACCCCGGTCAAATGGCGAATAACGGTACTCCGTGACTTAAGTCGGTTCTTTCAGTTTCCCACAATAACTGATATTTGTATATACATTTGTGCAATTCTTTGAATCTCTTTTCCAATTCTCATTTGAAAATGGACACTAATCTTGCAAAATTGAAAAAGTATTTTTCCGCTCTACCTCAGAATGCGATTACAAAAATTTACCGTGCTAGATGTGCAAGATTGAGATTGTTAATGAATCATGGAATTCCTGAAGATATTCGCTGGTTGATTAAAGCAAAAGTTCTATTATCATGTGAGTCCTCTAACTCTTTTATTTCACATATGCCTGGAACAGGTAAAAGCACTTTTGTAAAGAAACGTCGTGCAAAACGACTGAAAGTCTGTCATCGATGTGCTAGATGGACTTGTAATACACAATGTCGTTCTTTAGGAATGGTATCTATAAACCGTGAAGATAAAATACAATTCATTAAGGATGGCCTGAGTAAGGAGTCTTTAGATAATCTTCTATTGACTCTTGAGACGTATCCTAGTGGAGATGTACATCGTGTAATTCATGATTTATGGCCACTATTTCATAAAAAACATGATCGACTTAGTCTTGGGAATCTGACTAAAAAAGACTCTGTTTGCCAGTTTTTAAGAAAACTGGATGGGAAGCCTATCCCCGACTTATAGAGGGCATTTAAGCCATTCTTAGACGTAAAATCAAGGGAAGATGTGAGCCACAATCACAACTACCTGTACATATACATGCTTTTTAAAAAATTAAATAAATAAATAAATAAAGAGAGAGAGAGAGAGAGTGAAACTCTAGCTGACCTATATATAAGTGGTATAATTGCCTTTCTAATTTCTCATCTATAAAACCCTATTTTCCTTCCTTTTATTTCTACTCAACCCACACATTTAACAAATACTGAAGTGTGTAGAAATGGCAAGTTCCTTAGGTCATCACATAAGAAATATTTGTGTTTTCGGTGGATCTAGTCCTCGAAAAGAAAAGGAGTTTTTAGAATCAGCAAATCATCTTGGTCAAGTGCTAACTGAGAGAGATTCATTTAGTATATGGGGGAGGTAGTCTTGGGTTAATGGGAGGTGTATCAATAACTGTATTTTTAGGAGGTAGTCAAGTTTTGGGGGTCGTCCCCGAAGCTTTAGCACAAGGGGACATCATTGGAAAAATAATTGGAGAGGAACTTCAGGTCTCTACAATGTCAGCTCGAATGAATGCAATGTTTAACCATGTTGATGCCTTCATTGCTTTACTAGGTGGTCTAGGCACATTGGAGGAGATATTTTATATTTCCTCTTGGGTCCAACTACACATTCACCATAAACCCATAGGTTTGTTAAATGTTAATGGTTATTATGATAAGTTGTTGTCTTTTCTTGATCACGCTGTCGAATAGGAATGTCTAACATCTTCTGCATAACAAATCATAATCTCTGCTGCTACTGCTGAACAATTGATTGACCAACTACAATCTTTCGTTCCTGTAATTGATCCTTCCATGAGTCGCATAAATTGGTCAACCAAGGAAAGCTGTAAAACGTTTAGATTGGATTTGAGCCTTCATTTGTGAATCTTTGTGTCTTTTGGTTTTATTATTGTGTTTTGTTATTACTTATATTTGTTTCAGTGTGTTTCAGGTTTGTTAATGTTTGTTATTTCAGGTGATATCTTCTATACTCTATCTTTTTACCTTTAAACATTGAGGACAATGTTTTATTTTAGTTGGGGGGAGAGGGTAGTAGCTAAAAAAAAAATTGTGTTTTCTATTTCATAAAACATGTGCAAAATGGTTGTTATTATGATGGCAGAGTAAGGAGAATCTTTTATGACTCTTGAGACGCATCTTAGTAATCATTCGTAACAAAGTCTATATCTTAGTGATATGGTTGAACATTTTCTTGAGATTTTCATGGATGATTTTTTTTGTTTTTGGCAATTCATTTGATGATTGTTTGACTAACTTAGAAAAGTTTTTGACCAGGTGTGAAAAGAAGAATCTTGTGTTGAATTGGGAAAAATATCATTTTATGGCAACAAACGACATTGTACTTGGTCACATTGTTTCATCAAAAAGAATTGAGGTTAACAAATCTAAAATCAAGTTAATTGCTAACTTGCCAACACCAAAATCTATTAAAGATGTTAGATCATTCCTAGAATATGCTGGTTTTTATAGAAGGTTCATCAAAGATTTTAGTGTAATATCTAAGTCTTTAAATACCCTTCTAACAAAGGATAATATTTTTTAATAGACTAAACATTGTGAAAAGGCCTTTGTTAAACTTAAAAACTTGTTTACTTGTGCTCCTGTCATTCAACCTCCTAATTGGTCATTACCTTTTGAAATAATGTGTGATGCTAGTGATTATACCGTAGGTGCTGTTTCAGAACAAAGAAAAGATAGAAAACCTTATGAGATTTACTATGCAAGTAAAACTTTAAATAATGCTCAAATGAATTACACCACCACTGAAAAAGAATTATTTGCAGTAGTATTTGCATGTGAAAAATTCAGGTCTTATCTTGTTGGCTCACCTGTTGTTGTTTTTAGTGATCATGCAGCATTGAAATATCTTTTTTCTAAAAAAGATTCTAAGCCTAGATTAGTGCAGTGGATTTTATTACTTCAAGAATTTGATATCACAATGAAGGATAAGAAAGGCAGCAAAAATATTATTGCAGATCACTTGTCAAGATTGACAACAAATTCAAAAACTGACATCACACCAATCGATGACTAATTTCCTGATGAGTCTTTATTTTTCATCTCTACAATGTCTTGGTTTGCTAATATTGTCAATTTTCTTGTTTCAGGACAATTGCCAGCTCATTGGAGTACTCAAAATAAAAGAAAGTTCTTGAACAATATGAAGAACTTTTATTGGGATGACCCTTATTTATTCAAATATTGTCCTAATCAAATATTTCAAAGATGCATTCCTGACAATGAGGTAAGTAGTGTTATTAAATTTTGTTATTTTAAGGTATGTGGGGGCCATCTCTCATTAAGAAAGACAACTGTAAAAATTTACAAAATGGATTTTATTGGCCCACTATGTTCAAAGACTCACATGCATTTTGCAAGTCTTGTGAAAATGATCAAAAGTTAGGATCAATTTCATATCATATTATGCCTTTAAATCCTATTCTTGTCATTGAGATCTTTGACTGTTAGGGTATAGATTTCATAGGTCTATTCCCTTCATCATTTGATTTCTTGTACATACTGGTCGCAGTAGATTATGTTTCAAAATGGATAGAAGCAATTCCAAGTCGAAACAATGATCACAAAACAGTGATAAAGTTTCTGAAAGAAAATATTTTGAGTCGATTTGGAGTCCCTCGAGCCATAATAAGTAATGGTGGAACACATTTCTGCAACAAGCCATTTAAGTCTTTAATGAAAAAATATAGAATCACACATAAAGTTGCCACCCCTTATCACCCTCAAACAAGTGGATAAGTAGAGCTTACTAATAGGGAGATCACACATATTTTGTAGAAAACAATGAACCCTAATATGAAAGACTGGTTTTTAAGACTTAATGATGCACTCTAGGGTTATCGAATTGCTTATAAAACATCATTAGGTATGTCGCCTTATAGACTAGTCTATGGAAAACCCTATCACTTGCTTGTGGAACTTGAACATAAAGCTTATTGGGCTATTAAAGCTTTCAATTTAAATATGGATGATGCTAGTCAACTACGAAAATTACAAATAAATGAGCTTGAGAAAATAAGAAATGATGCATATGAAAATTCAAGAATTCATAAAGTAAGAATCAAAGAGTTTCATGACAAGAATATACTGAGAAAAACATTCAATGTTGGTCAAAAAGTCTTACTTTATAATTCTCGACTGCATTTATTTTCTGAAAAAATAAGATCAAGATGGAGCGGTCCTTTTATTGTGAAACATATATATCCATATGGGGCCTACGACATCGAGAATCCAAAGAATAATAATGTTTTCATGGTAAATGGACATCGTCTGAAAGTTTACTTTGACAATTTTTCAGTTGAACATGACTCTATTGAATTGGGTGATCCTGTATATAAAGATTGATTATTATTATTATTATTATTTTCTTTTTGAGTGATTTTTGCTAATTTCTTTTACCCCGGTTAAATGGTGGATAACGGTACTCCGTGACTTAAGTCGATTCTTTCAATTTCCCACAATAACTGATATATGTGCATATATTTGTGCAATTCTTTGAATCTCTCTTCCAATTCTCATTTGAAAATGGACACTAATCTTGAAAAATTAAAAAAGTATTTTCCCGTTCTGCCTCAGAATGTGATTACAAAAATTTATCGTGCTAGATGTGCAAGATTGAGTTTGTTAATGAATCATGGAATTCCTGAAGATATTCGCTGGTTGATTGAAGCAAAGGTTCAATTATCAAGTGAGTCCTCTAACTCCTTCATTTCACACATGCCTGAAATAGGTAAAAGCATTTTTGTAAAGAAACATCATGCAAAACGACTAAAAGTCTGTCATCGATGTGCTAGATGGACTTGTAATGCACAATGTCGTTCTTTAGGAATGGTATCAATAAATCGTGAAGATAAAATATAATTCATTAAGGATGGCTTAAGTAAGGAGTCTTTAGATAATCTTCTATTGACTCTTGAGATGCATCCTAGTGGAGATGTGCATCTTGCAATCCATAATTTATTACCACTATTTCATAAAGAACATCATCGATTTAGTCTTGGGAATCTGACTGAAAAAAGACCTTATTTGCTAGTTTTTAAGAAAACTGGATGAGAAGCCTATCCCCGATCCATAGAGGATGTTTAAGCTATTTTTGGATGTAAAACCAAGGGAAGATGTGAGCCACAATCACAACTACTTGTACATACACATGTTTTTTCAAAAGTAAATAAATAAATAAAGAGATAGAGAGAGAGAGTGTGTGTGTGTGTACAAGACTCTAACTGGCCTAGATATAGGTGGTATGATTGCCTTTCTAATTTCTCATATATAAAACCCTCTCTTCCTTCCTTTTATTTCTACTCAACCCATATATTTAACAAATACCAAAGTGTGTAGAAATGGCAAGTTTCTCAAGTCATCATATATGAAATATTTATGTTTTCGGTGGATCTAGTCTTGGAAAAGAAAAGAAGTTTTTAGAATCAGCAAATCATCTTGGTCAAGTACTAACTGAGAGAAAGATTCATTTAGTGTATGAGGGAGGTAGTTTTGGGTTAATGGGAGGTATGTCAATAGCTGCATTTTTAGGAGGTAGTCAGGTTTTGGAGGTCGTCTCCGAAGCTTTAGCATAAGGGGACATCATTGGAAAAACAATTGGAGAGGAATTTCAGGTCTCTACAATGTCAGCTCGAATGAATGCAATGTTTAACCATGTTGATGCCTTCATTGTGTTACCAGGTGGTCTAGGCACATTGGAAGAGATCTTTCATATTTCTTCTTGGGCCCAACCCATAAACTCATAGGTTTGTTAAATGTTAATGGTTATTATGATAAGTTGTTGTCTTTTCTTGATCATGCTGTGGAACAAGAATTTTTATCTTTTACACGACAAATCATAATCTCTACTGCTACTGTTGAACAATTGATTGACCAACTACAATCTTTCATTCCTGTAATTGATCCTTCCATGAGTCGCATAAATTAGTCAACTAAGAAAAACTGTAAAAAGCTTAGATTGGATTTGAGTCTTCATTTGTGAATCTTTGTGTCTTCTGGTTTTATTATTGTGTTTTGTTGTTTCTTATATTTGTTTCAGTGTGTTTCAGGTTTGTCAGTGTTCATTTTTTCAGATGATATCTTCTATACTCTATCTTTCTACCTATAAACATTAAGGACAATGTCTTGTTTTAGTTGGGGAGAGAGGTAGTAGCTAAAAAAAATTGTGTTTTTTATTTCATAAAGCATGTGCAAAATTATTGTTACTATGATGACAGAATACGGAGAACATTTTATGACTCTTGAGACGCATTTTAATAATCATTCGTAACAAGGTCTATCATAATACTTCTTGAAATATTCAGATTTACAAACTCTCACATTGTTATCACTTAATTATGTTCATATACTTATTTAACATGTATTCTTAAAACTTAATTTACACACACACTTTAACATATGATTGTGGGTTGCATATTGAATTATTATATTATTTATGTTCTTTTGTTAAAGGTAATAACTAAGGAAAATGGATAATATATAATTAAAAAAAAGAAAAAAAAGAAAAAAATGATAATAATAAAAATATAGATAAGTTTGGTTTCGTAGCCTCTCTAACCTAAACAATTAAGTCTGAAGGGGTGTTTTAACACCTAATACCCTAAAGTCAATTGACTTGAAAGCTATTGGTCCAACGCTTGTTACATGGGTTGAGGAGAAAAGCTTAAGGGAATCAAACATTGCACTATCTACATATCAGTATCTCCGACCCGAGTTACTAAGCTCGTAGGGGTGTCTTAACACCTAATGCCCTAAGAGCAACTGGTATGGGAGTCATTAACTGAAAGTTCATTACATAAGTTAAAAATGCATGATGTTTTAAATTATATGTATATATATTAAAAAAAAGATAAAAATAATAATCCCAACACAAGGAAGTTAACCTTAAATATTAGAACAAAAATTTTGTTTTCTTCCAAGAAAAGCCCCATAATTATGTGTTTATACATTGAGCACAAAAGAAAGGTTTATGAATATCTACTTAAGAGGTATTAAGCAGGTATATAAATTTAATGATAGTTTGTTTATCTGGATAGATTAATGGAAGTTAAATGATGACTACCTTGCTTTGTGGAATTTACAAAGTATTTTTCTATTTTAACGTTTTGATTACTAGGGACTAGTAATAAGCTAGTTAGGGGGTGTGATTGATACTTAAAAGTGTGTTTTTATCAAGGTTTTATATCATCATTTTGCACTTGAAGTATCAATAACTCCTTAACTAAATCATGTTTTATAATAATATATATAATAATATAAGATATCTTTAATTTGTGCTAAATGTTCATTTTAAATGCAAGTCTATCACATAAATAAAAGGATTGATTGATGAATTTAAGAACTGAAATTGAAAGGATAAAGAGATGGTCAAACTTAGAAAAGAGATGTCAGTGCAATCCAAACCTGAACACTACTCTGTAATTAGGTTATATCTGGAGCTATAGATCTCAAATTTGGGTCTACTTTATATGGATGGAAAGGTAAGATATAAGTCATAACTTTCATATGGAGCCCAAGATCTAAAAAGGCTATTTTCAAGTCCAAATTGTTGCAACAACAAAAAAGCCCAAATCTGTCCTCCAACCTGAGCATTGTTCAGTATTTTGGCCATATCTAGAGTTCTAGAAGTCGAAATGAGCTAAATTGTTTACACAAGAAAGATGAGACAATTTCCTACAACTTTTATATTTTCAAGTGGCTCTAATTTAGACGTTATCAATGACGTTTTGGGCAGACAAGAGAAGATAAGGATTGTCACCAAATCAAGAGTTGTTCACCCACTCATTAATTAGTCATTAAATCAATAGTTCTCAATTTTGGCATTTAAAAGGAGGCATTTGCCATGCATTTAGGCATCTTGGTCTCCAGATCAAGATCATGCTTTTGCTTTCTCTTTTTGTATTTTTGTAATGTTTATGCTTTGCTTTCATTAATATTAAGTTTCTGCCTTTCAATTCATTTCCTTTGCTTTATTTACTTTTATCTTATTTATGTTCTTGTTTTGTTCATTTATTTTTCTGTCTTTCATTATGTCTAGCTAAGTTTATTATGTCAAGGTGAAAAGGGTATATTAATGGTGTAAAAATAAGTATAGTGTAAACTTAAGATGGACTTTAATATTTAATACTAACATGTTTTATATTTGTTATCATGTTCACTCTTTAATACTTTGGTTGTTAAATGACTAATCTTGATTTATGTTGTATAACACTTGGTACAACAAATGCTTGGCATTTTCATAACCCATACTGTATGGTATAACTGACACCTGATCTATGAAAGGAACTTGATTTGTTGTTAACATAAGTTATAATCATGAATGCTTGATGAGATTTACAAGTATTAGCATTAATCGAATAAGATGACTAATGTAATCATGTTAACAATCTATAATATGATTGGAACCTCCTTTGTGTGTGGTTTCCAATTGAAAAATAAGAGTTTGTACTATACTTGTTTAACATGCCATTAATGGATCCTCTAACCTTCACATTGTTTGTTATCATTATTTAATCCTTACTTTAATTTTCCATCTCAAAGTTCTCATCAATTTTTCTTCTTCTTTTTCTTTATTATTATTATTGTTGTTACTACTACTACTACTATTACTACCACCACTACTAGTATTATTAGTATTATTATTGCTACTATTATTGTTGTTTTTTATAATCGTTGTTTATAATTTGTACAATTAACCTTCCTATGGTTCGAACCTGATCTTACCGGGATATTTATTACTTTGAGACTCTTACACTTGAAAGAAGAGATTAATCTTTTAGTCGTGTCAAGTTTTTGGCACCGGCGTCAGGGAGTGTTTTAGTTGGGGATCTACACTTTTAGTTGGGGGGGTGTGATTGATACTTAAAAGTGTATTTTTATCAATCATTAAATTTTACTTATATTTCTTGTAAGTGGACTAAAAGATCATGACCTTCAAATTCACAGATTATCAGGTAAGTAATTCACTATAGGTATGTATTTTGTCACTACATACCTATAGTGATAAAATTTAATGAAATTACTTATCTTATTGTTGGGAATGCATCTTCAAAATATTTGATCAGGACAATAATTGAATCAGTAAGGGTCATCCCAATAAAAAAAGCACATTGCTAAAAATTTTTATCAAAAGTGACAACAGATTCGACACTCGACAAAATGACAAACATGAGGTAAGTAAAGTTTATGCATTGTTGTTCTCACTCTTTCAACTAAAATTTGGGTGATTTCTCCAACCAAGGTTGTATGTTTGTGGGTATGGGTTATGGTTGGCCCTCTATAAACTATTTAAATATTTGAAAACTCATCCCTATAGTGATAAAATTTAATGAAATTACTTACCTCATTGTTGGGAATGCATCTTTGAAATATTTGATCAGGACAATAATTGAATAAGTAAGGGTTATCTCGATAAAAACTCTTCATTTCGTTCAAAAACTTTTCTTTGTCTTAGGTACTCTAATCAACTGGAAAATCTCCTAAAGCAAGAAAATAGATATTTTTATCATGTTAAGGCATTGGACTAAGAAAAAGTAAGGATTCGTTAGCAAAGTAATCATCGATTGGTGTGATGTTAGATGTCAAATTTGTTGTCACTTTTAACAAAAGATCTGCATCAATATTTTTGGTGCATTTTTTATCCGTGATTTCTTCCTTAGAATAAATCATTGGGATGATTTAGAGGGTTTTATAGATGAAAAATTAAAAGGGCAATCATACCACCTATATGTAGGCCAGCTAGAGTCTCTCTCTCTCTCACACACACTCTCTCTCTTTATTTATTTATTTACTTTTGAAAAAACATGTGTATGTACAGGTAGTTGTAATTGTGGCTCACATCTTCCCTTGGTTTTACGTCCAAGAACGGCTTAAATGACCTCTATGGGTCGGGGATAGGCTTCCCATCCAGTTTTCTTAAAAACTGGCAAATAGGGTCTTTTTTAGTTAGATTCTCAAGACTATGTTAAACATGTTCTTTATGAAATTGGGTTCATAAGTCATGAATTGCACGATACTTATCTCGATTATGATGAGACTTAAGAATCAATAAAAGATTATCTAAAGACTCTATGTGTTTTGAAATATATCCCACCTTTTGACAATTTTCACGGGTTTTGCGGGATACATCTGATTCCTTGAATATGGTGGGCTAATAAAATTTGCTTTGTAAGATTTCTACTGTCCTCTTTTTTTACGAGAAATGATCCCCACGTGCCCTATAATGATAAAATTTAATGAAATTACTTATCTCATTGTTGGGAATGCATCTTCGAAATATTTGATCAGGACAATATTTGATTAGAGTCATCACAATAAAAGCTCTTCACTTCGTTCAAAAACTTTTCTCTGTCTTGGGTACTCCAATTAGCTGGCAAATCTTCTAAAGCAAGAAAATTAATATTTTTATCATACCAAGGCATTGGACTAAGAGAAAGTAAGGATTCGTTAGGAAAGTAATCATCAATTGGTGTGATGTTAGATGTTGAATTTGTTGTCACTTTTGACAAAAGATCTGTATCAACATTTTCGGTGCATTTTTCATCTGTGATTTCTTCCTCAGAATAAATCATTTGTGAATCTTCAGATTCATCCAATTCATTTTTACTTAAAGTAGATTCAAGTTGATCATAAACGAATTCGTCAATATGATCTACTTCTTGTAAATCATTATCATCTCTAAGTTACTTGCAAATGTTGAAAATATTTATCTCGAATGTCATGTTTCCAAATGATAGCTTCATCAATCCATTCATACAATTAATCAATGCATTAAAAGTTGCAAGAAACGGACATCCTAAAATAACAGCAAATGAATTACATACTTCAACAAATTGTGTGTCCAGGACAATAAAATCCATGGGATAAATGAATTTATCGACTTGTACTAGCACATCTTCAATTATTCCTCTAGGCACTTTTACAGATCTATCGGCAAGTAAAAGAGTTATAAAAGTTGGTTTTAACTCACCTAAATTGAGACTTTGAAAAACTGAATATGGAAGTAAATTCACACTAACACCAAGATCAAGTAAGGCTTTTTCAATTTTTTGTTCTCCAATAAAGAAAGAAATTTTAGGACAACTAGGATCTTTATATTTCAAAGCATTATTGTTCTGAAGAATGACACTTACTTGTTTGACTAAAAAGGCTTTCTTTTCACATTTAGTTTCCTCTTCACAATGCATAGATCTTTTAAAATTTTAACATAGGAAGGAACCTGTTTAATAGCATCCAACAAAGGTATATTGATTCTTACTTGTTTGAAAGTTTCAAAGATTTCAGAGTTGTGATTGACTTTTCTTTGTTTGGTTATGACTTGAGGAAATGGAAGTGCTGACGGAGAATCAGTCTTTTCTTTTTAATTTTGAGATTTAACCTCTTCCTTACCCTCAAAGATTGACTCATCATCTTTCTCATAAGGTTCAAGAGAGGGCTTTTCAATAACCTTATCATTGCGAAGAATAGTGACTGATTTGACTTGATCCATGTGTTGGTTTCCGGAACTATTTGCATTTGCATTGTATTGCCCCTTGGGATTTTATTGTGGTTGAGATACTAACTTACCTTTCTCTTGGAAACTAAGAGCAAATGTCAATTTTGCAAGAGTATCTTTAAAATTTGTCATGTTTTGAGTAAGTTGAGTATTGATTGTCTCTTGCTTTTCAATGAATGCATGCAATGTTTTCTCAAGATTTCTTCTAGGAGGTGAAACATAAGGAGGTGCATATCCATGAGAATTTTGGAAATTGTGATGTGCTTAAAACGGTGGTTGTAAAGTTTGTACATTGTTATTATCACTCTTCCAACTGAAATTTAGGTGATTTCTCCAACCAGGTTTGTATGTGTGCGAGTATGGGTTATGACTGGTCCTTTGAAAACTGTTTAAAGCATGAGCTTGTTCATGGAAATATTCCTTAAAAGAAGGCAAGGTTGGACAATAGTTGGTTGAGTATTCATTTATTTCACAGATTTGACACACAATGTTTTCAACAGATTTTAATTAACCAGTCTTTTTCAATTCCAGTGCTTTGACTTTTCTAACTAAAGATGCAAACTTGGCTTGAAGGACATGATCTTCCCAAGGTTGTACATACCTCCACTAGATGTATAAGTTTGAGTTTTTAAATAAACAACCTTAGGGAAGATCATAACCTTCAATATCACACATTATTAGGTAAGTAATTTCACTATAAGTATGTATTTTGTCACTACATACCTACAGTGATAAAATTTAATGAAATTACTTACTTTATTATTGGAAATGCATCTTCAAAAATTTTTATCAGGACAATAATTGAATAAGTAAGGATCATCTTAATAAAAATTTTATACATTGCTCAAAAATTTTCTTTGGTCTTCAGTACTCTAACAAAAATCCTGAAGAGCATGAGAAAATGAAAGTGCTGGAGGGGAATCAGTCTTTTCTTTGTAATTTTCAGATTCTACCCCTTCCTTACCCTTAGAGATTGACTCATCATCTTTCTCACAAGGTTCAAGAATTGATTTTTGAATAACCTTACCACTACAAAGAGTGATGACTGATTTGACTTAATCCATGTATTGACTTCCAGGACCACTTGCATTTGTTTTGTATTGCCCTTTGAGATTTTGTTGTCATTGAGATGAAAACTTACCTTTCTCTTGAAAACTAAAAGTAGATGTGAATTTTGCAAGAGTGGTCCAACTACACATTCACCATAAACCCATAAGTCTATTAAATATTAATGGTTATTATGATAAGTTGTTGTCTTTTCTTGATTATACTATGGAATAGGAATTTCTAACATCTTCTGCACGATAAATCATAATCTCTGCTGTTACTACTAAACAATTGATTGACCAATTACAATCTTTCATTCCTATAATTGATCCCTCAATGAGTCGCATAAATTGATCATCTAAGGAAGGTCGTAAAAAGCTTAGATTAGATTTGAGTCTTTATTTGTAATTTTTTTTATTTTTTTCTTGTATTTTGTTGTTTTTTATATTTGTTTTAGTGTGTTTCAGGTTTGTCATTGTTTGTTATTTTAGGTGATATCTTCTATACTTTATCTTTCTACCTTAGAACATTGCGGACAATGTCTCGTTTTGGTTGGGGGGAAAGGGTAGTAGCTAAAAACAAAATAACTGTGTTTTCGATTTCATAAAATATGTGCAAAATTGTTGTTACTATGATGGCAGAGTAAATGAGATCTTTTTATAACTCTTGAGATGCATCTTAGTAACCATTCTTAATAAGGTCTATTATAATATTTCTTGAAATATTCAGGTTTACAAACTCTCGCATTACTATTACTTAATTCTACTCATATACTCATTTAACATGTATTCTTAAACCTTCATTTACACACACACACTTTAACAAATGATTGTGGGTTGTATACTGGATTATTATATTATTTATGTTCTTTTGTTAAAGGTAACAACTAAGAAAAAAGGGATAGTATATAATTAAAAAAGAAAAACACAAAAAAACAAAAAAATAATGATAATAAAAATATAGATAAGTTTGGTTTCGTAAGCTCTCTAACCTAAACAATTAAGCCCGAGGGGGTGTTTTAACACTTAATACCCTAAAGTCAACTGACTTGGGAGCTATTGGCCCGACGCTTGTTACATGGGTTGAGGAGAAAAGATTAAGGGAATCAAACATTGCACTATCTACGTATCAGTATCTATGACCCGCGTTACTAAGCTTGTAGCAGTGTCTCAACGCCTAATGTCCTAAGACCAACTAGTCTGGGAGTCATTCACTAAAAGATGCATGGTGTTTTAAGTTATATGTATATATATTTAAAAAAAAAAAGAAATAATAATAATGATAATCTCAACCCAAAAAAGTTAACCTTAAATATTAGAACAAAAATTTTATTTTCTTCCAAGAAAAGCCCTATAATTATGAGTTGATATATTGAGCATAAAAGAAAGGTTTATTAATATCTTGTTTAAAAGTTATTAAGCAGATATATAAATTTAATGAGAGTTTGTTTATCTGGATAGATTAATGGAAGTTGAATGATGAATACCTTACTTTATGGAATTTACAAAGTATTTTTCTATTTTAACGTTTTGATTATTAGGAACTAATAATAAGCTGGTTAAGGGGTGTGATTAGTACTTAAAAGTGCATTTTTATCAAGGTTTTATATCATCATTTTACAGTTTAAGTATTAATAACTCCTTAACTAAAGCATGTTTTATAATAACGTATCTAATAATATAAGATACCTTTAATTTGTGGTAAATATTTATTTTAAATACAGGCCTATCATATAAATGAAAGGATTGATTGAGGTAAATATTTATTTTAAATACAGGCCTATCATATAAGTGAAAGGATTGATTAATGAATTTAAAAACTAAAATTGAAAGGACAAAGAGATAGCCAAACTTAGAAAAGAGATGTCGGTGCAATCCAAAATAGAACATTATTCTGTAATTGGATCATATCTAGAGTTGTAAATCTCAAATTTAGGTCTACTTTTATATTGATGAAAAGGTAAGACATAGGCCTACAACTTTCATATGGAGCCTAAGATCTGAAAAGGTCATTTTCAAGTTCAAATTATAGCAACAACAAAGAAGTCTGAATTTGTTTTCCAGCCCGAGTGCTATTTAGTTTTTAGCCTATATATGGAGTTCTAGAAGTACAAATGACCTGAAGTTTTTACACAAAAAAGTTGAGATAATTTCCTACAACTTTCATGATTTCAAGTGGCTTTAATTTTGAATTTATCAATGACATTTTAGGTAGATAAAAGAAGATAAGGAATGTCATGTTATCAAAATTGGATCAATGGCATCTTGGTGTCCAGATCAAGATCATGCTTTTGTTTTCTCTCTTTGTATTTTTTGTAATGTTTATGCTTTGTTTTTATTAATATCAAGTTTATACCTTTCATTTCCTTTCATTTACTTAGTTAACTGTTATCTTATTTATGTTTTTATTTTGTTTATTTATTTATTTTTCTTTCATTATGTTTAGTTAAATTTATTATGTCAAGGTGAAAAGGTAACACTAATAGTGTAAGAATATGTATAGTGTAAACTTAATATGGATTTTAATGTTTGATACTACATGTTTTGTATTTGTTATCTTGTTCACTCTTTAATATTTTGCTTGTTAAATGACTAATCTTGATTTATATTGTATAATACTTGGTACAACAAATGCTTAACACTTTCATAGTTCATATTGTATGGTATAACCGATACTTGAGTTTTGAAAAGAACTTGATTTGTTCTTAATATAAGTTATAATTATGAATGCTTGACAAGATTTACAAGTATCAACATTAATCGAATAAGATGACTAATGTAATCATGTTAACAATCTATAATCTAATTATAACCTCCTTTGTGTGTGGTTTTCAATTGAATAATAAGAATTTATACTATACTTGTTTGACATATTATTAGTGGAACCTCAAACTTTAACATTTGTTATTATCATTGTTTAATCCTTACATTAATATTCCATCTCGAAGTTCTCATTTTTCTTTTCTTCTTCTCTTTTTTTTCTTTATTATTATTAATAGTAGTATTAATATTATTACTACTACTACTGTTGTTGTTGTTGTTGTCATCTATAATTTATACATTTAACCTCTTTGTGATTCAATCTCGATCTTGCCGAGTTATTTATTACTTTGACACTCCTTCACTTCAAAGAAAATATTAATTTTTTAATCATGTCAGTCAGATAATACTAAATTTTGAAACTCAATTAAATAAGAAAATAAAATCATAAATCCAAAATTTTCAAGTATGAGAACACATAAATTAACTAATTGTGAGGCCCGATTTTAATATTAAGGAACTGTTGAGGATGAGGAGTTTAGTTTGGTTATGGTTTTGCCACCAATGGTGGCTTGACGAAGCACTCATAATTTCTCTCTTCCCTGACTTTTTCTTTGATGAATTGTTGCTGTGACAGGGGACAAGGTAGGGATCGAGGGAGAAACTTCACGGTGCTTAAGTAGAATTTTATAAGTTACAGCTTAAATTGTTAATTAACATGTCATCGAATCCAATAAAAAACATAAATTATGTCTAACTTTCAATTAGTATAAAAAATTAAAGAGACAAGTTAGTTTAATTATTTCAAGATTAATTTTAAATAAATTTTTTATTGAAGTTTCAAATTTAAAATATAACTAACTCAAATTATTATATATTCAAATATTATTTAAATATTTCTTGTAGATAATTAATTTAAATTTGAAATCTCATGTCAATTAAAAATTTATATGATTACTAATTTTAAAATTTATAAGATTATTTGAGATATACACCAAACATTCATGTTAATAAAAAAAAATCAAACTAAATTAAAATGAATTCATTTAAATTAATATTCGTTAACTTGCAGGAGATTTTCTGAATGAAAATATTAAGACTATATTTAAAAGACAATTAGATTTAGCATTGAGGTGAGTTTTCCTCGAAATGTTATCCTGAGCAAAATTCATCGACTTTCGGTCGGATTGTTCCGCATCAAGTTGTGTTACCCTAAAAAGAACAAATTCCTCACTCCTCCGAAACTTGAAAAAGTCCCCGACAACAGGACTCGTCGGGCATTATAGAATCTTTAACGTACTTTGTTGTAATTTAACAGTCCCAATTGATCAATCCTGGTTCCCTGCGAAACCCTCGTCTATAAATAACTCCTGTCCCGGAACCATTCCAGGTCTCTCAAGCTCTCCCGTCTCCGTTGTCTGTCCTTGGATAGATCCATTGCGCAATCATGTTGGTCTATCAAGATCTTCTCTCTGGTAATTTCGTAGGTCTTTCTATTTGCTTATTATTTCTCGGATCTGTCTGTCGTTTATTATGCATGGAAGTTTTATATTCGTGGTGAATTTTGAATCTAATAACCCCGATGCGATTTTTTAATATAAAAAAAATAGTATTGGTTTGCGATTTTGTTGCTTGGTTTGATTGAAATCTTGGATGGGTTTTTGTTTTTTAATTTGATTGTTTGCAAAGATGATTTATGGGTTTTTATTTATTTGTGTTTTTGCGGGTAGATGAGGACAGTGTCAGTCATGGAATATTTAGGTTTTTTTTCGGACTGACGTGGTTGTTTGTGGTTTTTTATTAGGTGATGAGCTTCTCTCGGACTCTTTCCCCTACAAGGAAATTGAGAATGGGATACTGTGGGAAGCTGAAGGAAAGGTTAGTGTTACTTAATTTTTTATTGCTTTAGTTAGACTGTGAATCTCAGGTTGTTGATGTTGAGTTGATTTGTGTTTAGTGGGTTGTTCAAGGAGCTGTCGATGTAGACATTGGCGCTAATCCTTCTGCCGAAGGAGGTGATGAGGATGAGGGTGTTGATGACCAAACTGTCAAGGTGGTTGACATTGTTGACACATTTAGGCTCCAGGTGAGTTTCTTGTGCGATTTGTTGAATGTCTTCAGTTGTTTTTTAAGTGTTGAATGATAAATTCTGGGGTAGAAGTTGATAAAAAGTTTGGTTGGTCGAAATTTTCAGGAGCAACCTGCTTTTGACAAGAAGCAGTTTGTTACTTATATGAAGAGATTTATCAAGCTGTTGTCGGAGAAACTCGATGACGAAAACAAAGAACATTTTAAGAAAAACATTGAGGGAGCCACCAAGTTCTTGCTTTCGAAGATCAAGGACTTCCAATTGTAAGTGCCTTTTAATTGATTGATGCTCTAATCCATTGTTTGCTTTGATGTGGGGTTCTACCAGGTCCTCTTTTTTTTCAATTTTTTCCCCAACTTATGCTCTATGGTTTTCATTGGTATTTACGAGGCTGCACGTGTCTTGCAGCTTTGTGGGGGAGAGCATGCATGATGATAGTGCTTTGGTCTTTGCTTACTACAAAGAAGGTGCCACCGATCCAACGTTTTTGTACTTTGGTCATGCTTTGAAGGAGGTCAAGTGCTAAAAAGTGCCAATAGCTGGCTTCAAAGTGCAATTGCTTGCTTTATTAGTTCTAGTTTTATCCCTGAATGCCTCCTTTTTTATCTTATGTGCTGGTGGACTTGAGGATTTGTGCCTTCCATTTTGGGTTAATTATTGTTTGTTAACTATAATGAGCTCTTCATTAATGGGTATTTATGTTTTGCTTGACAAATAATTTAATGTGTCAATCCAGAAGTTTACTCAAAAAAAAAATCTGCCTCTTCTCCATTTCTTTGATTTACAGTGTTACTTGCAAGCATCCTTACCAGTCTCTCATTATTTAAAATGGACAACAACAAAAATTATGCTTTTCTATTGCGACTAGAATTTTTGCATGTTTTGTCTGATTGGAGCTCGCAACTGTTTGTTTGGTTCTTGTATGATGCCTTGAAGGCAAATTAGCAGCCCTTTTGGGTGTGGAACTGTCTGCCTACGGCAGTAGCAGGAACTTTTGTATTAGTCCTTGATCGCAGATGTTTGCTTCCTAGTGAATCACTGCCAGACCTTGATCTCAGATGTTTTGTGCAACCTCTGTAATTAAAGTTTACTGGTGAAGTGCTCCAGAGGCCGCCGATGAGTGGATGGCATAGCTATTGTTCAGAAGTGTACTTATATTGCTGAAGTACCATGTTTGACTCAAATGGGTGCTGATAAATTCTTAACTGTGAACGATAATTTTTTGTATTGTTTTCTTTGTTTTACTTGGTAGCCAGATCCACTAACTGTATGTTCACGAAGTTTCATGTGGTCCACCAAAATTAGAACATTAAGAAATAATGATCAGATGCTCGGATGTGATCAACACTCCAGCATCTTCCTGCAGCATCTTTAGGATTCCAATCAGAATATAGCATAATGACAAGAACTTTCATTCCAGAAAATCAAGCAAAGCAGGATCAATTTTCAATGGAATTGTGATATCTCTGCTCCTTACAAATAGGAGTAAATGGGAGTAATTATTTTATGGATTGGATTAGTTTTTATTAAAAAAACAACTAAAACTAATCCGAAATCACTTCAAACTAGTTAGTTTTGGTTTGGTTAAGTTTTTTTTTAAAGAATAGTTCTAAACTTGGTTTTTTTAGTTTGACTTGGTTTTTTTGGTTTGGTTTGATTTTTCTGGATTGGATTTGTTTTTTTTTTTGGTTCTATTTTTTGGTTTGACTTGATTTTGATTTGGTTTTTGTTGATTTTTTTATTGGGTTTGGTTTGGTTTTTTTAGTTTTAGGCTTACAAAACTAAAATTAAACCAAACTGGTTTGTATTTTTAAAATTCTAAATAGTTTAATTAGTTTTTTTTTTATTTGGTTTTTTCAATTATTTTTTTTCTAGTTTTCTTTGTTTAATTGGTTTTTCAGGGTTTTTTTTAATCCTTATTTTTAAATTAATCCATAATATTTACACTAAAAAACAAAGAAATAGCGCCTCTCAGTAATCATGTTGTTAACTTTTAAGTTATATATTAATATTTTATATATTTTGATGTTAACAATTAAAATAAAATAAACTAATGATATACTTTGATGAAATTAAGTTTTAACATGTCTATATGAAGATTATGATTATATCAAGTAAGGAATTAAATGAGAAAATTCATCAACAAGTTTAAGAAGAGTGATCATTTTCAGTTTAGTTTGGTTTTTATCAAAAAAAAGCAACCAAATTAATTTAAAAAAATCAAAACTAAATTGAAATTGGTTCAAATCGATTGGTTTTGGTTTGGTTTGGTTTTTTAGATAAAAATCGGTTCAAATTGGTTTAACTTGGTTTTTTCAGCCTGGCTTGGTTTTGGCTTGGTTTTTTCTGGTTTGACTTAATTTTTTCAGCTTGACTCAGTTTTTTTCTGGTTTTTTTTATTTGGGTTCGATTAGGTTTTTCAGTTTCAAACTTATAAAATCAAAATTGAACTTGTTGTTTTTTTTAAAAAAATTAATCGGCTTAATCAATTTTTTCATGGTTTATTTTTTTTCCGGTTTTCTAAGTTTAATTGGTTTTTCAGTTTTTTTACTCACCCCTACTAAGAAGCAAAGCAAGTGAAGACTTAATTCTTAAGGATTCTTTTTAATACTTATTAGTAAATCTTTAATCTTACTCAATAGCAAACTACAATGAACCCATACACTTCACACTGCATATATAAATAAGATTGATATACTTTTAATCAATTCAAGTTTAAAATTATCAAAATTGCCTTTTAAACTGAACCAATTGACTTATTAAACATATCAAGTGAATTAGTCGACCATTGTTCATTCGTAATGAACACCTAAGAATTTTATAGGAATCAGTCGACTGAATGATGTGGTCATTTGAATCAGTTGTCCACTTTAACCATCAAAGATATTTTAATGACTATAAACGACTAGTTTCTTTTGTAAATATATATATAGCTCTCTTTTATGCAAAATAAATAAGATTTTTTGAATACATATGATTTAGAAGCTATTCCAAAATAAATGTTAATGAGTAAGCTATAAAGAATATAGTTTTTAATTGTACAATCTACTATTTAATAGAGTGAATCTTGTTGTAAACATAACATAATTGTAAACACTTGAGAATTTGAATCAACTCTTGACATTTGTGAGATATTGTCACCAAGAAAAAAAAATCTTGAAGAGAAAATATCTTCAAGTTATGAAATTGATTGGTGTGAATTCATCAAGGACATTATATCTTTCACTTGGATTGGTAAAAAATATAATACTTAAATACAATTAGTACTTGAAGTATGGATGCAGACTTATCATATCATGTTAAAAAGTTCTCACATATATAAGTTTGCTTAAACTTAACTAAAATGATAACCACTAGCTATAATGTTTAAAATGAAAGAGCATTTACCTAAAGGTCACCCATCTTTGATGATAATGGTTATGTTTGGAAAGCTAGGATGATTATATATCTTTAATTTATTGATTATGATCTAATGCTATCTATTGAAAATGAACATCAAAAGCTTACAAAGATTGAAAATAATATAACAATTCCTAAACCTAGAAGTGAGTATATCGACAATGATAAGAAGTTGTTTTCTATGGATGTTAAAGCAATGAACACTTTGTATTGTGCCTTAAATAGAAGTGAGTTTAAGAAAATCTCATCTTCTAAAAATGCTAGGGATATATATGGCATGCTTTAGAAGTAATTCATAAAGGTACTAATCAAGTTAAAGAATTCAAAATCAATATGAGTTATTCAAAATGCTTCCAAACGAATCCATAAATAGTATGTTTACTAGAATAACAACTATCACTAATAGTTTGGATGTATCAACCTTTTCCGAATAGCTTTCATGACTTCGGGCTGCATGATTTTAGAATCAACTGCTCTCTGATACCAATTGTCACAGGGTTAAATTCTTCACACTGACAACCCTATACAACAATCTAATCCCATGATCCTCTATAATCCTATGATCTTAGTAGCTTATAGAACAACCCAGTCTTGCCCTATGTTCTGCCTTATGATCCCATGATCTGGATGTCCATAACTGCCACGTTCTACATGTCCACCTGGCACTCCCAACTACCAATTTCTACTGTGTCTGTTGTTAGCTTAGAAGGTCTATGATTTAAGCCCCACACCCATACCTAATTAGGAGCTCAATTACTCATACGAACCATCGCACGCTACTGCCAAAGTTGTTTATGCCTATGCAAGGCTACAGTTTTCCATCAATGCTAAATTCTAGGCAGTGTGCTTTTGTTCGTGTATCCTTACACTTAGAGCTCTAATAAACCACCCCTATTAGAAGAGTCTGATGTCCTCGTCAGAAAAGACATGAGGTAGTCTTATACTTGATCCTTAAATTGCCATAAATTTATGTCCTTCTCCCACAAATCATCTGTGTTTTTTAATTAGTACTTAAAAGTACATTTTTATCAAGGTTTTATATCGTCATTTTACAATTGAAATATCATTAACTCCTTAACTAAAACATGTTTCATAATAACATATCTAATAATATAAGATACCTTTAATTTATAGTAAATATTCATTTTAAATGCAGGCTTATCACATAAATGAAAGGATTGATTGATGAGTTTAAGAATTGAAATTGAAAGGACAAAAAGATGGTCAAACTTAGAAAAGAGATGTTGGTGTAGTCCAAACCAGAATACTGTTTGGTAATTGGGTCATATTTAGAGCTGTAGTTCTCGGATTTAGGTCTACTTTATATGGATGGAAAGGTAAGACATAGGCTTATAACTTTCATATGGAGCCTAAGATTTAAAAAGGTCATTTTCAAGTCCAAATTGTAGCAACAACAAAGAAGTCTGAATTTGTCCTCTAGCCCGAGCACTATTTAGTTTTTGACCCATATCTGGAGTTTTAGAAGTTCAAATGATCTCAAGTTTTTACCTTAGAAAGCTGAGATAATTTCCTACAACTTTCAGGTTTTCAAGTGGTTCTAATTTTAACGTTATCAATGATGTTTTGGGCAGACAAGAAAAGATAAAGATTGTCACCAAGTCAAAAGTTGGTCACCCACTCATCAATTAGTCATCAAATTAATAGTTCTCAATTTTGGCCTATAAAAAGAGGCATTTGGCATGCATTTAAGCATCTTAGCCTCCAAATCAAGATCATGCTTTTATTTTATCTCTTTATATTTTTGTATTACTTAAGTTTTATTTTCATTAATATCTTGTTTATGCCTTTCATTTCCTTTCCTTTACTTAGTTAACTTTTATCTTATTTATGTTCTTATCTTGTTTATTTATTTTTCTTTCTTTCATTATGTTTAGCTAAGTTTATTATATCAAGATGAAAAGGTTACACTAATGGTGTAAGAATAAGTATAGTATAAACTTAATATGAACTTTAATGTTTAATACTAACATGTTTTGTATTTGTTATCTTGTTCACTCTTTAATACTTTACTTGTTAAATGACTAATCTAGATTTATGTTGTATAACACTTAGTACATCAAATGCTTGACACTTTCATATCTCATACTGTATGGTATGCCCGACACCTGAGCTATGAAAGGAACTTGATTTATTGTTAACATAAGTTATAATCATGAATGTCTGACGAGATTTACAAGTATTAACATTAATTGAATAAGATAACTAATGTAATCATGTTAACAGTTTATAATTTGATTAAAACCTCCTTTATATGTGGTTTCCAATAGAATAATAAGAGTTTATACTATACTTGTTTGACATACCATTAGTGGACCCTCTAACTTTACATTTGTTGTTATCATTGTGCAATCCTTACATTAATCTTCTATATCAAAGTTCTTATCAACTTCTTCTTTTTTTTTCTTTATTATTATTATTACTACTACTACTATCATTACTATTACTATTACTGTTGTTGTTGTTGTTGTTGTTGTGTTATTGTTATTGTTGTTGTGTTGTTGTTATCTATAATTTATACAATTAACCTCCCTATGGTTCGACCCCGGTCTTGCTGGATTATTTATTAATTCGACACTCCTACACTTGGAAGAAGAAATCAATCTTTTAGTCATGTCATTTTTCTCTTGTTTTACCATAAAACTCAATTCATTAATTTTTCTTACATTGGCCGAGGCAATGATGATCCATGATCTTGACGATACCATCATCAAACTATTTATGAATCGTAGGAGGAGCTCGTTATAACTTACTTTGTTTCGGGTCCTTATGGTCTACGTGAAATGGTAGCAAATAACTTATATGAAAAGTAGGATGAAGCTTTAGTTGTTCGGGCATCTTCAACCTATAGGCGATAGCCCCCACCTTCTAGATGATTTTGAAAGGTCCATCGTATCTTAACACTAACCCTTAGTGCTTCGTCTTCTCCATAATTTTCTTTTATATTTGTAGAGTTAACTTGAGCAACACCTTGTCACCCTTACTGAATTCCAATAGTCCTCTTTTTTTGTTGGCGTATTTGAGCATCCTTTTCTTTGCCTTACATAAGCTATCTTGGGCTTGCTAAAAAAATTCTTGCTGCTCCATCGCAAACTTATATGATGCTAGACTCTTCCTACCAGATTTTTGCACTGCGATCTCAGCAAGTGTTTAGGGTTATGCTTCCAAAACTAGCTTAAAAGGACTTGTTTTTGTTGTTAGGATTTTTTAAAATGGTAGCAAAATTGCACAATATCCACCAACTCTAACCAATTTCATTGCATTGTTGTCATGTAGTGTCTTAAATACTCCTCTAGCAAAGCATTTATCCTTTTTTTTCTACCCATCAGTTTGTGAATGACTGACAGTGGAAAACTTCAACCTTGTTCCCATCATGTTGAACAACGTTATCTAGAATTTGCCCGTGAATAATATATCTCGATCTCTTACAATGTCAGAAGGTACTCCAAAGTACTTCACTACATTGCAGTAGAATAACTCAGTAGCCACTTCGATTGTATACACTGTTGAGGCAGCCACAAACACAACTTAGTTAGTGAATTTTTCCACAACAACCATGATAGTGTTCATGTCATCTACCTTCAAAAACCCAATAATAAAGTCCATAAAAAACGACACCCAAGTCTTGTCTAGATTCAACAGCGGCTGTAACAAGCCTACCTCTTGCTGCCGTAAAATCTTGTCCTGCTGGCACACTAAACAAGTCTTGACATAAAGTTTTACGTTGTCATCCATCTTTAACCAATAATACATTTGTGATAAATAGCAACCATCATTTCCCTACTCGGATGTCCAGCCCATTGCAGGTTAATAGTCCCACCATTGAATATTTTCGCAGCTTTCACTTCGATATAAAGATTTGACCTCATTAGCATATAATAGATCTTGCTCCAACTAATATCTCCATATCATCCCTTCTAATACAAGATCAACCAGATTTTTGTATGTTGCATCTTCCCAATCGTTTGACAAAGTCAGCTAATTGATACTTAAAAATGTATTTTTATCAAGGTTTTATATCATTATTTTGCACTTGAAGTATCAATAACTCCTTAACTAAAGCATGTTTTATAATAATATATCTAATAATATAAGATATCTTTAATTTATGGTAAATGTTCATTTTAAATGCAGGCTTATCACATAAATAAAAGGATTGATTGATGAATTTAAGAACTGAAATTGAAAGGATAAAGAGATGGCAAAACTTAGAAAAGAGATGTCGGTGAAATCCAAATCAAAACACTGTTCGGTAATTGGGTCATATCTAGAGCTATAGATTTTAGATTTAGGTCTACTTTATATGGATGGAAAGGTAAGACATAGGCCTACAACTTTCATATGGAGCCCAAGATCTAAAAAGGCCATTTTTGAGTCTAAATTGTTGCAACAACAAAGAAGCCCGAATATGTCCTCCAGCCCGAGCACTATTTAGTATTTTAGCCATATCTGGAGTTCTAAAAGTCGAAATGAGCTGAAGTTTTTTACACAAGAAAGTTGAGATAATTTCCTACAACTTTCATGTTCAGGTGGCTCTAATTTTGACCTTATCACTGACATTTTGGGCAGATAAGAGAAAATAAGGATTGTCACCAAGTCAAGAGTTGGTCACCCACTCATTAATTAGTCATCAAATCAATGGTTCCCAATTTTAGCCTATAAAAGGAGGCATTTGTCATGCATTTAGGCATCTTGGTGTCCAGATCAAGATCATGCTCTTGTTTTCTCTCTTTGTATTCTTTATAATGTTTATGCTTTGCTTTCATTAATATCAAGTTTATGCCTTTCAATTCCTTTCCTTTGCTTTGGTAACTCTTATCTTATTTATGTTTTTATTTTGTTTATCTATTTTTCTTTCTTTCATTATATCTAGCTAAGTTTATTATGTCAAGGTAAAAATGTTACACTAATGGTATAAGAATAAGTGTAGTATAAACTTAATATAGACTTTAATGTTTGATACTAACATGTTTTATATTTGTTATCTTGTTCACTCTTTAATACTTTACTTGTTAAATGACTAATCCTGATTTATGTTGTATAACACTTGGTACAACAAATGCTTAGCACTTTCATAGCCCATATTATATGGTATAACCGACACCTAAGCTATGAAAGGAACTTGTTTTGTTATTAACATAAGTTATAATCATGAATGCTTGATGAAATTTACAAGTAATAGCATTAATTTAATAAGATGACTAATGTAATCATGTTAACAATCTATAATCTGATTGGAACCTTCTTTGTATGTAGTTTCTAATTGAATAATAAGAGTTTACACTATTCTTTTTTGACATACCATTATGGATCCTCTAACCTTGACATTGTTTGTTATCATTGTTAATCCTTACTTTAATTTTTCATCTCAAAGTTCTCATAAATTTTTTTTATTCTTCTTCTTTATTGCTATTATTATTATTATTATTATTATTATTATTATTATTATTATTATTATTATTACTACTACTACTATTACTACTACTACTATTACTAGTATTATTATTAGTATTATTACTACTACTCTTATTATTGTTATTGTTATTGTTATTGTTACTATTGTTATTGTTTATAATTGTTGTTTATAATTTGTACAATTAACCTCCATGTGGTTTGACACTCCTGCATTTGGGAGAAGACATCAATCTTTTCGTTGTGTCAAGTTTTTAGCGTCGTTGCCGAGGAAATAAGTTTTGTATAAATTATAATTTTTATTTTATTTTCTCTTTTCACTTTTTCTTGTATATAACTTTGTTTCTTTTCTTTTTTGTTTCTTCTTTTTCATTTATTCTATTCCTACACGTGCATGAGGTGTGGTCACGTACATCAAGTGGTAGACTTTGTAGGGTATCCTCATCATTTTCAAAAAATATGGCTGAAGAAGATAATCAATCACTTCATAATGAGAATAATGAGAATAACCATGCTAAAACACTTAGAGACCACATGAATCCAACAAGAACAAGTGCACCATCATGCATAGTTTTTCCTCCCAATGCATCTCATTTTAATTTTAAGCCAAGCATTATTCAACTTTTACCTTCTTTTCGTGGTTTAGAATTGGAAAATTCATACTTGCATTTAAGAGAATTTGAGGAGGTCTGCAACACATATAATAATTTAAATTATTGAACACCATCAGATTAAAGCTTTTTCCTTTTTCATTGAAAGATAAAGCTAAAACATGGCTACAAAATTTGAGACCAGGATCCATTCATGCTTGGGATGAAATGCAACAACAGTTTTTAAAGAAGTTTTTCCCATCTCATAGAACAAACTTTTTCAAAAGACAAATCACCACTCTCACTCAAAAACCAGGGGAAACATTTTACCAATGTTGGGATAGGTATCGAGACTTGCTTAGTACTTGCTCTCATCAAGGTTTTGAAACATGGAGATTGGTTTCATATTTTTATGAAGGGTTAACACCTAAAGATAGGCAAATGGTTGAATTGATGTGCAATGGAACTTTTAAAGACAAAGACCCTGATGAAGCAATGAAGTACTTAGACTTGTTAGCTGAAAATGCTCAAAATTAGGACACCGTCGGTACTTATGAGGCACCGAGTAAAACTTAACCTCATACATCTAGTGGAGGTATGTACAACCTTAGGGAAGATCATGACCTTCAAGCCAAGTTTGCATCTTTAGCTAGAAAAGTCAAGGCACTAGAATTGAAAAAGAGTGGTCAATTAAAATCTGTTGAAAACATTGCATGTCAAATATGTGAAACAAATGAACACTCAACCAATAATTGTCCAACCTTGCCTTCTTTTAAGGAATGTCTCCATGAACAAGCCTATGCTTTAAACAGTTTCTAAAGGGCCAACCATAACCCATACTCACAAACATACAACCCTGGTTGGAGAAATCATCCAAATTTTAATTGGAAGAGTGAGAACAACAATGAACAAACTTCACAACCACCATTTCAAGCACACCACAATTTCCAAAATTCTCATCGATATGCACCTCCTTATGCTCTACCTTCTAGAAGAAATCTCAAGGAAACATTGCATGCATTCATTGAAAAGCAACAGACAATCAATACTCAACTTGCTCAAGACATGACAGATTTTAAAGATACTCTTGCAAAATTAACATATGCTCTCAGTTTCTAAGAGAAAGGTAAGTTTCCTTCTCAAACACAACAAAATCCCAAAGGGCAATACAATGCAAATGCAAGTAGTTCCGGAAGCCAACACATGGATCAAGTCAAATCAGTCACTACTCTTCACAGTGGTAAGGTTATTGAAAAACCCTCTCTTGAATCTTATGAGAAAGATGATGAGACAATCTCTGAGGCTAAGGAAGGGGTTGAATCTGAAAATTGCAAAGAAAAGACTAATTTTTCGCCAGCACTTCCATTTCCTCAAGCCATGACCAAACAAAGAAAAGTCAATCACAACTCTGAAATTTTTGAAATTTTCAAATAGGTAAGAATCAATATACCTTTGTTGGATGTTATTAAACAGGTTCCTTCCTATGCTAAATTTTTGAAAGATCTATGCACTGTGAAGAGGAAACTGAATGTGAAAAGGAAAGTCTTTTTAGCAGAACAAGTAAGTGTCATTCTTCACAACAATAATGTTTTGAAATATAAAGACCCTGGTTGTCCTACAATTTATTGCTTTATTGGAGAGCATAAAATTGAAAGAGCTTTACTTGATCTTGGAGCTAGTGTGAATTTACTTCCATATTCAATTTTTCAAAGTCTCAATTAAGGTGAGTTAAAACCAACTTCTATATCCATTTTACTTGCCGGTAGATCTATAATTAAAGATGTGTAAGTACAAGTCGATAAATTCATTTATCCTGTGGATTTTGTTGTCTTGGACACACAACTTGTTGAAGCATGTAATTCATTTCCTATTATTTTAGGACGTCTATTTCTTGCAACCTCTAACGCATTGATTAATTATAGGAATCGACTGATGAAGCTATCATTTGGAAACATGACATTGGGGATGAATATTTTTAACATTTGCAAGCAACCTGGAGATGATAATGATTTACAAGAAGTAGATCATATTGATGAATTAGTTTATGATCAACTTGAATCTACTTTAAGTAAAAATGAGTTGGATGAATCTGAAGATTTGCAAATGATTTATTTTGAGGAAGAAATCACAGATGAAGAAAGCACTGAAAATATTGATGCGAATCTTTTGTCAACAGTGACAACAAATTCGACATCTGACATCACACCAATCGATGATTACTTTCCTAACGAATCCTTACTTTCTGTTAATCCAATGACTTGGTATGATAAAAATATCAATTTTCTTGCTTTATGAGATTTGCCAACTGATTAGAGTACCCAAAATAAAGAAAAGTTTTTGAACGAAGTGAAGAATTTTCATTGTGATAACCCTAACTTATTCAAATATTATCCTGATCAAATATTTCAAAGATTTATTCCCGACAATGAGGTAAGTAGTGTCATTAAACTTTATCAATCTGAAGCATGTGGAAGTTATTTCTCGTAAAAAAAAGATAGCTGTAAAAATCTTTCAAAATAGATTTTATTGGCGCACCATGTTCAAGAACACACATGTATTCTGCAAAACTTGTGAAAATTGTCAAAAAGTTGATACTGGTTAAAAAGTTTTGTTTTATAATTCTCAACTCTATGCATTCCCTAAAGAGCTAAGATCAAGATGGGTCAATCCTTATCGAGCCTGTGATATTGAGAATTTAATGACTAATAATGTTTTTAAGGAAAATGAACATCGTTTGAAAGCTTACTTCGATAATTTTCCTAGTGAAAATGAATCAACTGGTTTGAATGATCTTGTAGATAAAGGTTGATTATTTTGTTTTTCTCACATTGTTTTTGTATTTCTTTTGGAGTGATTTTTTTTTCTCTCACCCCGGTCAAATGGCGGACAATGATACTCCGTGACTTATGTTAGTTCTTTCAGTTTCCCATAATAACTGATATCTGTCTATATATTTGTGCAATTCTTTAAATCTCTATTCCAATTCTCATTTGATAATAGACACTAATCTTGAAAAGTTGAAAAAGTATTTTCCTACTCTGCCTCAGAATGCGATTACAAACATTTACCATGCTAGATGTGCAAGATTGAGATTGTTACTGAATCATAGAATTCCTGAAGATATTCGCTGGTTGATTGAAGCAAAGGTCCGATTATCGGGTGAGTCCTCTCACTCTTTTATTTCACACATGGCTGGAACAAGTAAAAGCACTTTTGCAAAGAAACATCGTGCAAAACGATCAAAAGTCTGTCATTGATATGCTAGATGGACTTGTAATGCATAATGTCATTCTTTAGGAATGGTATCTATAAACTGTGAAGATAAAATACAATTCATTAAGGATGGCCTAAGTAAGGAGTCTTTAGATAATCTTCTATTGACTCTTGAGACGCATCCTGATGGAGATGTGCATTGTGCAATTCATGATTTATGGCCACTATTTCATAAAGAACATGATCGACTTAGTCTTGGGAATCTGACTAAAAAAGACCTTGTTTGCTAGTTTTTGAGAAAACTGGATGGAAAGCCTATCCCCAACCCATAGAGGGCATTTAAGTCGTTCTTGGACGTAAAACCAAGGGAAGATGTGAGCCATAATCACAACTACTTATACATACACATGTTTTTTCAAAAGTAAATAAATAAATAAATAGAGAAAGAGAGAGAGAGAGTGTGTGAGACTCTAGTTGGCTTACATATAAGTGGTATGATTGCCTTTCTAATTTCTCATTTATAACACCCTCTCTTCCTTCCTTTCATTTCTACTCAACCCATACATTCAACAAATACAGAAGAGTGTAAAAATGGCAAGTTCCTTAGGTCATCATATAAGAAATATTTGTGTTTTTGGTGGATCTAGTTCTGGGAAAGAAAAGGAGTTTTTAGAATCAGCAAATCATCTTGGTCAAGTGCTAGTTAAGAGAAAGATTCATTTAGTGTATAGGGAAGGCAGTCTTGGGTTAATGGGAGGTGTGTCAATAGCTGTATTTTTAGGAGATAGTCAGGGTTTGGGGGTTGTCCCCGAAGCTTTAGCATAAGGGGATATCATTAGAAAAACAATTGGAGAGGAACTTCAGGTCTTTACAATGTCAGCTCGAATGAATATAATGTTTAACCATGCTAATGCCTTCATTTCTTTATCGGGTGGTCTAGGCATATTGAAAGAGATCTTTCATATTTTCTCTTGGGCCCACGTGCACATTCACCATAAACTCATAGGTTTGTTAAATGTTATTAGTTATTATGATAAGTTGTATTTTCTTGATCATGCTATGAAACAGGAATTTCTAACATCTTCTGCAAGCCGTAATTGATTAACCAATTACAATCTTTCATTCCTGTAATTAACTCTTCCATGAGTCGTATAAATTGTCAATGAAGGAAAGCTGTAAAAAGCTTAGATTGGATTTGAGCCTTCATTTGTGAATGTTTGTGTCTTTTGGTTTTATTATTGTGTTTTGTTGTTTCTTATAATTGTTTTAGTGTCTTTCATGTTTGTTAGTGTTTGTTATTTCAGGTGATATCTTCTGTACTCTATCTTTCTACCTTTAAACAATAAGGACAATGTCTCTGACATGACGAAAAGATTGATGTCTTCTCCCAAGTGCAGGAGTGTCGAAGTAATAAATAACCTGGCAAGATCGGGGTCCAACCACAGGGAGGTTATTGTACAAATTATAAATAACAATAATATAACAACAACAATAACAAGAATAACAAGAATAATAGTAATAACAACAAAAACAATAATAATAATAATAATAATAACAACAACAACAACAACAATAATAAAGAAGAAGAAGGTGAGAACTTTGAGGTGAAATATTAACGTAAAGATTAACAACAATAACAAACAATGTCAAGGTTAGAAAATCCACTAATGGTATGTCAAACAAGTATAGTATAAACTTTTATTATTCAATTGGAAGCCACACACAAATGAGGTTCCAATCTGATTATAAATTGTTAACATGATTACATTAGTCATCTTATTCAATTAATGCTAATACTTGTAAATTTCGTCAAGCATTCATGATTATAACTTATGTTAACAACAAATCAAGATTAGTCATTTAACAAGCAAAGTATTAAAGCGTAAACAAGATAACAAATATAAAACATGTTAGTATTAAACATTAAAGTCCATATTAAGTTTATACCATATTTATTCTTACACCATTAGTGTAACCTTTTCACCTTGACATATTAACTTAGCTAGACATAATGAAAGAAAGAAAAATAGATAAACAAAATAAGAACATAAATAAGATAAGAGTTAACAAAGCAAAGGAAAGGAAATGAAAGGCATAAACTTGATATTAATGAAAACAAAGCATAAAGAATACAAAGAGAGAAAACAAGAGCATGATCTTGATCTGGAAACCAAGATGCCTAAATGCATGGCAAATGCCTTCTTTTATAGACCAAATTGGTAACTATTGATTTGATGACTAATTGATGAGTAGATGGCCAACCCTTGACTTGGTGACAATCCTTATCTTCTCTTGTCTACCCAAAACGTCATTGATGACATCAAACTTAGAGCCACTTAAAAACATAAAAGTTCTAGGAACTTGTCTCAGCTTTCTTGTGTAAAAAATTCAGCTCATTTCGACTTCTAGAACTCCAGATATGGCCAAAATACTAAACAGTGCTCGGGCTGGAGGACAGATTTGGGCTTCTTTGTTGTTGCAACAATTTGGACTTGAAAATGGCCTTTTCTGATCTTGGGCTCCATATGAAAGTTGTAGGCCTATGTATTACCTTTCCATCCATATAAAGTAGACCTTAATCTGAGATCTATAGCTCCAGATATGACCCAATTACCAAATAGTGTTCCGCTTTAGATTGCACCGACATCTCTTTTCTAAGTTTGATCATCTCTTTGCCTTTGCAATTGAAGTTCTTAAAGTCATCAATCAATCCTTTCATTTATGTGATAGGCCTGCATTTAAAATGAACATTTACCACAAATTAAAGGTATCTTATATTATTAGATAGATTATTATAAAACATCCTTTAGTTAAGGAGTTATTGATACTTTAAGTGCAAAATGATGATATAAAACCATGATAAAAATGCAGTTTTGAGTACTAATCAGTCTCATTTTAGTTGGGGGGAGAGGGTAGTAGTTAAAAAAAATTGTGTTTCTATTTCATAAAGCATGTGCAAAATTGTTGTTACTATGATAGCAGAGTAAGGAGAACTTTTTATGACTCTTGAGACACATCTTAGTAATCATTCGTAACAAGGACTATCATAATACTTCTTGAAATATTTAGATTTACAAACTCTTGCATTGTTATCACTTAATTCTGCTAATATACTTATTTAACATGTATTCTTAAACCTTAATTTACACACACATACTTTAACATATGATTGTGGGTTGCATATTGGATTATTATATTATTTATGTTCTTTTGTTAAAGGTAACAACTAAGGGAAAGGGATAGTATATAATTAAAAAAATATATGATAATAATAAAAATATAGATAAGTTTGGTTTCCTAGCGTCCCTAACCTAAACAATTAAGGCCGAAGGGGTGTTTTAATACCTAATACCTTAAAGTCAACTACTGACTTGGGAGTTATTGGCCCAACACTTGTTACATGGGTTGAGAAGAAAAACTTAATAAAATCAAACATTGCATTATCTACATATTAGTATTTGCGACCCAAGTTACTAAGCTCATAGGGGTGTCTTAACACCTAATGCCCTAAGACCAACTGGTTTGGGAGTTATTAGCTGAAAGCTTCTTACATGAGTTAAAAATGCATGGTGTTTTAAATTATATATAATTAAAAAATAATAATAATCTCAACCTAAGGAAGTTAACCTTAAACATTAGAACAAAAATTTTGTTTTCTTTCAAGAAAATCTCTATAATTATATGTTAATACATTGAGCATGAAAAAAAGGTTTGTAAATAACTTGTTAAGAGATATTGAGCAGGTATATAAATTTAACGAGAGTTAGTTTATCTGGATAGATTAATGGAAGTTAAATGATGACTACCTTACTTTATGGAATTTGCAAAGTATTTTTCTATTTTAACGCTTTGATTACTCTGGACTAGTAATAAGCTAGTTGGGGGGTGTGATTGATACTTAAAAGTATATTTTTATCAAGGTTTTATATCATCATTTTGCACTTAAAGTATCAATAACTCCTTAGCTAAAACATGTTTTATAATAATATATCTAATAATATAAGATACCTTTAATTTATGATAAATATTCATTTTAAATGCAGGCATATCACATAAATAAAAGGATTGATTGATGAATTTAAAAACTGAAATTGAAAGGATAAAGAGATGGTCAAACTTAGAAAAGAGATGTTGGTGAAATCCAAACCGGAACACTGCTCGGTAATTGAGTCATATCTAGAGCTATAGATCTCAGATTTAGGTCTACTTTATATAGATGGAAAGGTAAGACATAAGCCTACAACTTTCATTGGAGCCTAAGATCTAAAAAGGTCATTTTCGAGTCCAAATTGTTGCAACAAAAAAGAAGCCTGAACTCTAGCCCGAGCACTGTTCAGTATTTTAGTCATATCTGGAGTTCTAGAAATTAAAATGAGCTGAATTTTTTACACAAGAAAGCCAAGATAATTTCCTACAACCTTTATATTTCAAGTGGCTCCAATTTTGATGTCATCAATGATATTTTAGGCAAATAAAAGAAGATAAGGATTGTCACCAAATCAAGGGTTGGTCATCTACTCATCAATTAGTCATCAAATCAATAGTTCCCAATTTTGGCCTATAAAAGGAGGCATTTGCCATGCATTTAGGCATCTTGGTTTCCAGATCTAGATCATGATCTTGTTTTCTCTCTTTGTATTTTTTGTAATGTTTATGCTTTGCTTTTCTTAATATCAAGTTTATGTCTTTCATTTCCTTTCCTTTGCTTTGGTAACTCTTATCTTATTTATATTCTTATTTTATTTTTTTCTTTCATTATGTCTAGCTAAGTTTATTATGTCAAGGTGAAAAGGACTAATGGTATAAGAATAAGTGTGGTATAAACTTAACATGGACTTTAATGTTTGATACTAACATGTTTTATATTTGTTATCTTGTTCACTCTTTAATACTTTACTTGTTAAATGACTAATCTTGATTTATGTTGTATAACACTTGGTACAACAAATGCTTGGCACTTTCATATCTCATACTGTATGGTATAACCGACACCTAAGCTATGAAAGGAACTTGATTTGTTGTTAACATAAGTTATAATCATGAATGCTTGATGAAATTTACAAGTATTAGCATTAATTGAATAAGATGACTAATGTAATCATGTTAACAATCTATAATCTGATTGGAACCTCCTTTGTGTGTGGTTTCCAATTGAATAATAAGAGTTTATGCTATACTTGTTTAACATACCATTAGTGGATCCTCTAACCTTAACATTGTTTGTTATCGTTGTTAATCCTTACTTTAATTTTTCATCTCAAAGTTCTCATCAATTTTTCTTCTTCTTCTTCTTTATTGTTATTATTATTATTATTACTACTAGTACTACTACTACTACTACTGCTACTAGTATTATTATTACTATTATTATTATTGTTATTGTTATTATTACTGTTGTTGTTGTTGTTTATAATTTGTATAATTAACCTCCCTGTGGTTCAACCCCGGTCTTGCCAAGTTATTTATTACTTCGACACTCCTACACTTGGGAGAAGACATCAATCTTTTAGTCATGTCATCAGCCAAATTTGTCTGAATCCACCTGAACAATAGCAAGAACAATAATAATTACCTCACGTCTATTGAGTGCATCCACAACCTAATTATATCTCTATAGTTTGTGCTCCTATATGAAGGCATATTCGACCAAGAATTCTTGCCATCGAGCTTCCGCTTCAATAATTTCTTTTGTGTCTGAAAGAATATGTTATCAAAGTTGTCAGTCTTAATAACAAATCTTGGCCCCAACAGATATACTCTTTATATGCCAAGGTAGTGCAACACTATCATCATCTCCTTTTTGTGGGTTGAGTATTTTTATTCAACTTCATTTAACTTCTGACTCCTAAAAATAATTGAATGTCCCTCTTGTACATGACAAGCACTCCATCAATGGCCCTATTTGAAGCATCAGTATGCACTTTGAATGGCTTCTTGAAATCCAGCAACCCTAAGATTGGAGTTGGTGCTACCACTATCTTCAACTTCTCAAAAGTTTGTTGGCAATCAACTATCCATTTCCATCTCCGATTCTTCTTTAGAAGATCTAAGAAAGGATTTTTTTTTTTGTTATAGCCATCAGTAAATCATCTATAGTAGTTTACAAGCCCCAAAAATGATCTCAATTCTAGAACTATCTTTGGTTGACCATTCAACGATGACTTGAATCTTTCATGGATCCATCTTTACTTGTGCCTTCTTAATTACATGACCTAAGAACATAATTTTAGTTTTTGCAAACTCACACTTTTCTCTCTTCATATATAATTCACATTCCTTCAATCTTTAGAACTTTAAAAAGATGAATTATATAATCTTTTATGCCTCTACTATTAATTATAATGTCATTTAAGTAGACTACAATAAAATTGTCTAAGAAATCATATAAAACATCATTCATTAGATTGTAAAATGTTGTTGGAGCATATATTAGGCCGAATGGCATAACTAGAAACTCTTATGACCATACCTCGTCACATAAGTAGTCTTATGTTTGTCACCCTCAGCAACTTCCACTTACCAACATCCCGATCGTAAGTCCAGTTTTGTAACATCAAGGCTCCACACAATTTGTCCATCAAATTCTTAATTAAAGGAATTAGATATTTATTTTTTATTGTTAACTGCTTAGTAGTCCACACACATGTGAAGGCTTCCATCAGGTTCCTGTCTGCCTTCTTTTGAAATAAGATCGGAACACCATATAGAGCTTTGGAAGGATGGATAAACCCTAAGTCAATCAACTCTTCCAATTGCTTTCTCAATTCTGTTAATTTCATTGGCAATATTTGGTAAAGGGCTTAAAATGGTGGCTTTATTCTCGGCACCAGCTCAATCTGATGGTTTATGGCCCTTATAGGTGGGAGTTTGTTTTTTTTTTTAGCTAAGGTGGCGTCACATCCTCAAATTATTGTAGCATGCTAGCAATTTCTTTCGACACCTCCCCACAATAGTCCATTTTCTAATCCATTATTATTGCAAGTAATACTTCCCTACCTTTCCATATTGCTTTATCAATAGTAAGGGTCGAGATCAAGCTTTTTCCCTACTGATAACATTATTCGTTGCGATGATACAATATGGAACGAAACATAGGCATCCCTCACTTGCAATCATAACTCCATTGAGATACAACATCAAAATAATCTTAGCTTTCTTCAAGAAATCCAGACCAAGAATAACATTATAATTATCAAGATTTACAACCAACACGTCCTGCTTACCTCTCAAATGATCCAATGTTATTGACACATCATAAGACATTCCTACAATCTTTATACCTTTGAGTTTAGTGCTTTCATTAATATATGACTATCATTTAGTCATAAGCCAAGTTCCTTCACCAGCTGATCTAACATAAATGTATGAGTTGTACTTGAATCCAGTATAGCATTCGTGTATTTGTCATTTATCCTAATCTTTATATACATCAAATTATCTACAGACCCTAACTTTCCTTTTTACAACGCATCAACCCTCATCAGGTTTTGATCATCAAGGCAGGTTTTTGCAGTAGCATCCCCTAATTCAGCTACCAAACAATTTAACACACATACAGGATTAGCATGTGTAACCACCCCCTTATCCTCATTGTTATCCCAAGCCCAAATGCATTCAAATTTTCCCTCTTTAGACATTCTCTAGCAAAGTGAGGACTATCACAAATGAAGCAAGTGAAGTTCAGTTTAGTACCCTTAAACTTAGCCTTGCATTTATCCGCGACAGTAGCCTTCAATACAGCCCCTATCAAACTTCTTCCTTTCCTCCTTGTCTTTTCCCTTAGACTTGAAGGAGGTTGTTTTATAGCCATCTCTAGTAGTTGATTTAAAATCAACCAAATTGTTCATATTAGTAATAATAGAGGACAGATCTTTTATGTTTTGTCTTTTCAGTTTTGCTTACGCCTAAGGTTGTTGTCCAGACATGAAGTTGAATAACCTGTCCTCCACATATATATTATTGATGTCAAGAATCAAATAACTGAAAGATTTAACATACTCACAAACTAACCTTTCATGTTTGAGCCTTTTCAATTCCTCCCATGTAATCTGGGATGTGTTATTTAGAAGGAACTGCTCTTTCAACTTCTGCTTAAGACAATCTCACGTCTCAATCTTTGAACATCCAACATTTAAGTCCTTTTTGGTTCTCGTTTGCCATCAAAGCTTAGCATCACCCGTGAGATACATCATGGTGAGATCTACTTATTTAACCATGCTGATCTTCGTAATGTTAAAGTATTACTCCATGCCCCGTAAGAAATTCTCAAGTTCCTTAAAACTTATTGCCCCTCTAAAACACTTCATTTCAGGCATTTTAGGCTTAGATGTACTTACCCCAATAGGAGTGTTCCTTATTACCTGTTTCAAATGACAATCATCTCTTTAGTAGCAATCAATCATTCACTCGATTTTAACATAAGATAAATGTATAAGCTCTCAACCCTTTCAGTGTTTTTCATAGCTTTCTTCAAGCAATTAATGACATAGTGTTCTTTACCTTCTTCATCATGTCCTATCAAAGCCTTGAGATGCACCAATCATTCCCGAATAGCTTCCATGACTTTGGGTTGCACGATCATAGAATTAACCACTTTCTGATACCAATTGTCATAGAGTTAAATTCTTCATATTGAAATCTAACCCTATACGACAATCTAATCCCTTCTAAACTAAGCTTTGCCTCACCTTTTTTGCTCGTGTTTCCTATTACTTTGTGTTTTACTCACCTAAAAAGGTTCCCACAATTGCTTGTTGTAAACAAATAACAAACACAAGCAAAACACACTGGGAATATAAGAAGATCTCTTAACCTTTATTAATCTCGTCTACAAATGATTACATAATATAAGTGTGTCTATTATGCACAAAACCGGATGCTACACAACCAAGGCTTTGCAGCCTATTTATAAACAAAGATATGTAAGTTACAAGGCACACCTATGATCCCTATTTTCTAGGACATGATATGGCACTTTCTCCCTCATGTTCTCCATGAACTTAGTGGCCTATTTTCCACCAAGTAGTGGGCAGTTTCTCATTTATGATCCCATGATCTTACTAGCTTATAGAGCAACCTAGTCCTACCCCATGTTCTGTCCTTATGATCCCATGATCTGGATGTCCATGACTATCACCACTAACCCATTGTTTGTATGTCCACCTGGCAATTCCAACAGCCAATTTTTGTTGCGTCTACTACTAGCTTAGAAAGTCCATGATCAAAGCCTCATGTCTATGCCAAGTCAGGAGCTCAATTACTCACATGAACCATCGCACGATGCTTACTTAATTCGTCATGCCTATACAAGGCTGCTATTATCAATTGCTGTTGAATTCTAAGCAATGTGCTTTTATTGGCGCGTCTTTATGCTTAGAGCTCTAACAACTGGCCACTCTTGTCCTTCTGGCCATTGTTTTTGCTTTAATGTTTTTGTATGATTTCATGTTAAAGGCAACATATACTACTCTTATTAACTTAACTTCAATCATTTCTACATTTCCCCAAAATTTCACTCAAGAGCCTTCATTTTCAAACTTCAAATTAGTGGCACAATTCTTAATTGAATTTAAATTGGTTTAGAACTTCTTAACCAGAGGAAATTTGGGTTTAAATTATGGTTTAATTGAAGATTTTTAACTTTTTTTTTCCATACATGCAGTCGGCCCCTCCCCCCCTTTTCCCTCACAATTTCTTTACTTTATTACTTGTTAATTCTTTACCTAAGGTGTTTTGTCTACCTAATATTCTAAAACTCATGTAGGCTTGACAATGTAGGTGTTTTTCTCTCAAGTTTGGTGAAGGAAAAATCTAAAATCTTCCTGCTCTTTTTTCTCTCAACATGTCTGGCCATATAGTCCCATTATCTTTTAATTATACTTTAGCCAATTCTTTCCTCTCTTTTTACAATTTAGTTATAACCCTTTTCTTTAAAAAAAAATCCATCTTAGCAATTTAATTTATTTGATTTCCTCCAAACATTTAACCATCTCTATTTTTTTTTTAAGTTTTATTATCGGGTTTTACATTTAAAACAAGTACCAAGAGCATGGTATTATAACTTAAAGACCTTTCTTATTGAATTTGTTATTGGCAAAATTGACACCACCCTCTTCATAAAGAAAAAAAAGATAATGATATATTGATTGTACAAATATATTTTGATGATATTATTTTTGGTGCAACTAATACATCTTTTTGTAAGGAATTTGCAAGATGCATGCATGAGTTTGAAAAAAGCATGATGGAGGAATTAAATTTCTTCCTTGAATTGCAAATGAAATAAACAAATGATGACATCTTTTTTAACCAAAACAAGAACATCAAGGAGTTACTAAAAAGATTTAGGATGGAATATGTTAAGAAAGTCAACACACCTATGGGAACATCAATAAAGCTTAATATGGATGACAAGAATGTAAACTTCACCAAATATCAAGGTATGATTAGTTCACTCTTATATCTAACTACTAGCAGATCCATTATTATGTTTAGTATTTGTCTATGTGCATGTTTTCAAGCATGTCCAAAATAATCCCATATAAGTGCTATAAGACATATTTTTTGATATTTTCATAGTACAATCGACTTAGGGTTATGATATTTAAAATGATATAAGTTGAATTTAATTAGTTATTCAGATGTGGATTTTACAAAATGAAAAGTTGATAGAATAAGTACTAGTGTTACTTTCTAGGATCATCACTAGTATTTTAGGCTATTAACAAATAAAATTCAGTAGCCCTGTTAATAATTGAAGTGAAATATACTTTGTTGCGGGTAATTGTTGTGCTCAAATTTTATGGATTAAATAAACCTTATAAGATTTTAGATTTAATTTTGACCATATTCATATTATGTGTGATAACACAGGTGCTATAAGTTGATCAAAGAGCCCTATACAACACTCATATATAAAGTATATTGAATTAAGACATTACTTCATAAAGTACTCGAGTTTGTTAGTACAGAACAACAACTTGCAGATATTTTTATAAAGTCATTAAATAAGGATCTCTTTTTTGTAAAAGACGAAGGAATTTAGGCTATATACATACTAATGATATTTAAGGTCTTATTTTTGTGTGTACATTTTCACACATGTGCTGCGTTGTGACTATCGTCAACCATCCAGAAAAAATGAAAATGGATGTATTGCTAGCAAAATATGAAGAGGCAAGGAATTCTTATATTTCTTGTCAGTGAAAAATTTGAATGGGAGTCACCACCTAATATTCTAATTACTAGGAACTCTAACTGGTCTCAAAGATCGAATACAAAAACTGGTTGCATATAGGGAAGGTATTAGCACCCTAAATATACTCTACTTAAGGTAGGCTACATTGTTTTGTCTGTTAAAATTCAAAGTCGTGTTATGGTTTTTAATTATTGGTTTGTCTAAGGTTCAAGATAAGTCCTTCTCAATAAGAAAGTTCTTATATAAAAATATGGTTAAACCTAACCATTCTATTGTCCAAAAATGAATTAAATATCCAGAATACACATTACATTACATGTAATACCCCGCATACTAAACAACAAACAAAATGAGATTTTTTTTGTTTTTAAAATTTTGGCCAATATTCTTTAGACTTTAATAAATTGGTTATTAAAGCCAAAATGCATTCTAAAATATTGTTTTTGGTGTATGAAAAATATAATATGATTTTTTTTAGCTTTGAGACACTTAGTCGTATGCACAAAACTATTTTTTTATTTTTTTGTATTTTTTGAAAGTTTTGATGAAAACTGGGTATTTTAATACCAGATCTATATTTTTTCAACATAAAAATACTGTCCAACATTAATCAAAATTACATAAAAAAATATATAGAAAAATTAAAAAAAAATAAAACAAGCATTTGAATTTTAAAAACAAATAGGCAGGTCAGGCCCAAATACATGGGTTGGGCTCGACCCAGTCCACATTAGCTGGTTATTATGCATAAGCACAGTAACCAGCTTCTCCCCACCTGCAGACGTGCAGTGTACATGTCTTGCATGGTGGAGGAAGAAGCGAAGGAAAAATGATGGGCGAAGGGCTTACCTAGAGTGGCAGTGATGATGGAGGCACAGTGGTCAGCGATACTCCTACTTCTTCTTTCTTTCCCTACTCTGTTTTTTTTCTTTCTTCCTCTTCGGTTTAACTCTCTCTCTTCTCTTTTTTTCTCTCTCTATCTCTCTCTTTGTTTTCGGTTTCGGTTTCCCTCTCCTTCTCTTTTTTTTCTCACTTTTTCTTCTTTTTCTTCTCAGTCTTCTTTCCTTTTTTTTCTTTTATTTTCCAATTCCCTCCCCCTTTTTTTATAGGCTAAAACAAGGGAGGGAAACGTGGTTATGGTGGCCACTGTGCTGTCGCCTTTTCAACACATGGAAAGGGTGGGAAGTCGGCGTCTTTTTGAAGGTCATCGGGGGGAGGAAAGTCGGTGAGAAACAAAGGAGAAAAACAACATTTTCTTCCCTTGTTCTCTACGGGTCTAGGGAAAAAAGATAATGGTGTCGTTTAAAACAGCATCGTTTTGAGTTTTTTTAAAAAAAAAATAGTGCATGAAACGGCATCGTTGTGAACAAAATAAGCCGTTTCATTTAAATAAAAAGGCGAAAAAACATGTAAATTTTCATATTGGTCCTCAATTTATAATTTATTCAATCAAGTCTTAAATTGCAATTTTGTTTAAAAATCAATGCAATTCTATCCCTACCAAAAATCCAACAACGGCCCTATAGTTGACCACCTTTTTCACTTTGGTCCTTGTTATTGATATAATGCAATTTAACCCTCAATTGAGTAATAAACTTTTAATTTCTTCAATTAGGCCCCTGACTAGTTTTAATTTCAACTCCTCTACTTACGCGTCTTTTTTATTTTGGTCCTTAGTTTCAAATTTCTTCAATTAAGTCCTTAAATGGCTATCAAACTTCAATATTTATGCAATTAAGCCCCTGATTTGACTAAATTAACTTTTCAAAATTATAATTTGACCCCAAAACTTTAATTTCTTCCAATTAAAGCTTAAAGTGACTCCAAAATCAATTTTTCTTGCAATTAAACTCTCCATAAATTCAATTACACCTTCAATAAAATTTAATTGATTCCATAAACATCTAATTTTGGGCTTTTCTTACTCAAATTGATTTTTCTTTGTCAACAGGAGTATCATCAGTCAATAAAATACTGTCAAATTTTAATTTTTGTATTTTCTAGCCTTCTCAACTAATTTTTACCCATTTTTTGGGCGCGTTAACATCCTTTTTTCACTGTTTATATTTTTTTTATAATATTTTTTTATTTTTTTACAGGGGGACTAAAAATAGGTTATGACACTTGCCCCCTTTTTACAATGCTTACGGAGCATGAATTTTGTGTAGTAAGTATTGTAAAGATAAATAAAACTAGTTTTCTCAAAACTTGGTTGACTAGAAATCTCAACTAAGCACAAAGTCTTATGTGTGATTGGGCTAAACTAAGATCCTTTTTGCCGATCTCCTTTAACCAAAATAAAAAATCTATGTGTGGTTAGGATAGACTAAGATTTTTATTGCTAATCCCCTCTAGCCAAAACTAAAATCTAGTGTGGTTGGGCTAAACTGAGATTCCTTTCGTCAATCCTCTTTAACCAGATTCAAAATTCAATATGGTTAGGATAGACTGAGATTCCTTTCGCCAATCCACTCTAACTAGAACCAAAAATCCTATTGTGTGGCTAGGATAGACTGAGATTCCTTTCGCTAATCCCCTATAACAAGAACCAACAGTTTATGTGTTTTTTAAAGAAAGTCGGTCTATTTTCATAGGTGACTTGCCCTATACTCACACTGACCCTGGTCTATTTTCATGGGCGATTTGGCCACACCTCCTCAAAATGGTTTATTTTTCACGGGCGACCTGCCTAAGTAGAAAAAGAAAGAGTAGTCTTATTGTAATGGGTGACCTACCCAAGTGAAGGAATGGTCTCATTATAATGGGTGACCTACCTAAAATGAAAAAAGAAAAGAATGGTCATGTTATAATGGGTGACCTACATAAGTGGAGGAATGGTCGTGTTGTAATGGGTGACCTACCCAGATAAAAACATGGCGAAGTGATCGAGTTATAATGGATGACTTACCCAGAATGAAAAAAAGAAAGAATGGTCGTGTTGTAATGAGTGACCTACCCAAAATGATGGTGAGGGCTCAAAGACGCACTTAAAAAAGGAGGCAAGGTTAGAAAATGCACTACTAACATGACTAAAAGATTGTTATCTTCTCCCAAGTGCAGGAGTGTCGAAGTAATAAATAACCCAGCAAGACCGGGGTCGAACCACAGAGAGGTTAATTGTACAAATTATAAATGAAAATAGTAACAACAACAATAACAATAATTACAGCAGTAGTAGTAGTAGTAGTAGTAGTAGTAGTAATAGAAAAGGAAGAAGTTGATGAGAACTTTGAGATGGAAAGATTAGCGTAACGATTAAACAATGATAATAACAAATGTCAAGGTTAGAAGTTCTTCTAATAGTATATCAAACAAGTATAGTATAAACTCTTATTATTCAATTGGAAACCACACACAAAGGAGGTTCCAATCAGATTATAGATTGTTAACATGAGTACATTAGTCATCTTATTCGATTAATGCTAGTACTTGTAAATCTCGTCAAGCATTCATGATTATAACTTATGTTAACACCAAATCAAGCTCCTTTTATAGCTCAAGTGTCGGTTATACCATACAGTATGAACTATGAAAGTGTCAAGCATTTGTTGTACCAAGTGTTATACAACATAAATCAAGATTAGTCATTTAACAAGCAAAGTATTAAAGAGTGAACAAGATAACAAATACAAAACATGTTAGTATCAAACATTAAAGTCCATATTAAGTTTACACTATACTTATTCTTACACCATTAGTATAACATTTTCACCTTGACATAATAAACTTAGCTAGATATAATGAAATAAAGAAAAATAAATAAACAAAATAAGATAAGAGTTAACAAAGGAAAGGAAAGGAATTGAAAGGCATAACTTGATATTAAGGAAAGCAAAGCATAAACATTATAAAAAATACAAAGAGAGAAAGCAAGAGCATGATCTTAATCTGGACACTAAGATGCCTAAATGCATTGCAAATGCCTCCTTTTATAGGCTAAAATTGGGAACTGTTGATTTGATGACTAATTGATGCGTAGGTGGTCAACTCTTAACTTGGTGACAATCTTTATCTTCTCTTGTCTACCCAAAATATCATTGATAATGTCAAAATTGGAACCACTTAAAAACATAAAAGTTGTAGGAAATTGTCTCAGATTTCTTGTGTAAAAAATTCATCTCATTTTGACTTCTAGAACTCAAGATATGGCTAAAATACTGAACAGTGCTCGGGTTGGAGGGCAGATTCGGGCTTCTTTATTGTTGTAACAATTTGGACTTGAAAATGGCCTTTTTAGTTCTTGGGCTTCATATGAAAGTTGTAGGCCTATGTCTTATCTTTTCATTTATATAAAGTAGACCTAAATTTAAGATCTATAGCTTTAAATATGACCTAATTACTGAACAGTATTCCGGTTTGGATTGCACCGACATCTCTTTTCTAAGTTTGGTCATCTCTTTATCCTTTCAATTTTAGTTCTTAAATTTATCAATAAATCCTTTTATTTATGTGATAGGCCTGCATTTAAAATGAACATTTACCATAAATTAAAGGTATCTTATATTATTAGATATATTATTATAAAACATGCTTTAGTTAAGGAGTTATTGATACTTCAAGTGCAAAATAATAATATAAAACCTTGATAAAAATATACTTTTAAGTATCAATCAACTACCTAAGTGACGAGAGCTTAAAGACGCACTCAAAAGAAAAAAAATAGGGTCAGAAAACACACTGCATAAATGGTAAGGGCTCAAAGGCGCACTCAAAAAAACAGGTAGGGTTAGAAAACGCAGTACCTAAGTGGTGAGGGCTTAAAGGTGCACTCAAAAGGGCGGCAAGGTTAGAAAACATATTACCTAAGTGGTGAAAGCTCAAAGGTGCACTCAAAAAAAAATGAGGGCACAAGGCGCACTCGAAAAAAAAAGAGGTAGGGTTAGAAAATGCACTACCTAAATGGTGAGTGCTCAAAAACACACTCAAAAAAGAAAATGAGGGCACAAAGACGCACTCAAAAAAGAAAGAGATAGGGTTAGAAAACGCATTACCTAAGAGATGGATTACTAATTTGATGAAAAGTTGAAAAACATTCATTAATGAATGATATGCATGTATACTTACCTGAGAAATATAAGCCCTCATTTCTTCATGGTATTTTTCTTTTTCTCAGAAGTTAAAGTGATGGTAGTAACTTTGATGGCCTTTCCACCCTTGCTTACTCGAGTCACATGTTATGATTTTGATATTTAGGAGGGGTTTGATGTCGTCACATTTCTTTGTCTTCTAACCTTTATCCCAAAGGTTGTTAGCTTTACCCGATATTTTTCTTAGAAAAGGAATCATGGAGCCAGTCCTACTAGGTGTTTACCCTCCAGCTTGATGATACCCCTCAAGTGTTCACATTAGGTTTTCTTTAGGGATGAGGTTATGTGAAAGAAAGTTTGGTTTATTTACAGGAAAATGTTTCCATGCAAATTTTTAGAACTTCCAAGTTATTCCAACCATAAAAGTCATTTTGACATTGGTTCACAATAAACTTATTCTAAAGAATGCAAGCAATTCCTATTGACAGGTTCTTAAAGTGATAAAAACATTTTGAAGCTTTTTGGTTAAAGATGAAGCAACATCCAGTTAGCTACAAAAAGTTAAAATTTTCAATTTGAGGGTTATTGTAAACCGAATTGGTTCAATGCATTTATTTTATTTGTATGAATAATGATTTGACCCGCACGAGAAGGTACTAACTACTGATCCAAATTGCTTGCCTTTGATCAAAAAGGGCTTTATAAGGTATGTAATGTAGGTGTAGGCTCAAAACAGTGTTTAAGGGATTTCAAGACTAAAGATCACTTATACATGTTCCCTAACCTTTTTCTTTTGACTTTTTTATCAAAATGGATTTCTTTCCCCCAGTGTCGGGTTTGGCCTCTGTTGTTTTTTTTCATTTCTGATTGGTTGAGCATAAACACTTAAGTTATTTTTATGTGCAACTCATATTTTTTTGAATCCTTTGAATTTTCAATCAAATTACATGATCAATTCCAACACCTATCTTCGCTGCTTTGTCTAGATGATAAGGAAATTTTTGCCTATTGATGGGTTTTTGTAAAACCTCTCTTATTTGCTCCCTAGTGTGAGGTGTGATCCTACTCAAGGTTATTTTTAAAAAAAAGTTACTAAGGTCAAAATGGGATTGTAAAGGATATATTTCAGCCTCGTGAAATGATTTACCAAAGATGGCCTTTCCTCATCTCAAATTCAATGCATTGAGGATCAATATGTCTTATATTCATGTGCGTATGCAAAATGATTTATTCATTCAAATAAAACTCAGCTTGTAAGTCACCTTATGGTGTTGTTTGTCTTTGTTTTTGTTTCACTTACCTTGTCTAAGGAATCACTTGAATTTCTAGAATGTAGTTGTTTTGGACAAATACCAACATGATGTTTATTTTTTAACTCACTTTAGAGGTCCCAAAAATATCCTTGAAAACATATAAGATTATATATGATTTTGGAAAATGAAAAAGAAAACACCAAAAGATTCTTCGTGTTGTAGTTTTTGTGAGCAAAAGTTATGCTCAAAATGTTATTTACATGTAATAACAAACAAAAAAAAGTGTGATATGAACACAAGAAAGCATATGATTTTATTTATCAAGGAATCATTTTTCATAGATAGTCTTGTTTAAAAGCATGAAACAAAAGACAATAAAAGGTAAGCTAGTTGTCATATGCTTCAAACATGATTAGACAGCGAGTTTGTATTCACATTGGGGTGTCTTCCAATTCTATCCACTCAGCCTTAATTAATTGCAAAAGCTTTCTCTTAAAGGCGTTGCAGGTATGGATGTTATGCCCAGCAATACCAGCATGGTATTCATAATTAAGTTTTGGCTTATACTAAGTAGGATATGGTGGCTGCACAGGTATCAAAGGTTCTGGCGCTATATGTCCGATGCTCAACAGTTTTTGATACATCTCTTTCAGAGATAGCGGTAATGAAGATAGTTGTTCTTGAACCCTTTGGTAACTTCTAATTTGGGTTTTGGCCGAAAAGTTATGAGGCTCAGGGTTTTTTATGTTGGTAATGTGAAATGGAGTATGGTAGTTTTGGGATGAGTGTTTCCTACCTTTGTAGTTATCTTCAACATGGTGGATCTCTTTTCTTTCGAAGCCTCTTTTCTCGATGGGTGCAAAAATTCTACCACTTTTAATGTCTTATTCTATGCGTTCACACACTATCACAGCGTTAGTGAATTGCTGGGTCAAGCTACCCATCACATATTCATAATAGGGTGCTTTGAGTGTATTGGCAGATAAAAAGACCATCTCTTTATTTAAAAGTGGAGGGTGTACTTAAATAACTACTTTTCATCATCTTTGAGCATATTCCATTATGCTTTCTTTTTCCTTTTTTTTCTAGATTGGACAAGCTGGTTCTATTAAAAGCAATGTTCAGGTTGTACTTATATTATTTGACAAAACCATCCACCAAATCTTTCCATCTCTGGATTTTTGTGTTGTCCAATCTCATATACCAGCTCAAAGTTGCTCCACTTAAGTTGTCTTCAAAAAAATGCATTAGTAGTTTTCCATCATGCATTACTTCTGCCATTTTATTATAGTAGGACCTGAGATGAGTCATGGGGCATTGTATTTGATAAACTCAAGAATAAGGAATTTCTTAAGTACAATCACATTGGGGACCAAACACATCTCTGCTACCCGTATCGGGTCATATAAGTCTATCCCTTCAATGACTTTGAGTCTGGCTTCCAGCGCCTCTATCTTAGCTTGATCAATGCTATCAGATGACTTAGCCTTGTGGGACTCATTAGCCAATGCCGTCATGACTCAATTTGTAATTTGTTCAATCAAGTCATAAATTACAATTTTGTTTGAAAATCAATGCAATTGCATCCCTAACAAAAATCTAACAGCGGCCCTATAGTTGGTCGCCTTTTTCACTTTAGTCCTTGGTATTGATATTATACAAGTTGATCCTTAATCAAGCAATAAACTTCTAATTTTTTCAATTGGGCCCTTGACCGGTTTTAATTTTAGCCCCTCTATTTACGCGTGTTTTTTATTTTGGTCCTTGGTTTTGGATTTCTTTAATTAAATCCCTGAATGGCCATCAAACTTCAATATTTATGCAATTAAGCCCCTAATTTGACCAAATTAATTTCTAAAAATTATAATTTGACCCCATAACTTTAATTTCTTCTGATTAAAGGCTAAATTGACTCCAAAATCAATTTTTCTTGCAATCAAACTCTCTATAAATTCAATTAAACCTTTAATAAAATTTAATTGAGTCCATAAACATTTGATTTTGGGCTTTTCTTACTCAAATTAAATTTTCTTTGTCAACAGGGTTATTATCAGTCAATAAAATACTGCCAAATTTTTATATTTTCTAACCTCCTAAATCAATTTTTACCCATTTTTTAGGCGCATTAACATCCTTTTTTCGCTGTTTATAATTTTTTGATAATATTTTTTTATTTTTTTGTTATTTTATTATTTTTTATGTGGGGGCCAAAAATGGGTTATGACATATATCATTGTATATAAGTTGAACATGTTTTAGTGATAAAATGTATACCCCTTTAACATAAAAATATCTATTTTACAGAAAAATTCTCAGTTAGTGTAATCTAAAATGAATTAATTGGCTGACTAATTCATTATACAATCTCAACCAAACAACTGGTTGAAATAGAGAAATAGAGGTTTCGCTACTGATGAACATTGAGGTTTCAGTTGGGTTGAGTTTTTTAAACTATAAGTTGAACAAAAAGGCTTTTTTTATCTCGTAAAACATTTGTTTTGATCAAAACTTTGAATATATGATTATCGTGTGAACTAGTTGACTGGTTTATATATTTGAGACAACCAGCTGACTGATTGAAACAAATGACAAAAACCTTTGCTTTTGTCCAAATTTTAAAATTTTGACCCTTTTATTTTTTAATGTTTTGGACAAATTTTTTACATAAAAAAAAGTCTTTTCAAGTATATAAGAAGTATCAAAAAAGTAATTTGGAAAATTTCAAGCTTTAGGTTAAACCAGTTGCTCGACAATATAAATATTACCCTCATTTCCAGCAAATATAGAATTTCAAATTTCAAAAACCCTAACCTTAAACCGAAACGGCTCTCTTAAATCTCTTAAAATTCACCAAAACTCAATCTTTCCAAGTCAATTTCTTTAAGTTTACACTCCAATAATACTAAAGAAATAACACTAAAGAAAAGCCTTAAAACAAATGAATCAATAAGCAAAAAAAGTCATTGATCCTCGATCATCTCTAAGTGATAATGTAAAAAGGTGCATGACCATTTTCTCAAATAAATCTATTACTATAGAAAGAGAGGTGTAGGTAATGATGTAAATGCCTTTGTGATAAATACTTTATTTGAGGAAATGGGTTGGAGTACCATATATAACATGAAAAGTGCTATATGTCCCTCTCTTATTAGAATATTCTTAGCTAATATGAAAACAACCTTTAAACCTAGGATAATAAGTAGCCTTCAAAACAAGGCCATTGAGTTTAATTGTGAAATTTTAGCAAATATTTTGGGTATTTCAAATGTTAGGCCTCATGTGTTTGAAATAAAGATTATCTCTATCATTGAGTGGTTTTTATATGATAAAGTGAAGATTATATGTACTAGGGGACATGATTTTGCATCGAGTGTAAAAATTAAAAGTTAAGATTTGTTGTTGTGATTTAGGTTGCTATACAAGGTCATAACAAATAATATTTTGTCCAAAAAAAAACATTTTAATGAAATGACTTTTATGAACTCGATTACATGATTAAGAGAAAGCTAATTAATTTGCCATACATTATGATAAGATCAAAAACAAAAGTCTTTGCCTTGCTATCAATATTTGTTGATTATCTTTGAGTATTTTAAAATTGAGTTAACAGATATAGATAGGACACCATATTTTAAATATTTAAAGTTAAATGATAAAACTCTTACTAATATGAAATTTATATTAAATAAGGATGGTAGTTGGATTGCAAGAGAACAAATGAGAAGATTAGAATGATGAGTTTGTTTAAAAAAAATTGAGTAAATTATACATATTATATTTTTTAATTGTACCATCTACTTTTTAAAAGAATGAATTTTGTTGTAAATAAATTATAATTGTAAATACACAAAGAGTTTGGATGAACTCTTGATATTGATGAGATAGTCTTACTGAGAAAAAAATCTTAAAATAAAAATATCTTTAAGTGATAAATTACTTGGTATTAATTCATTAAATACATTGTATCTTCTACTTTAACGAGTACAAATCTCAGATATAGCCGGTAATTAAAATATGGATGTAGATTTACAAAACCACGTAGCCACGCAACCAAAGCATGTCCTGACGTGCATGATATCCCTTCCAAATTAGCCAACGAGGTTTAAATATTAAAAAAAAAATGTGTTCTGAAGATTAAAACATTATTCTTTCGTTATATTAACAGTTCAAACTTCGGAGAGTGTGGCTCTCTTTTTTCCCTTGCCATCTTCTACTTCAGGAACCTGGTGTGATGCCATTAGAGCATGCAAATCGATACACTCAGCCATCCATTCGCAAAGCATCAACTTCAAATGCAAATAAAATATGAATCATAAGAATTCAATGCCAAGAGAACCAATACTAATTAAGGAACATTACAGTTCTTTGGTGAAATTATTATCCAAGAGTAGATGGAAATATCCTCCTAGTGTTTAGGTTGCTTCACAATCAACACAGAGCAGTGTGCGTTATGAGCACAATGGTCACTAACACTGCCCAGAAGTGCCCTGAAACATGGTTAAGATTTCCTGTCAGAATACAGCACTGAGAAGGATGTTTGTAAATTCCAAAGATCATAGAACTGGCTCGGGCAGATTCAGTTTAAGATCATAGAACTGGCTCGGGCAGATTCAGTTTGCAATGGAATTAGGGTTAGCTCTTTGCTGTACCTTTTGACAGCTCCATAATTATGACTGCCCACCACCAGCATGGATGCGTGGTGTCTATCTACAGCATCGCACATGACATTCCTAGCATCACCCTCAATCACTTCCACTACCACATCACTCACCTGCAAATTAATCGCTTAAATTTGGTTTTTTTCTTTGGTTCCGAAATAATAAATTCAAGACCGGTACTTAATTAACATGTGTATTATATAAAATGTTGATGTTGTTGATGTAAAACATGCTTGAAAACAATTGTAAATTTTGAATGATTGGCGGATTAGTTTAAGGATCCGCCTGGGAACATGGACATGAATGCGGTGTAAGCAAATATCATGCGCCGTTGCCGCGTCTGCATATCTAGAAGGACACTAAAGATGAACAATTCATTTATTTTAATTTAAAAACTTCATAGTTTTTCAGGATATATTTCAAAAATTCTAAATCAAACCATAAAACCACCTATTAAATCAATACTGAATAGAATATGATCTTAATCAAGCGATAAGAGATCCCAATTCCTCCCCTCTATCTTCAAGAAAACATAAAACTACATCATCACCCAGCCAGCAGGAGCCATGTTAATCTTTTATGTATCGTTTCAAATGTCCTTGCAGAAACAACGTAAAGTACAAAAGAAAAGAAAAGGGCATATCAAGCACACTATGCTCAACAAAACCATTACCCCTTTATTGTTGCAGACTTCTCTGGCCTTGTCTACAACATTTTGGGCTCTTTTCTTGGAATCTGCCTCCATGATTGGTATAACATCAACCAATCCTGCATTATTAAAAGAATGTAACTAATTAATAGTAAAAATCATACAAAAATCAACACCATATCAGTCTCTTTCCCTGTTTTTCATAAATTTAAAACGCTACTGAAGTGATACCTGGTCCAGTGAATCCTACTACAGAAGCGAGACGGGGTTGAGCATGGATAATTAGGAGCTTGAATGGAGGTCCTGACCAAATGGAACAAAGAAATGATCAAGGGTCCACTGCAGTGCGTAGAAGCTCGGTTCGCTATTATCCATGCCCAATGCCATTACTTTTTTCCCAGTGCCAGCCATTTTCGCAGTATTCTGAGCTTTAGCACCCACAAACTCTCCTTTCCTTCTCTAGCAGAAACAAAAACGGGCCCTGCTTTTGAATATTTCAAGCTTTAAACATGTTGAGATAACAATATTTCAGCAGATAAAAAAATTTAAAAAAATATTAGAGGGTTTGCTGTAACTGCCATGAGGTTATTGCGGCCTTGGACTCGGTTTATCAATGCGCTGTCTGTTGTGAAATCTTACGTAAGCCACAGATTGGACTTCCATTATTCGCAAGGGGATTCTATAGATTTTATGACCCAGTACCATGCTGTCTGGAGGTATGACAGATGGTTTTTTTCAAATTATTTTTTATTTGAAAATATATAAAAATATATTATTATTTTATATTTATACATCATTAAAAAAAATACAAAAAAGATATTAATTTTAAAAATAAATGAATAAGTAAATAATTTAAAAATACAGTCCAACTAATATATGGAGATTCTATAGATTTTATGACCTATTATAACAATATTTGGTGTAATAAAAGTTATTTTTTAAAATATTTTTTTAATATATTAAAATAATATTTTTATTTTTAGTATTTGTATATCAAAACTATTAGAAAATACTAAAAAAATATTAAAATTAAAAATGTGTTTTACTAAATTTTGTTTTTCAAAAAAAATAATGGATTAAGAAATGAGTTATGAGGGGACCAAATCTCAATTCCATCATACAAACTCAATTAATGAACAACATAATCTTAAAACACTATTTTTAAAATAAAAGAAAAAAAAAAGGAAAAAGAAATATTAGATGTGCAAGATGTTGAAATAATTTGTGTTGAATGTAAGAAATAAAAATAATTCTGCGTTGAAAACCTCTCCAGGATTTTTACATGGATGATAGCTCACTATAACTGTACAATGCTGCCGCATGTTAATTTTTTTAAATAAAAAATATTTAAAAAAATTAAAATCTAAAAATATTAGGTTTTTTTTAAAGTTATACTCAAAAATTTTAGATTTGGTTGCAATGTCTAATTTAAAAGTAATATTTATAATATTAATAATAACATTAATCTTGCATGACTCAGGATTCGTGTCATAAAAGTGTAATAATTAAATATAAAAAAGATTTAATATTAATAAACTAAATTAAAAAAATAAAAGAAAAAACTAATAAAGAAAAAAAATCTGAATTAATTAGCTTAAATCATCAAACTTGTGATCCGTGTCATAAAAGTCTAATATTAAGAAATTATAAACAGTAAAAAAATTAAACTAAAAGCATAAGTTTTTTCATTATGAACTGCATCGTGCAGTTCACAATAAAAAACTTAAAAAAAAAGAAAAAAAAAGGCATGCACCATAAATTAATTTTTTTTCTTGCATACAAAATATTAAAAAAAAACTAAGATCTAAAAGTGTCAGGTCTTTTGTTACATGACTTAAGTTTAAGTGAATATGGTTGCAACACCAAACCCAAAAGCGTTGAATATAGGTCTGACTATAAGATCGTGTCACAAAAGTGTGATAATTAAATAGATTAATTAAAAAAAAACAATAGAAAAAAAAACCTGAATTAACTGGTTTAACCCTTCAAATTAAGTTAACCCATTAAATCTAGAATCCGCATCATGAAAGTTTGATAACTAAATAAAAAAATTAATAGGTTTATCTAGAATTAACTAGGTTAACCCGTCAAACTTGGGATACGTGCCATAAAAATATAATAATTAAAGAAAAAAAATTAATATTAACAAACTAAACTAAACAAAAAAATTAATTCAAAAGAAAAAAATTATGGATTAACTCGTCAAATTAGGTTAACCTATCAAATTCGAAATCTATATCATAAAAGTCTGATAATAAAATTAAAAAAAAATAATATTAACAAATTAAATTAAAAAAAATAATTCACTAAAAAAACAGTTACATTACCTTTTAGGATATGTTATAATATAATAGAATAATATCATATAATATAACAATTATAATTATAATTATAATTATAATTATATAATATATTAATAATAAAGAAAGTTAAAAGGCGTGGTGAAAGCTACGCTACTTTCCCACGTTTTTTAAAGTATTAATTAATAAGAAAATATATCCTTTGTGTTATTTACTTAATTTAAATATTTATGTTTATAATATATATTACACTGTTGATACTATAACCTTACTGTTTTTTCAATGGATTACATGAATTTTAAAAATATTTTTTAAAGTAAACCAGCTTTTTAAAATTTCCATCGAGTACTTCCATCCAAGCAGGTTGCTATGATTTTGCTGACATGTGCTTTGACCCTTAATAAAAGAAAATTACAATATTGATACATCAATTTTTAATTTTTCTTGATTGAGTACATTAATTTTATTTTATTTTTCATTTTGGGACACCAACTTATTTGATTGTGCTAATCAACTACTTCTATAAAATATCCATTAATTCTTTCTGGTTATTTTTCAATCACATGATATTCGTTTATTTATTTAAAATGATAAGCATTTAATTGCATTAATAATTTATTAGTGAGTTTTAATTAATCGTAAAATAGTTTTAGCCTCGATTTAGGTGACTTGCAATTGATAAAAGCATTGTTTGAATTCTTTTAAGTAATTAATTTAATTTAAAACAATTGATTTATTCTCTCCATGTATGTCTTGCAAGATAATTTAAAGCTCAGACACCTAGCAGGAGCTTTCGGAAAATGAGCGATTCTACAGGCAGTGAATAAATACAGTATAACGTTTATTAAATAACATTTTTATTATTTATATTTGAGATTTAAATAATATCTTGAATAAGTAATGAGTTTTCATTATTCGAAAATATTAATTTATAGAGATTTATTGCCATGCCATAATTGTCTTAACAGAACAAGGATCAATGAGAATAGGGACCAACAGAACAGAGTCGGAAGCAAATCCAACACCACCCTCGAGTCCAACCCATTTTCAACTTCCCGTGGCCTTCGTCCCATGCCAGACCTGTAAGAATACCTTATGGCCCTCTCAGCCTTTAGAATAAGACTAGACTAGTGGACCTGTTTTCCTGTTTAGTTATTTTTTTTAATTAAAATATTTTGGTGTTTTAAGTATATTTAAAAAAAAAAATAAGTGCTCGTACTATGGTTCTAACTAACTAAATAAGCTAATTTTATTTCAATCATATTAAAAATAAATATCAATAGTAAATGAGAATATATATATATATATAAGTCAGAACAATAACACAGGGAAAAAAACTTCATCAAAGAGTAAAAAATAATGTTATTTTAATTTTTAATCAAAATAAAATTAAAAAAAAAACTAGTGTCCGTTGATATAAGCCAACATAGTAGTCATGTAATCTAGATATTAAAGGGCAATTTAATTAAGATTAACTTGATAAATTTTCTTTTTAAATTATGAGTTCAAGATAATTTGATAGAAAAAATAAATCAGCATAATAAACATATAATCTAAATATTAAAGGGTGAGCTAATTTAGATTAACTTGATAAATTTATTTTCTAGATCATAAGTTCAGGATAATTCGATAAAAAAATAAATTAAAGATAACCACAATGTGATTCAGGTCATCAGACTAAAAGCACTATACATAAAAATATCATAAAGTTCAATCCATAGAAAACAAAATGTTAAGGGATGATTTGGAAAAAAAAAAAGTTAGACAAAAAATTAAAAAAATAACAATTAAAAAAATAAGGGTTAAAATAAAAAAAAAGACAACAATGAATTTTTATTTTGAGAGTTAAATTTAAAAAAAAAACATTAATAAAAAATATTAATAAACAATACACAATTAACTTGGATTGAATGGTAAAATAAAAATAATAAAATTTCTATAAAAATATCATGCAAAAAATATATAATTAAAAGAATAAAAATCAAATTAAAAACACCAGTACATTATAAAAAAACTGAACATGTAGAATTTTTCAACATGTTTTTTTTAAAAAAATAAATGTGAATCGAACTAACTTATACACACATCTAATTAAATCAATCACGTAATATTTTGTAAATAAAAAATGTCACTAACAAAAAATAAAAACAATAATTGGAAAAAATAAAAAATAAAAATACATCAAGATATTAAATATTATAACATAAGTCATTTACCTAATTGTATTTAATAAATTTATTTATTAAAATCAATTTGTAAAAAAGTCATCATACATGTAAAATCTATTGAATAAAATAAAAGGAAAAGATTTCTAGCAAGGTTTCATATATTAAAAATATTATAAAAATTAATTTTTATTTTATTTTTAACAATAAATTTAATCTATATAAAATATGGATGAATCACGTTAACCTTATAAAAAAATTATATACACTCAATATAATTAAAAATTAATTCTATTTAAAAAAACTAAATAAGCCAAAAAAAACATCGAGAAGGGATACTAACCAAAACATGAATGCAAAAAACTTAGAATCCAACTACTATAATAGCTAGAAAAGCAGAGTTTTTTGTTTTTCTAACTTAAAAAATCATTTTCAAACCATATTTTACCGAAACACCTGGAAACACTCTTAAAATCTTGTTAAACAATCCGTAACTTGCAAAAACATTTAAAAATTCACATTAAAATCCATAATCAACCTAAAATAAAAAAAAATAAGCTCAAATATATTTTTTTAGACTCTTTCAAGAAAACATACATTCCTAACTCCACTCATCTTATGAATCATTTTGACACAAAATAAATTATTTTTGTGGTTAGAATTGTCATCAATATAAATTTTCTCTTTCTATATTAGAATTCAATAACCGTCCTCTCTTCTCCAAAAAAACAAATAAAATAAAAATAAGTAGAAAATTTGATATAAAAAAATAAAAGAACTAGTTATTTATTAATTAAAATAGATAAGTGAACTTTTTAAGCCAATCTCAAAGCACATGTTTCCCGCTTTTCTAAGGTGATTTTTTTACTATGTTACTTGTGTTTTTTATTTAAGTTATTTGTTTTTCAATTTAATTTTTTTTTAAAAAAATATGCAATGTAAATTTAGTCTTAAAAGTGTTCAATTGTGCAAAAAAAATAAATTAATTAAAGGATTAAATTAAAAATAATTAAAAATAATAATCCATGGTGATTTGTGATAGAATATACAGTACAATTGCAACAGTAAAATGGACACATGGCTTAGGTTTTTTTGAGAAAAATATGGTTCAAGTTTTAATGATGAAATTATTATTTTATAATAATAATTATTTTAATGCGTGGTGATTTGTTGGAGAATATATAGTAAAAAAAAATATTTCAACTTTTAATGATAAAATTCTGATTTTATAAGAAAAAAGGTTTTGGGTGATAAATGAATTATTTCAATAAAATAAAGAAGGATTCCTTAAGGTTTATGTTTAATTTATAAAGAAAAATAATAAAATTTATATTCATTACCGTTTAGTTATTAAAATTTGATTTTATATTAAAAAATTAATTAAACTTAAAAATTTTAATTATTGAATAAGATTTATTTATATTATTTTCTGAGATGATAAATGCTATGATCCTCGTAACGAAGAGGCAATTGTGTTGGGAATGGGAGAGGAAAATCCACGAAACATTGCTACCATTAGAAGAACCGAGCGTATATAATATGATGACCCAGCGAGTAACGCGAAGGGCTCAACAGAAGCCAGTTTACCGGAAGGTGGCGATCTACCAGAAAATGTGGTGGGTACAGCACCAGTATGGAAAGGATGCATGATCCAATTCAGTCAAGAAAATCATCGAACTTTAATTCAAATAATCTGCTGATCTCTTTCAAGTCTAAGTAATCAACCTAAACCTCGGCCTCACATGCTTTAAGTTAAAGCAAGGCTTTTGTTCAACAAAAGAAGTGTTCTGCAAGGCATGATGGGTTTGCCACGTTGAAAAGGGGAAGTGGGTTTTTGTTGCTGGGTCCGCCGGCACCCTTCTTCTTCATCTGCCCCACCTCGACCAGAACATCACACCCTTAAAAACCTTATTTCAAGCCAAACAAGGCATCCTGTCCGTTGTCTCGGGTCAAGCTTTGGAGCGTAGGAAGCTGATAAAAAAATGCAGAGAGTCAGAATGCAGCCCTGTGAATTCTTATACCACGTAGGGTTTGGACAGAATAATAGCGCCTCGTATTTTATTCAAACATTGCTGCTACCATCATTTCTCAATTCTCAATTCTATAATAGACGGACCCACCATGATTTTCTATTTAAATTTATTAATTTAAGGTGGATTTGTACGAACACTTGTCATTAAAGTATTGGTTTTTTGCAACCACGAGAGCAATAGAAGATAAAGAAAGGGTCGACGAGACCCTTTCGGTAAATTGAAGAGAGCAAGATGCGCACTGATTCTGTTGATTCTCACCTGTGATCTCAGGTATGATTTTGAGGAGATGATCATGCTGAGAGTCTGACTCTTGCGGCAGCGTTGGGATAGGACTTCATGCCTGGCTAGCAGTAGCATAGCCATCAAGCATGGAGGCTTGAGATTCTTTCGTGGTTTTTATAAATTGAGTTGGGTTCACAAATTCCTCACGCGGCAGGTGGCACAGTGATCCAGAGTTGCAAAAAGTCGTGTTTCATCTATCTTTCCCAGTTCTAGTTGAATACTCTAGCTTCGGTGACAGCACTTCACCCTCCGCTGGGTGGACTCATTTTTTATTTTAAATAAAATGATTTTCAGGTAGTGAAATAGGATTAAAAAAGAAAAAAAATCTGGTTATGATAAATTTATAATTATAACAAATAGGATCGAGCCGATATAAAATTATAAATTCAATTCTCATTTAATTTAATTATTAATTATATAGTAAAGAATGAAGTTAAAAAATAATAATTAAATAAACAAGGATCGAAATTAAAATACAAAATAAATTTTATATTTGATTAAATTATAAAATTAAAAAAAATCAAAAGAATAGGGATAAAAATTAACTTAAAAACAAAAATAATATCTTTTTATTAAAGAGTAAAATTAAAAATAATAATAACTTGTTCAAAAGAACCAAAAAGAAATTAAAAATCTAAATAATAAAAACCAAATTGTAAAATATAATATTTTATAACTTGGGATTATATAATAGAATTGAAAACAAATAAAACAAATTAGATCATCACTAGATACATACGTTGCATCAATAAAAATACAGAAAAAAAAAACACTTTTAAATGCTAAAAACATATACATACACCGCTCAAAAAAATATAAATACCTTCCATTCGTCCAAATATTCCATGTAAACATGTTTTTTTTTCAAAAAAATAGTTAAATATTATAAAATATAAATTATTATTATAATCCATAACACTAATAAGTGTGAAAAATATTGTTTTTTTATATCTTTTAATTTTATTTATTTATTTATAATAATCTTTCAGCAGTTATGGTACAGGTTCCAAGTTTCATGATTTTCGTTTAATTAATGAGCTACTTCACATAATTTAATGTTTTAAATCATTTTGATTCCTTGCTTAAACTAGCTAGTTCACATAATTTACAATAGAATAAAATCTGATTGATGAAGTCAGAGCATACTTTATTACCAATTAAACCAATTCTCACGATTATGTCGATAACAGGGTAGCTGCGAGACCCTTTTTCATGTGTTTGGACCGAAACAACCCGGCACTTGTGCATATCATAAGAGATGAACTGGATATTCCAAGCAGGGAATTATTTCAAATACCCATAAATCGACTGTTTAGAATTCTAATAACGATTATAATTTAAAATATTTTTAATTATAAACATATTAAAATAATTATTTTATTTTTTAAAATTTATTTTTAACATCAGCATATTAAATAAACTTAAAAACATGAAAAAAAAATTAAGTAAAAAAAATTTAAAATTTAAGTTCCCAAAAAGTTTTCATCTTAAATTCTAGAAAAAAATAAAAAAAAACTTTCAAAACTAAATAAGTCAAATTAAAAAACTCATTATAAAAAGTTCAAAATTTAAGTTCCCAGACATGATTCTTGAATTTTTTAGGATTTTTTTTTAAAATCCCATCTTAGATTCTAAATAAAAACTTTAACTTTTCAATCTAAATAAATTAAATTGAAAAAACTCATTATAAACTGAGGTCTTATTTGGTACTCAATCTAATCTTGCTTTTAAATTTTTTTCAAAGTTTTTTTTTAGTTTTGAATTAATTTTTTTAATGCTTTTAGATAATTTTAATATGTTGCTGATGAAAATAATTTTTTTAAAATAAATTTTTTATTATTTTATTGTATTTTTAAATAAAAATACTTTGAAAAACAAGGTCTAATATATTTACAAACAAACCCTGAAAAGTTGTTAATTCAAAGTTTGTTTAAAATAACTCAATTAAAAATCTAGACTTTTTCAATTTTAGTAAATATATATCTTTTATTTGGTTTGATTCAAAATTATAAAACAAAAAAACAATTGAATTAAATTACTCAAAACCGATCCTTATTTTTAATTACAAATAAGGATTACAAGCAATTTATTTATTTATTAATATAAATATTTATATTAGTTTATGTATATCTTAATTAATTTTAATAATTTTATATCAATAATTATATAAATTTTTAATAACTTTAAAATTTATAAAACAAACTTTAAAAAATAAATTTACGGCATGTGAAGTTACACCCTTTAAAATACCCTTTAAAATGAGATTACGGGTAATTATTTTTACAGTGAATTGGTACATATTAAATACCCTTTAAAATGAGAAAAACACTTTGCACAGAAACACAATATGACCACTGTGTTCACAGTTAATAGCCAATCTTCTTGCACAATAAAATGACCTCCATGACCTTGATGCCAAATAATTTAACTCTTCAATTAAAGAGTATGTTGTGTATTAAGTATTTTTCATGATAAAAAAGAAAAGAAAAGAAAAGGTGACACATGTTGAGCACGCGTTGTTGTCTTCAAACGATATGTGTGACTGATTACATGTGTGGCTGATTGAGGCAGGGAAAAATCTTATTATGGCGTAGCATGAGCTTCATTTAAGGACAATTTTAGTATTCTAAAAGAGTAATTTGTATTTTACATTTCAGTTACAACACTATCCTTTAATTATTTTTTTTTGTCCTTGTCATTAGGGTTCGTTTCATATTATAACATATTTGATGCATAATAAAAATACCTACTTACCCCTGGAGGAAAAAAAACACACAGGAGGAGGCTCATTTCATAATAGGCAATTATCTTGCACAGTAAAATGACTTTCATGACCTTGAAGTCAAATAATTGAACTCAAATTAAAGAGTATTTGTGTCATTTTGTTCATGGTTTGTTGTATAAATAGTTAATAGGAGCAAGGTTCATTAAGTATTTTTCATAATAAAAAAGAAAATATTTTTTAGAAAAAAAAATTAACTTGGTTTTCAGAAAAAGTGTTTTCCTTTTTAGCTGTGTTTGTTTTCTAGAAAGTGATTTCCGAAAAAATACTTTCCAAACTTTCTTGTGTTTATTTTTCGAAAAATGAAAACACTTTCCAAACTTTCTTGTGTTTGCTTGCTGTTAGGAAAGTTGGTAAACGGAAAACACTTTTTAGTCAAAGGAAAATTTGGTTTTATTTTTAGGAAAGTGTTTTCCTGAAAAATTTAGGAGGAAAACACTTTCCGGAAGTTGTTAAAAATTTAGAAATGTCATTATTTGCTGATTATATCAAATTTGATCTTCAAACTTTTGATTGTTATATATATTTTGTTTTAAATATTTATTTTTCAATTTCATTTCATAAAATTTAATTTTTATATTTACTTTGGTTCTCATTTTTATAATTGTCATTTGTTTTTCTCCTATTATTTTTTTATTGAATTTTTTTATCAAATTTGGTCCTTATTTTTTTGATTTTTATTTATTTTATTTTAAATACTTTATGAAATGTTAATTATTATTATTTTAATTTCTTCATCTTTTTTTTTTAAGATTTGATCTTTAATTTTTTTATTATTATTTATTTTATTTGAGATAATTTATGAAATTATTTTTTTCCATTTCATTATTATTCAACTTTTTAATTTGTAAGATTTATTTTTTATTATTTTAATAAACTTGAAAAAAATAAAATATTAATAAATTATTTTTCAGTTTATTTTCCATAACATAACCAAATACAGGAAAATATTTTTCAGTTTATTTTTCATAACATTGTCAAATATCAGAAAATACTTTACTTTTAAAGAATTTATTTTTTCTGAAATTTATTTTTTCAAATTTTTTTTTAAAAATAACTTTTATGTAAATAAAAGGGACTCAGAATAGCACAGGTTTCTGTTAGGTTGGTTGCCATTAATGTGCAACAACTATTTGGTATTGCACCAAACATGTGCATTCATACAAGATGTCAAAGATTGGCAGCCACCATTGTTGAAGAAGAGTTGGAGTTGGCAGCCACCTTTGTTGAAGAAAAGCCTCCATGAATGCCTATAAATAGAGGCATATGTTAGAGAGCAAAATGAGAGAGATGTAGTAGAGCCAAAGATGTGAGAAATGTAGGAGAGAGTGTGCTGCCAAGGGCAGCAAGCAGTAGCTGCTATTGCAGTACTACAAAGAGAGAAATAGAGTGAGGTTGAGAGTTGCTACAAGAGGGGATGATTCCTCCTCCTCTATTGTTGTAAATCTTGTTCTCTCCCTACATAATACAATGGCTTCTCCCGTGGATGTAGGCGGTTTTGCCGAACCACGTTAAATATTGTGTCAGTGTGCTTGGCCTCCTATGAGCAAATATCAGTACATCACCGGTTGGATTCCCCAACAGTTTCATCTTGACATCCCTCCTTTCCTTGAATATGCGACAAGTGTACTTATATAGTTTTTGGTTTGTTAGTGGGGGCTAATTGTTTTTTTTTTTCCTTTCCTCTTTCTTTTCTAGTTTTTGTGCCCTCCCACTTGATATTCCAAGACAGCCCCTAGATTTCTATTCCTTTTTTATTTAGTCTCTTTTCTTTTGGTTCAGTTTCTTCTTCTTCATTTAATTAGTTTTTTTTGTTTTAAATTCATCATTATTTGATTTTTTTTGTTTTATTAAATTTGATTCTTAATGTTTTAATTGTTATTTTTTTTTAAATTATATATTTTTAAAAGTTCTACCCTTTTTATATTTTAAAATTTGATTTTTATCCAGTGAAGTGGATGATTATAGCATCATGTTCTTCTTGGTTTTTTATAAATATGATCATCATCTTGGTAACTACAATGCATTAGATGGACTGTCACCGAGTCCTGGAGGGTAATCTTCAGTCTCTTCCATCAGATATGGAGCCCATAGACAATGCAATAATAATAACAATCATCGTCGTCATTCATGAAATGCTGTGCTCCTCCATCCGTTGATTCGAAAGGTGTTTCTCTCGAGCAAGGCTGGCCGGATTGCCTTTTGCCAGATCCAGTACTCGATTCGGAAGTGAAAGATCATCGGCTTTTTCTTCGAGATCATTGCTTTCAAGACTCTTCATTTTGATTGCTCCGTAAATACTTGACTTGGCGTCCAAAAAATACGTGTCTTTACCCGAACAAACAAACATGTCCTTCCAGGCACCCTTTATTTATTTTTCTCTTAATTCTTTCTAGTCCCAACATATTTCTGGTGCTTTCCATCAAGTGCCGTCCCAGCAAAAGTGAATTTGAATTGAATATTTGGTATCATTCTTTTCTAACCTTACGCACCGGCCTACCAATGCTAAGGAGATTACAATGAGTTGCCGAAAAGAGGATTTATGTATTTTTATTAAACCCGTCCCAACCCGATAGATTGGTTAGAAACTCAATCAATATATTCATGAACCGGATTGTATGTCTAAAAAGTCAATCCAGAGTTGACTGGTTTGCCCAATAAAAATATTAAATATTTTTTAGAAGAGGATTAATTAACTCGACGGGTCAACTCCACTCCAAATCTGGCGTCATAAAGTGAGTTTATGATGTTCGGGTAATTTATCTTGTTTTACTAGAAGAGCATATCTCTGCTTGGGCCCATCATCATCATTAGCTTCGACACCCGACAATTTTCAATTATTTTTCTCATTTGATGCTCTAAAGTTAAAAGACGATATTTTAGGGGTAATAATTGTTTAATGGCATTTTTCATTTCGATACGATAATTAGTTTTTTTTTTTAAGATGTTTTCAAACCACCCTAATTAATATCAATCCTAGGAAAATAAAAAATGTTTTTTTTTGGGTTTCCCCCCTTTTATTTCAATATTTATCATTTCATACCCCTATAATAAACCATATTAGTCAATATAATTTTATTAAATTACAAGAATATTATAAAAAATTAATATTTTTAAGACACAATGTAATTAGTTGATAAATAAATTACATTATTATAATCCAATCCAGAACTAGAATCCATGAAAAATATATTTTATACACCAATTCTTTACTAGAAATAGAACAATTTAGTTATTAATATCTGTTTGGTATTATAATAGATTTTACCTTTTAAATTATTTTTTTACTTGGAAAAATATCGCATTAATATTTTTTAATATGTTAATTTTAAAAATAAAAAAAATATAATTTAAATATATTTTCAGTTGAAAAACTTATTACAATTCTTTGTATGCTAAAAAAAAAGAGAGGGGGAAAATAAGCAAAAACAAGGAGGGTAAATTAGTCACAAACCAAAGTTTCAAAATAGCCGTTTTATAACAAAAAATGAAAACCATAATAGTCTAATATATATATCCATTTCATAAAGTAAGCAGAGGTAATTACCATATCAGCATCGCATGCAACCCGTTCTCTGCGCCCTCCCCTCTCTCGCGTGGAGCTTTCTGCTAATAACATTTCTTCTCTCAAACGGCGAACCATTTCCAACGACGCTCCTATTTCCAAAAGATTTTTTTTTTTTTTTAAAAAAAGGGGTTCCGCTTTCACTGCTTCTTCATCAGCTTCAGATCTGCGTCAAAGATATCCCTCTCACTTGGCGGATCTCTCTCTATTCACAACTTCATCTCTCGTAAACAAAATCGAATAAAAGAGAAGCGTGTGATAAGATCGGGATTTTGTTTGAATTTCGATTCATGTTCTCTTTTGGATTTGAATTCTCTCCTCCTTGTAAGTACTTTTATTTTTATTCATTTGAATTACTTAATTTTTTCGTTTTGCATTGTTAATTTTGTTCGTTTTATTTGTTTATTTAATCTGTGTGTGAAGCGGTGGTGATAGATAGATCTTGAAAATTGGCTCCCCAAAGGCGATCGCAGCGCCACATGGGCGGCCAGATGCAGCAAACCAATTCTGCTGCTGCTGCAACCGCACTTTATGATCATGCCGGCGCTGGTGGGTCCTTGGGTCCCACTAGTGATGCGGGCGATGCGGTTATGGCTAGGTGGCTTCAGTCTGCCGGCTTGCAGCATCTGGCCTCTCCCATGGCTTCTACCGGCATCGATCATCGCCTCCTGCCTAATATTTTAATGCAGGTATGGACGGAAAATGTACTTGATTTTTAATTCGCTTTCGTTGTAAATTAATGGTGTTTATTTGGATTTCCATTTGAAGTGATTGTGCATTTAGGATCAGAAACAAATTTCGAGGTTTTGTTGCTGAGTTATGTTTGGAACGTGGACTTGTGGTGCTTCTTGTAGTATTTATCTATTAGAAACTATGTAAAGTAAAGCAAATGTGGTTGAATGAATTTGTGGTTTTCCTTGGATCTGAGTTGGATGGTTATGTTGTCTTTGTTGAAGGGTTATGGAGCGCAATCTGCGGAAGAGAAACAGAGGCTTTTCAAGCTTATGAGAAACCTCAATTTCAATGGAGAGTCTGTTCCCGAGTCTTACACCCCAACTGCCCAAACTTCAGCTGGTGTTTCTTCCTCGGATGGTTTTTATTCTCCAGATTTTAGGGGCGATTTTGGAGCTGGGCTTTTGGATCTTCATGCTATGGATGATACAGAGCTTCTATCTGAGGTACTGCATCTAACTTGGCGGGAGAAATTTACTTATATTGCTTTCAAGAGCCCCGACCTTAATATGAGCAACCGGTAAAGGATTCAGTTCTTAACACCAAATTGTTTACTTCGAAGATTATAGGTGATATTGCTATTTGCTTCTCCCTTCTCCACGTGTCAGTGTTGTGAAACCCTATTCACATGCAAGAATGAAGAACAAGAGGAAAAGGATTAACTTTAGCTGTCTATGCGATGATGCTCTTTAAGATAGTGGTCTTGCTTGAACCAATCCACTCTCACATCTGTCCACTAGCAGGCCTATAGCTCTTATGCTGTATCTTTTGTCCCATTTCTTTCTCAAGGTGAAGCTGTCAGTAACTGAATTAATTTGACAGTATGTAGATAGTAGTTGCTGGTTCTAGAATTGGATTCAGGAGTTTAGAATCATCGAGGCTATGGAATTCTGATAAGTCCTCCTCTTCTTGATGGATTCTCCTTTAGCCATTTTGGCTTGGCAGCTTATTACTTCATATAAGCGGATGCATCTGTTGGGATGTTCAGTATTGTCTTCCTCTTTCTCTCTCTTTGTTTGCTTGATATTGGGAGGATACTGCCCCTTATACCTTTTTATTGATGTTTTCATATCCTTTTCAGCTTGTCATCCCAGAACCATTTGATCCGTCACCATTGATGCCTGGTGCTTCAAAAGGATTTGAAAATGATTTCAACGTGAATAGTAGCAGACAACAAAGAGAGCAAGCTGATGCAGATCTGTCAGTTCCGTTCCCTACTAATGAAAAAGAGAACAGCTCAAAGGACAATAATGTGGCTAAAATTAAAGTTGTGGTAAGTTGATTTGTAGGGTAGCAAGATTCTGTGGGTTTGCTTGATTTCATTTATGTGCTCGCATGAAGAAACATGGTAAAGTTGTGAGCACAAAATTTTGGTGTGAAAACTTGTCATTTTTGTTGGGAGAAGAATTGCATCATCACTAATGATATAGACATAAAACTCTAATTGTAGTTAATTCACTGCTACGTCTACCAAGTTTAGTTCTTGGATTCCCCTATTATTTTGCTCTAACTTAAAAAACTTGTTTTGCTATTTTTTGGTATTTAGGAGAAGCGATCTTAGATGTTGTTACTAAACCAAGTCAATCCCAAATCTGTGGTTTTTTAAGGAGAAATGTTGGAACCAAGCCTTTATGAGATGTGCCACAGGCAACAATGCTTTTTTTTTTTTTTCCAGAAAGTATTTGCAGAATCACATTATACTAGCTAGCATAACAGACTGGGAAAACCTTCTTAATTTTTGTTGGTCTTCACATTATTAATCCTTTTTATCCAGCCTTAGTCAATCCTGGCATATGGATGGTATCCTGTTTGTTTTTGTTCTGTTTTCCGTTTGATTCATTCACAAGCATATGAGAAAGTTGCCTGGAAAGCTCTTGATGATATGATATCTGTGCCATAGGTACGTAAAAGACCGCTGAACAAGAAAGAGCTTGCTAGGAAGGAGGATGACATTGTAACCGTGTATGACAATGCTTTGACTGTCCATGAGCCCAAGCTAAAGGTTGTGTCCATGATGTTGAAAAAAAGTCTTAAAAACAATATTTTTGTTAAGATTTTTCAGATGCCAGTTGATTTTTTTTGTTGAAGTAGTCCTGGCAGACTGTTCTCTTTCTCTTCATTTGTCATTTTCAGAGGACTGATATTTCATTCCAACATGGTAGGTGGATTTGACTGCATATGTCGAGAAGCATGAGTTCTGTTTTGATGCTGTTCTAGATGAGCAGGTCACCAATGATGAGGTAATGTCTTGTCTGTCAGGGATAGAAGTTGAAATTTAACCACCACTATGAATCATGCTTGCTTTTAGTTACAAGAATGTGAAAATATTATTTCAGTTAAGAGAATGTGTGAATCATGAGAGTATTTTTATGACCAATAAGCAATATATTTTTTGCTTGAATTCAGCTCAAATGACATTTTTTGTTCTAATCCATTCGTCTTTCTGTCTATTATTAGTGAAGTAGTTCCTTTTTAATTTTTTATTGGTTGGCTCAAAGAAATGATTGCTTCCATCTCTGAAACAGGTATATCGGGTTACTGTGGAACCAATCATCCCCATCATTTTTCAGCGAACAAAAGCCACATGTTTTGCATATGGTCAGACAGGTAGAAATCCTTCTTCTTTTTTTCTTTTTTGTTTGATGGATGCTTGCTATAATTTTTCCTCATTATGTCCATTTTTTTTCTGTTGATACATTTTCTTTATAAACTGTCCCAGGTTAAGTCTTTGGATCAATGTTTCTATGAATTTTGAAGAAAAAAATAATTCCATACAGCACTTTCACTTGTTTTCACCTTCTGCACATTTGTTTTGGTTTCTCTGTGGTGGAAGCCATGGAGGGGGGGTGTTAATTCATTACTTATCTCGACTTTGAAGTTTTTGTTTCAAAGATGCTGCCACTCTCTGAAGTCAAGTTCAGTTCAAACTCTTCTGCACAGCTGAAATTCTGATGCTGCTTTTATTTCAGGTAGTGGCAAGACATTCACAATGCAGCCCCTGCCTCTTAGAGCTGCTGAAGACCTTGTTAGATTGTTGCGCCAGCCAGTTTATCATAATCAGAGATTCAAATTGTGGCTTAGCTTTTTTGAAATATATGGTGGAAAACTCTTTGATCTTCTCAGTGAAAGAAAGTTAGTGTTTCCCTGTTCAAACTGATTTATTTCTTCTTTTTTTCCTTAAAAAAACTGTCTTCAGAACTTGTGTATCTATTAGATTCAGTTTGTAATGGGGATAAATATGACTTGAAACCTTGGCTGATATGATTCCTCAGTCACCGTGTTCCACGGGTGCTTGCTATGGTGACTTAAAAGTCACATTTGTATAAGTTTCTCTAGTGCGGTTGTGGCATAAGAAGTAATAAAAAGGACTTTTTTTCTTTAACAATAATTTTATAATATCCATTTGCTCTGTAATTTTACCAACACTTTGAATCTGTAACATCCATTTACAGACGGTAATTTCTTCACTTTTTTCTTAAAAAAATTTTGGGCTAGCTTCATAACTTGAGTTAATTAAATTGTAACCATAGAAGCAGCAGTGTCCCTTGTCAAGCAGGCCATATGTTTTCTACAAAATAATTTCGATGTATGTGTTCATTCATGTGTCTAAAAGTCTTGAAGTGTGAATGGTTAATGAGTTCAACCACATATGCTGAATTCAATTGTTTTTCTCAATTAGGAAACTTTGTATGAGAGAAGATGGTAGGCAACAAGTTTGCATTGTTGGACTGCAAGAATTTGAAGTTTCTGATGTACAAATTGTCAAGGAATATATTGAGAGGGGGAATGCTGCCAGAAGTACAGGATCTACTGGTGCCAATGAAGAATCTTCAAGATCACATGCTATTTTACAACTCGCCATTAAGAAGCACAGTGAAGTGAAGGACTCCAGGAGGAACAATGATGTAAATGAGTCTAAAAGTGGAAAAGTAGTTGGGAAAATTTCATTTATTGATCTTGCTGGCAGTGAACGAGGCGCAGACACCACTGACAATGACCGGCAAACCAGGTACCGTTTATCTGAACCATACTCTTCATCTCCTCTTTTGCTCTAACTTCAAGTTCATTACTCTGGTTTTTGTTAATTACTTACTCTACTCCATTGCTTGAGTTTTGAAGAATCCATTTATTATTTCATGCCAATCAAATACGATCTGTCGATCAACAACATCAAGGCCTGTTTTTGCTGCAGGACTAGTGTGCCAATAGGGCGGGTTTCCCCAGATTTTTTTTCTCTTTTGAGCATGGTCTGTCTAAAGAATTTGGGGACAGAAAAATACAAATTTCAATGGTAGAGATGCTAATTACTCATTTATTATGTCTGAAGCATTTACTTTGTTTGGTAAAGTTAATTTTCTGAAGAAAACTTCAGGATTTTAAGGTAAATGAGTTTACTACGTAAAACAAATAAAATTTCAAAATTCCTAGAATGAATTTTTTCAAAGATCTTCCCATTCTTTCTGCACCTCTGTCAGGTAGTGTTTAACTATTCAATGGATTTTGGTTTTGTGATGAAGACTGGTAATGCTATCTTCTGCAATCTGGTAGAGATGCTAATTACTCATTTATTATGTCTGAAGCATTTACTTTGTTTGGTAAAGTTAATTTTCTGAAGAGAACTTCAGGATTTTAAGGTAAATGAGTTTACTACGTAAAACAAATAAAATTTCAAAATTCCTAGAATGAATTTTTTCAAAGATCTTCCCATTCTTTCTGCACCTCTGTCAGGTAGTGTTTAACTATTCAATGGATTTTGGTTTTGTGATGAAGACTGGTAATGCTATCTTCTGCAATCTGGTTGCCTCTTTGGCATTGCATGGTTAACCGGGGCCATCAATCAGCTGAGTATCCTATACACATGTTTAGAATTCATTGAGCTGGAGGTGGGCGAACTAATTTTCTTCTAATTAAGGTGCTGAATTTTAGCTCGTATTGTCTAGGTTTTATTTAGGAGAGTCAGGTCATGTTATTTTTTTGGTATCTTGATCCATCACATTATGTTTGCTGTGGGGGTAGTTTAAAGATTCAGTAAGAGATCCACGTTAAGACTTCTCTAAAACTAGTGCGTTTTTTTCTGGTTCCTGGCACCTAAACTAGCAATGCCTGTCTTGTACCGATGGGATTCATTCTCCAAATGCTACATGAAACAGCATAAACTAGATTGACACTATCATCTTGCCTGATGTCCATCCTCATGACCACTGATGATGGATATGTTATGCTCATTGCAAAAAGTTTTCTTGTCTGGTGTGGTAGTTCAACAATCACTATGGCTCTTTGGATTGTTGTTGGGAAGGCAGTTTTGCACTTCATGATGCTCCATATGGTTTTTTGCAGGATTGAAGGTGCAGAAATCAACAAGAGCCTTTTGGCTCTCAAGGAGTGCATTCGTGCTCTGGACAATGACCAGATCCATATACCATTCCGAGGGAGCAAGCTCACAGAAGTACTCCGTGATTCTTTTGTGGGCAACTCTAGGACAGTTATGATCTCTTGCATATCCCCAAATGCCGGCTCATGTGAACATACACTCAATACATTGAGATATGCAGATAGGTAAGCATGTTCCTATTGCTTCAACTGAAATATAGTTGCAGTGGTCTCTTGTCCCTTCAATGATAAGCGTGCTTATTTAAATGACAGGGTTAAAAGTCTTTCAAAAAGTGGAAATGCAAAAAAGGATCAGGCTGTAAGTTCATTACCACCAACTAATAAGGATGCTTCCTCTACATCATCTCTTCCAGTGTCTGCTGATGTTGATGGTGTTTATGAGCAACAAGAGGTCAAAGTGCCAGATATGGGTAGAAGGGTTGTGGAAAAAGAAACTCCATCCTTCAATCCTACTGTTGATTATGATAAACAGCCCTCAAGTTTTACATCAGGTTTTTCATACAATGGACTAGAAGAAAGTGGGTTGGCTTCTGGCTTAGCAGACAGGGAGAGGTATGAAAGTAGCAGTTCCTTTGGTGGCTTGACGAGTCAAAAGGTCCATTCATTGTACACCCAGCACTCAGTTGATGCAGAAGAGAAAGTGCTGAAGGTGTCACCAACCCGCAGAAAAGGATCCAGAGAAGAAAAATCAGAAAAATCAGGGAACTGGTTGAAAAAAGATGGCAGTGGACCTGATCTCCCCACTGGAACTTCAAAGCAGCAGAATACAGCAAACTTTAGTGCAAGTAACACTGGACCACGACAGTATGAACCGTATCCTCGTCCTGATGGGAATATAAATGCAATACTAGAGGTTGGTAATATATATGGTATTTTTACTAATTTTTGTGCAGTCTAGTTAGATATTTATTGTGCCCTTGATTTTATAGGAAGAAGAGGCCCTAATCGCTGCTCATAGAAAAGAAATAGAGGATACAATGGAGATTGTTCGTGAAGTAAGTGAACCCCCATCCACTTGCTTTGCTTCCTTTTGTTTTATTAATTGCATGATCACCATCAGTGTGCTGATGCTGTGTGGCTTTTTGTACCAGGAAATGAAACTGTTGGCGGAAGTTGACCAACCAGGCAGTCTGATTGACAACTATGTGACCCAGTTGAGCTTTGTGCTGTCGCGCAAGGCAGCTGGCCTGGTTAGCCTTCAAGCACGCCTTGCTAGGTTCCAGCATCGACTAAAAGAACAGGAGATACTTAGTCGGAAGAGAGTTCCTCGTTAATGCAGCACTTGCGTTGCCTGCTACGCCGAGGCATCCTGCCCTGTCTTGTAATTTCTCATCTCATGTATTTTACAACAACATGATTTTGTCCTTGTTGATTCAATATAATTGGCTCCAGCAAAGGAGATTTAATCTCAATTACCTTTATATAATTAATTCCCTTCTATGAACTTAAATTGGACTCTTGCAGTCAGCAAGCGGGGGAATGGTGTTGGGTTTTTGTCGGTGTCTAATGCAACTGGACTCCACATCGACTGTGCTCAAGGACAAATGTTGCTGTTGGCATCCTGGCTTTTGGCTGTTGTGGCGGTGGGGATTCATGTTCATTGATGTTAATGGGTGTGTTAAATGGGATTGTGTAGACGAGTTTGATGATATGTATGGGTTTGTGGCTTGGGATGTTGTTCAAGGTAAGTTTCAAGAAATTGAAATTAAAAAAAAAAAAAAAACAGATTGAAATAGATACCGTATAACCTTGGTCTTCTGCATTTACCCTTCTTCCATTATGAACCGGATTGCTCCCTGAGCTAACTCAACATTGTATTTAATCGTTAATAGGAAAAGAGAGTTTCAAGCGATGTCTGAATCAGTTTTAGTCTCAAATTATGCGCTTTGTTTTTTATTAGCGTTTGAGGATAATAAGATAAATGCAAAAAGAACATGTAAATGTGTTTGATAGACTACATTTGGGGGCAATAAAACATTAATGACGAATTAGCTTACATAACTCTTCAAATGCCACCACACAACACACCTCACAGGCTATCTAAAGATAATGAAAATATCTAAAATCCTAGAGCGTGTGTTACACACACTAACCAAATTGTCCTATATATTTACCCTAGTTCCTTGATTTGTTATATTTTTAATATTAATCTCTTAAAATTTAATTATTTAAATTAATCAAAATTTATTTTGCTTTGCAAGATAAAGCACAAAAAATAACTTCTCTTGTTATTGCAAGGTCTTGGTATCAAAGCAAAAAAAAAAAAAAACCAAGTAAAATCCTAAATTAAAACACAATTTGAATGGATGAAATTAAAATACATATAAATTAAGGAATAAAGGAAAAATGGGAGGACAAACCTTCCCCAACTCGTGCATTTTATTTTTTGAATCTGGCAAGAAAAGAACGGTGAATATCTTCTAATTATTTAAACTTAATTCTCCATAACTTTTAATTATTTTAAATTAATAAATTTTAATTTAATTAACAAATCAAGTATCAATCCTGAGTCTCATTTCTAGATCATTAAATCTTTTATTAAATTTTAAATTATGAGGGACAAGATTCCGTTAACATCTATTATTCTTAAAAACAGTATGTTCTCTAACAGCAGTTCTGCTCAAACATGTTAGAATTCTAAAATACTCCAACAAGGAAACGACCATTATGTATCTCTCTTTTCCCAAGAAGCAGAAACTTGATCATTACAATTACGAACCAACCACCACGGTAGGACGGCTAAAATAGCCAGGTTGAATGAATTGAACGAGCAGACAGCAAATAACACGAGTGAGAAGAGAAGCAAAATCCTCGTTCGTTTCTGGAAATTACAAAAAACCATGACATTTCCAAGATCAACTCTTGCAAAAACAAAATCCCTCACAACTCAGCTTGCACTCTTCTTACCAGCCACCAGTCCTGCCATGTTCATCATCGATATTGTACCGGCCATTGCAAAAGGAATAATCTTTGATCGATTATATGACCGGGGTAAACTGAAGCTGCTTGTGTTGCTACCAGATCGTCACTTGAAGAAGGCTGAAGGACCCTCTATTCACAAGGCACAGGCAATATATAATCATCTGTCAAACATGGCGGATCTGCTCCTTGCAGAATCACTAATACAAAATGGATACATGTTATTTGAGGAGGACATGTACACTTTCAATCAGTCAGCTCTCAATCTCAGAATTTCCTTGGCTGTCCTCAACCGAAAATAGGGCATGTGCTCCTACAAACAAAGGAAATATAGATTTGAGCTTTCGGGTGACAACAGTTATTGGTTTCCTACATAGTTGCCCAAGATTTGTTTCCAGCATGACTCAATATGTAGAAACATAAAGAAATAGGTTTTATTGTACCACAAAAGAAAAAAAGGAATGAGGTTTCTCTTGTAAGGACTTTCAGCAATCTGACCAGGAATGTGGCATCCATTCCATAGACATAGGGGGTATCATTGGATGACTGACCCCTACTGGCAGATCAACCAGTTGGTTCATTGGCTTGAAACCTTGAACAACAAGTGATGATAGCCACCACGATGAGGCCATTGGAGAAAAAGAAGCCATCAAAGCTGTTTATCTATGACAGGTGGATGGGCTTTCAAATTCCATATTTCTAATCTTCGACTAATGCAGGCTAATAACTATAAATGAGAGAACTAAGCAAATTTTGTTAATACAAGAGAAAATATACCAGCATTGCTAAACCCATAATCATCTTACCTGGCCAAAACAAAGTCCTATACCTCTGCTATAAAAATCAGCATACTTGATCATAAACACACCACAGTCATACCTATTTACAGGGAAATGATGTTAATACCAGAAATAATTTAAATAGTTAATATAAACAACTTATGTGGATCAAGGTGTTTAGCAGAATTGAATTGGGAAAGTCCACACAACCAGACTGAACCTACACATGGACTGGACTTCATGAACACATAATAGTTCCTTGAAGGAACTCTTACAAAACAGTTACAGTGTAGAAAAGAATTGATGGAAATGCTAAGGGAACATGGGCACCTCAGCGATGAAGCACCATAAGTAGCCTGCGTAAATTTGTAACATGGTTTCTTCAAAACATTTACAGCACAGACAAGATAACAATGATACTCGGTAAGAAAGTATTATCCAGAAAGTATATAAGGAAACTCAGACAAAGTCAAGCGGTAAATGATGATTCTTTTATCAACTAACCCATCATTTTCTAATACCGAGTAAGCATTACATTGTACACGTGCCTGTTCGTTTCCTTAACAAAGTAGTTAAAATCAAGTTATAACCCACTAGAATGAGTAAATTGAGATTCTTTTATCAACTAATCCATCATTTTCTAATACCGCATAAGCATTACATTGTACACGTGCCTGTTCGTTTCCTTAACAAAGCAGTTAAAATCAAGTTATGACCCACTAGAATGAACAATAACAATGAATATGGGTGAGGACTAAGAAACCTCAGCCTAAAACTTAACAGCTCACCATATCCTAAATTTTTTAAAGCCAATCATATTTTCATCACATAAGGGAAAATGCAACATTTAAGACAACAGAGAAAGAAAGAGAACAATAATTGCATCCACGTTCAAGCATGTTAAGCTCCTTTTGACTCTTTCTACATACCAATTTTAAATGTAAAGCCAGGGAGGAAACCCTGCTAATTCTATGGATCATTTGACAGACTTTTGCCATTTATAGATATAAAATCACAACAGCTCACAAAAAATCTAGTCCATGGGATCATGAAAGAACCGAAAAGGCTTGACCATTTAGCTTCCCCAACTATTTTGCCACTGAGGCTTAGTTAAGTTAAATTGTATTTCCTTATCATTCATTCTTTATTGTAGAAGTTAAGCTTGTAACAGGGTATTTCTTTTAGACCCTCTCACAAGCTTAAGCAGATGTGATGATTTACAGACTTTTTTTTTTTTCAACAAATGGTAGCAAACAATATATATATGCCACTAGATTCCAAGAGAAAATTAATGACATAAGAATAATGAATACACACCCATTCTGCTGTTCAGGAAGGTCTTCAACAAATTCACGCTCCCAATTACTTACATCAATGTCTTTCTTACTCTTGTCTTTAACTTCTTCAGCATAGTATTTAGCCTGGTAAACATAAATAAACAACATCAGCCAAGATTGAAGAAGTTGTGTGATTGAGCATTTTTCCCATATATTTTTCATTTCCCCCTCTTTTTCAGTTTTGCAACTAACAGCAACACTCTTTTTCAGTTTTGCAACTAACAGCAACAAGCATAAAGATTTGGAGCCATTGAAGTGCAAGATCACAGATTCACAACTCAAATTTCCTGAATACAAGATAAAACATCTTAATGCTACAGCAACACACTTGTTACCAGAGATAAAACTTGAGGTTTGCACATTAATCTCATAATTCATGGTCATACATAAGCGATCCCACAGTCCTCAGTAATTATCTATCTAACAAATCCCTTTGTAAGATGATTCATACATGCAAACCTCCACAATCCTCAATACACTATCTTTCTTATAAATCCTATAGTTTACAATTCTCTCAAGAATTTAATCAAAGGAAACACCTGTGTGATCGACTAGACTTTAGAGTAAATTCTGCAAAATAATGATACCAGCTCCAAAACCTAACTAATTTCAGAAAATCACCAACCCCTTTTGACCCCAAAGAATTCTGAAAGGAGTCTCGCAAAACATGGCCAGAATCAAAACATCCTTTTCTATCATAAGGGGAAACTGCTCTCCCCAAAAACGTATCAGAGGCATGTCCACCTACCTAGAAGGTCCTGTATCCCATATAGGAGCCTAATACAAGCCGTTTGCTGATTGGAGCTTATTCTTTAAATCTGTTTTTTGGAGAGATGATTTCATAGCATTAAATAGGACGTGCAAAAGGACATTACATGCATCATTTAGTGCTTTTAAAAGTAAACTCCTCACCTGTATGTTAGTAGCCATCTATATATATAGTTGGATCAAACAAGCATCTGCTATGCACTAAGGGAAAAATGGAAATGCATAAAGGGCATAATCTTTATCCTTCAATATGTAATCCAACTTTTTAACTGCAGGCTTCCAGACTTAAGAGTTTAGTTGCAGGGACAGGCTTTTGAAAAGTATAGAAACGGCTGCAATCAATGGTCCATTAGCTTCCAAAGAAGTCTCAATGGAACCAAGTCACTTACAAATAGAGAGGTTGATGCTTTAGCTACAAGGTCCCTTGAACTAGTTAGTGGCATGCTTCTAGATATACGAATATGTAGACAACAAAACAAGACATACCAAACTTTCAAGAACTCTGTTGTCCCTTCCTTTGAGTGAATCAAGATACTGGAACTTCTGATCCTTTTTGTTAATTACTGCCAAACACCAATGTATCTCTTGGTGAACAGGGACAAATATCTGAGCAAAATAGAAAAAATAAGAATATGGCAACTAACAGTGAACAAAAATAAGTGCCAGAAAAGTGGAAAGGATTTGCGTTGTTTTACTTTGTCACAGTCAATCAAGAAATATCCCAACTTTTTTTCTGTGGTCCATCTTTTGACAGCTCTATAATCATAGCCACCCTTACCTCCACCTGTTAACTGGATATTAACATTTAGGTTATATTCCAAGCTTCAAAAAAAGAAAATCACAGCCAAAACACAACAAACACAGTCAGTAACAAGAGAAAAACAATAAACAAATAATTAGAAGAAAAATTCTGAACTCTAATAACATATGCAATCAGCATGAGAAGAAAGCTGCAACAGGATAGAATGAACAGCTCTGTTAATTTTTTTATTTTTTGAGGGGGTAGGGGTGTTGAGCTTTGGGAATTATCTTTTTCTAACTGTTGCTGACTACGAAACATGGACTCAGAAGGAAGCATCACAGAAAAGAACTTTTTCAAGACCAGAGAAATTAGTTATTTGCATTGAGAATAAATAACAGTAAGAAAAGGATGAACAATGTCAGGGGGGGACATAAAGCGAGAAACAGGCTCACACAATTGACATCTCAAACTTCACTAACTATCCAGAAAATTGAACCATAGCTGCCAAGAGCACTATTTTTAATACTTCACTGCATTACAGTAGGACTCATGTTTAAAAAGATTGAAGGACAAAGAGTAAATTCACATACCTTTTTGTAAAAAAAGGTATTGAAAAAATGACATTTTAGGAACTTCTTTGGTTCTCTCCTTTCCCTTTCTTTGAGCAATTCCATGTACAAATTTATGACCTGAAAAAAGAAAAAACAAACGTATCAACAAAACCATATTAGCAGCTCAGTAAAATAACTAATTCTCGGTAACATTACATTTTAAATATATGCATGAACCATTAACTTCAATCTAAAAAAAGTGGGAAAACACATTGGTAACTATAACTATCAAAAAAACTATAATCCAAAATCATCACCTCATCATTCAACCATGCTGCTGGTGCAAGGCAGTGCAAAATTTGTCCAGTAATATCAATATTGGAATAGCCATGACTGACCAAGACCCTCCTCCTACCGAAATGAACAACATAATGTTATCTCAGCAATATCAATAATGCAATCAAAAGGAAATATCGATCAAATATACCTATTGTTGGGAAAAAATGCTTGTTTAACCTCGGTTTCTTCCTCAGGTGTGAGAGGGATAAAAGGCTCTCGCGATATCTCCTGAAAACCATTTTTTCCAGTAGAACAACACTTCATTAAAAAAATAAAAATATAGGCATGCTAAGAAAGATACTTCTTCCTAAACTCAAAAAGGAAACACCACTCAAACTCCCTAACAAAACAATGTATGAAGACCTAAAACTCAAGTTCAATAAAACAACTAGGAAAACTCACCTCCACAGGTTCCTTCTTCACAGGTCGCAAGGCCTTAAATGAATCCCACCTTTTCTCATTGTATTCAATCTCAAATTTCAATGATCCCAACCTCCCGTTCCTCCTCTCTGTATCCACCAACAACTTCTTGTAAGTCTCAACAGTCAAAACCCCAAATTCATTATTCAATGCCAATGAACTCAACATCTTCCCTGTATTCTCAACACCTAAATTCCCATCAATAGTAACCACTGATCTCTCCTCCAAAATTTTAACATCACCATCATTCTCACTGCCCACGACCCCATTTCGCAACATCCAGTCCGAAACCGCAGACCCTCCCTCTCTTCCATCCTCTTCGAAAACCTCAACTTCTTCAATACTAGAATCCTCAGACACAATTTCTTTCTCAGTCTTCTCACTCTCATCATCAACATCAATCACTTCTTTCTCTTCGACCAAATACCTAATCGCACCAAACGCGCTTTGTTTCGCATAATCCAACTTTCTGCTCAAGAAATTCCCCATTACATCACCTTCACGACCAAGATTTCTCTCCTTTTCACTAAAACCACCACTTTTAACCCTGGACAAGGTGAATTTCTGAAAACTGCAAGGGGCATGAACCTCTCGGCGAAACTTCGTAGCTGTTCCTGGGTACTTAGAGATTCTAGAGGCAATACTGTTAGAAGAACCTAGGGTTTGGTTGTTGAATTTACGGGTTTGATGCATGGTAGAGAATCTGGGCTTTTTAGAGATGTGAAAATCTGGAGAATTTGAATATGGGTTATAATTACATGGGTGATCTCTTTTGTGGTTACCACTACTTGTTAAAGCACCCATTTCTTTAAGTCGAAAACCCTAGAAATCCAAAACCCATCTACAAAATAAGCATTCTTGCCAGAAATTAGGGTTTTGCGAGGTAAAAAGAACGAGAGAGAGTTGAATTGAATTGGGGGATTTAGAATTTGAAAAATAAATGAAGAAAGTTCGGATCTTTTAGGAAAATCTTGATGGGGCGATTGTGAAGATGGTTGTTTTTGTTTTTGTTTCGCGGCACTAAAGAGGACCTTTGATTTTCTGGTATGACACCTTAATTAAACGACAGGTCGATTTTCTTCCTCCTTCCTCTTTAGAACATCATTTTTTTTCCTTTTTACCCTTTTAAGATTATGTTTGGCTTGTCCCGCTATGCTCGAATTGGAAGTAAAAAGTTTAGAAATTTTGTTTTACTTAGAGGCTAATTTGTTACTTTTTTAAGATTATAATTACACAAACAATAATGGGATAATATTTAGATGAGTTTGAATGCTTTTTAGTTTCAACTCATACAATATTATTTATAAGGTAACAATAATTTTTATTTATTGCAATTATACTTAACTACTTATAATTATCATGATGACAAAGCAACTAACCAAACTATAAAATAACTAAGTAACAAGATAAATGATCGGAATACATTGAATAAAACTATATACTATTTTGAAACTTGAAAACACCACAATTATAATATCTTCAAATAACCATATAAATTGTTATAATTATCACATGGGACCTACTTCAAGGAGTAAAAACTTGCAAGGAGGAAAGGGAGTGTTCTGTCCACCTTTTTTGCTTGTATTTATCTCCCACGAGGAGAACCAAGCAAACAGCTGACCAAAATAGTTTAGAAATCCAGTTCATATACAATGGTAAATAACTAGTTTAATACAAGCGAGAGCGTGCATGAGCTCTAAGGCAGGGTAGACGCCTTTTTTCTTTCTTCTTTCTTCTTTTTTGCATGATTATCAGATTCTACAGTCAAATTAACTCCTCGAGGCACTGCATGAAGGAGTACCGTCCATCCTCGCCGATTGCAGTATCACTTTGCTTCAGGTGGTGAAACTCCTGGAAAGCAGATTAGCAGCAGCTGAACTGCGGATATGTTGCATCCTATTGCAGCTGGGCAATTTTGAGCTTGCAAGGAGGATTAATATTGCCGTAGCTCAGCTGCAAAAACTCAGGGTGATCCCTTCTCTGAGTTGCGCAACCGCAGCCGCTTGCAAGTTCCCAGTCTGGGCTTACTCTGCCAACTCTTTGAAAAACAAAGCAGCACGCCAGCGACGTCCCTCAGGAGCTTTGGCCAGAAGAGGGCCCTTTGTTTGAGGACTCCAAACACCATTACTGTCTCTCTTTGATGGACAAATCAGCTGAAATTAAGCTAGAAAGGGCCCGAATTATGAACATCTAACTTTGTGTCAACGGTGATGACAAGAACGGCGCTCCACATCTTGATGGCACGGTCAGAGCATTTCCGGGCGGAGATGTTATTTTGAATATTATAAATATAGTTTTTTTTATATATATATCTATACTTTAATGAAAAATAATGAAAAGCCAATTATATTAAAGTGAAATAAATATTTTTTTTTATTTTTTTGATACTTTTAATTTTTTTTCACATGGCTATATTTAATTGATTTATTTTTTTTAGCCTGATTGTGGTTTTTTTATTAATAATTTTGTAGAACTAACATTTGTAATATATATATATATATATTAACATTTTTTTTAGTTTTCTATTAAAACATGAAAAACAAGTGATGAAAAGCCCTTTTTTTAACTCTCCACTTAGCACCTGCGTTACTTTCACAGATGAAACCTATTTATAGGTGAAACCCATTTATAGACTCATCACTTCAATAATTAATTTTAAAAAATAAAATAAAATGATGTTGTTTAATTTTTTTTTTAAATATTCAATTGATTAAGGGTTGAGTTTTAACATGATAAAACAAGTTTTTTTTTCTTCAACATGAATTGTTCAAACTTCAATTGGTCACATTCTATATTAATTCACGAAACTGATTTAGATTTTATAATTATGATGGTATAAGTTTAACATAAGATTTAACTCTAAGATCATATAAAGTACAATCAAAGTTATAAAAGTTTATTTTTTTTATTTAACAAAAAATCTTATACCATAAACGACAACGACTCAGCCTTCTCTATCAAACTATCCTCTTGTTGATGACAAGAACCACTATGCCAACTTCTCATTTTTTCTCTTAGCTAAAAAATTCTTTTTCAATCCACAGCTAACTATAGCCACCAATTCCTCCATTAGCACCTCTAGTAGCCTCACATTAGCCTTCCAATAATGCAAGCCATACTGCCCTACACTAGATAAACTTCTTCCTTTCCCTCTCCTTGTCGTGGAATGTTGCTACATGCAGAATAAAAATTCATTATATATACAATTATTTAATAAGATGATTGTTGGGCTTAGACTGGACCCATTTAGGCAGGGTTAAGTCCAGCCCACCTAAAAAAAGAAAAAAGGGTATGTTGGGTCGCATATGACTCCTTTTTGACTAGATCGGGTTGGACTTGTGTCGGCCTAACCCAGATGGGTTGGTCGAGTTTAACCCAATTTATATTTAATAATATAATAATATTATTATATAAAAAAAAATTCCAAAAACATTCCAAGAGACATTTCAAAATATTTATGATTTTCTCACATGGTTTCTAATTAATTTTACATAATACTGGACTATATGGTTTTCTCTAAAACTTTCCTAACAAAAAAATTATAAAAAAATTTAAATTAATTTTTTTTCAAAAAAATATATTTTGTTTTCATGTACATAGAAAAATCTTAAAAGTTTTTCAAGCATACTTTTTTAGAAAAAAATAAAAATATATTTTTCTCATGTTTTGAAATATAAAAATGAATATTGTAATTAATTTATAATTATCTATTAAGATTTAGCTAAAATATCAAAAACTCTTCACCAATCATTTTGTTCATTTTATATAAGAGTTTTATATATATATATATAGTGTAAAACTACATAGTAGAGTATATCATTAAGTATTAAAGATACAAAGTGCAAAATAAATATGATATTAATATGAAATCCCAAATGGTTGTTTACAAGTACATGCCATACTTATTCGACAAGTCATTTTATGCACTAATTTTATGTACTTTTAGCAATATAGGATAATATTTCAGTAGATGGTGAAAAAAGTAATAATATTGATTGCCTTATTCTCTAATTGAAGTTTTTCAAATTTTAATCAATAAAAAAATTCCAAAAAATAGTGACAGATTAAATCAAACTTAAATAAAGTAGGTATCAGATGCCAAAGCTAAACATTTAATGCATACAATTAACATCATACATGATAATAGGTTTTAATATTATATTGTCTTACATATCTGCAAACATTTATTCTATAATTGACATCATACATTTTAATAGATTTTAATTGCATGGCATCCATTTGATAGATTCTTCATCAAAGTTAAGTAGTTGTGATAATGATTAATTGAAGGGTCTCTAATCTAGCAATGAGAGCAAAAACCTTATCATAGTCAATCTCATGTTAATATTTTACCACTAATCTTGCCTCATATCTCTCTACTTATTTTTTTGCATTTTTGTTTTCTTTGTAGATCTACTTGACATCTATTGGCTTCTTTTCATTTAGTTTTGGAATCAATTTTCATGTGTTATTCTTCTCAATTGATACAATCTTTTCATCTATAGCAATTCTTTATTTTTCATCATTTATTGCTTCTTCAAACATTATAGGATCATATATAGCAAGATAACAATATAACATTACATAATCATTAATAAGAGTAGTTATCTTATATAGTTCATTAAGACTCTTCATCCTTTTCGGTGGACATGATGGATTGCCATGACTTAAACTTCCATTAAAAGTGAAAGATAAAGGTGAAGATGACATTATTGGTGATTATGGAGTTGTGGCTTATTTTTTATGATTTTCATAGCTCTTTTTCTTTTCATCAAGAACTAATAGAAAAATATATTTCTCACCGTCACCTACCTTCCAATCATATGCTCTTTCATTAAACTCAACATCTCTACTAATCATTATCTTTTCTTTATTGGAGTTGTAGAGCTATATCCTTTTGACATTTGGTTATAGCCCATAAAGATCATCATTTTACCCTTGTTATCTAGTTTGGTTCTTACTTGATCATTTAGATGTACATAACCAATGCTTGGTAACATTTGGCTTTTTTCTATGTCATACCTCTTGGGATAACACAATTTACAACTTCAGTCAAAAACTCTTCAGACATCTTTTTAGTTTTGAGCATGCTTATTGCCATGTTAAGGATACTTTTATTTTTTCTTTTCATCACCCTGTTTTATTATAGAAATTTAGGCACTGTTAAGAGTCTTTTTATATTATGATCTTTACAAAAATTACTAGGAAAAAAATTAATGCCCTATTCACCCTAAGTGATTTTATAAAATAATTATTTCCCTTTTCAACTAATGCCTTAAACTTCTTAAAATAATTAAACACATTAGACTTTTCTTTTAAAAAATATACATAAGTTTTTCTAGTATAATCATCAATAAAAAAGTATAAAATATAAAATTTTTACCAAACAAACATTGTTTGAAAAGACCCAAAACATCTATATGTATCTCTTGAAAAGGTTAACTTACTATAGATGTAAACTCCTTTAAAAAGCTCTTGCAAAACTGCTTGTCTATTAAACATTCTTCACATAACTTATTTGGATGTATAATTGATAATAAACCCTTCAACATATCTTTTTGTGTCATTTTCTTTAAGCGATTAAAATTTAAACATCCAAGTTTCATGTCCTAAAGTCAAGTCTAATCTTTCACACATGCCTTTAACCATTTAGGCATATATGTGTTTATGTTTAGCAAAAACATTATGTTTTTTATCATGATTATCTTTGTAATCATAGTTTCATGAGTATCAAGTAATATTAAGATACGATATTTCATTTTAATCTTATAACCTTTCTCCAACAATTATCTCAAACTCAATATATATATATATATATATAATAGTAGAGATATAATAGACATTACCAATAAATTGATGACTTTTATTTTTTAATTTTATGATAATTATGCCTTTTTTTATAAATACTTTTGAATGATCTACAAATGTGACATTACTTTTAATTAATTTATCATGCTCCCTAAACTTATCTATATCTCCATATATATGATAGTTGACATCATTATCTAGATGCCACATGTTCTTGTTGGCTTGTATTTGTTTATTATGAACTAATAATAGGGTGGTTTATTTCTTTTTTTCTACAACAAGATTCACATTTTCCTTAATTTTTTTTGTTGGATTCCAGCAATCCCAGGCATGATCACATATCTTTTGATAATTATAGCATTTAACCTTTGTTTTGTCAAACCTGGATTCTAAATTGTCACTATTAGTGTAATAAATCAATCGGTTTGCTTCACATGCTTGACTGGTTAACCTATTAAAGCTATCATGACCTCTTCCAAATCTACCTCTTCCGCTACTTTGTCCACATATTTTACCCCCATGGAAATATTTAAAACCTTTTTACTTTGAAAAAAGTTCTTATGGACCTATATCTTCTTGAATTTTATTAACTCTTTTATCATGAACTTGTAATTTTCATATGAGACATTCTATTGAAATAACATCCATATTTTGTGACTCTTGTATCACGATCACCAAATAATGGTTCTTTTGTAACGAGTATAGGATCCTCTCTACCATATAATTATCTTTATCTTCTTCTCATATCTCCTTATTTAATTGTATACGACCAATACTCTTATAAATTATTTTGAAATATTCTCTGATTTAAACATGTATAATTTTTGAAGTCACAACATAACTTTTATAGACATACCTTTCTGATATTATTAGCTTTTCGATTTGATTGTTATAAAACTTTTCATACTTGCTTAGCTGTGATTGTGTTTTATAGAAAGTTGCTGAATATAATTTTTTTAATTATTGTGAACTGTTTTATAGAAGAAACGTACAAGTTGCATTTAACATAAATACAACGACTAAAAGTTTGTTTCAACTGAAAATGAGATTTCAAGTAAGCTTATTTATTTGCAGCGAATGATTATCTTTTATGTTGTAGATAATCCTTAATATTGTTTGCCACTAACTCAAACGTGACATCAACTAAACATCATTGGATGATTGTGAGTGCTTATTGATTCTTTTTTCTTCATGCTTTTTGCATGGCCTTCCTTTGGAATGAAATCAATGCTACTTCTTCTATAGGCTCCTTGAAGCATTTCTTAACCATTTCCCATATATTTTAAAAACCTAGCCAAGCTTTTACTCTAATACATCAAGTTTCATGGTTGTTTTTTTTTATCAAATAAGGATATTGAAGTGGGACATTTGTATTGGCTATGATAAATAATCAAAACAAGCTCTGATACCACTTCTTGAAAGAAAAATAAGTGTGGTATAAGATTAAAAAACAATAATCAAAAATCAAAAACTCAAGAATAAAAAGAAGATTAAGAGGAATATATATTTTTATTAAGTGTTTTCTTTAATTTCTCTTAGCTATTCTCTTTTTTTTTTACTGCTTTTTAATAATATTGAATTATAAGTCTTTTTATAAACATAAAGTCCTAGGCAATCAAGAAATTAAACTAATACGAGGAAATCATAAGTTGAACTGGAAATGTATTATGTTTACTAAACCAGCGCATTAATTACTTTATTCTTTAGAAAGATAAAAAATCAAGTTTAATTTTCAACATCTACAATATCAAATTGTGTCTAGAACAAAGAGTACAAGTAGAATGCATAGTTTTCCTATTAATCGATTGTTGGAGTGCATGTACTTGAGTCTCCTTTCTAGGCACTATATGACCACTCACAAGGATGTTTCTTAAATGGTCGTGATATTTTTTTTTCCCGATAAGACAACATGTTTTAACTAGATCATTAGTGTGAGTTGGATGAATTTTATTTTTATGTAAAAGAAAATATTCAAGTATTTTCTAATAAAAAAAATCATGAATTCAAAATATCATGCATATTAAATAACATGTTTTTTAAATATAAATGGACAATGTATTGGATGACATTCTTTTTAAATATCATGCATTTTTATGTAAAAGAATGCATATTAAATGACATTTTTTTTTAAATATTGAGACGATGATATATTGGATTGATTCGAATTAACCTACTAAGTTTATAACTTAGGTTATGAGACTATAATAAGTCTATAGAAAACTAATCAAAATTAATTATAAAAATTAATCCCTAATTAATCTAATAGTGATGATTTTTTTTAAAAAAATAAATTTAAATAAAAATAACTTTTAAAGTCAATTCGAGTTAACATGTCAAACCTATTACCCAGATTATGAGATTGATATAACCTCATAGAAAGAAAATAATAAAAAAATATTATGAAGCCTAGTTTTCAAACACTTAATGTTAAATAATAAAATCAAGAAAAATCAACTTAAAAAAAGATACAAAAAACAAAATAACTCAAGTAATTCTAGACTAACTTGATAAACTTGTTATCTAGGTTATGAGACTAGAATAACTAAATAGAAAAATAAAAAATTATAAAACTCAATTTTCATTAGAAAAAAGATTGAGATGTGGGAGGGTGAAACTAAAAAAAAAAACTTAAAAGAAATAAATATAATCAACTCTAGTTAACCAGTCAATTTGTGACTTGAGTCACTCCGATCAGGATAATGAGTTAACTAGATAAATAAGGTTAGCTTCTTTCTCAATTTAACATAAAACTTAGCTCAAGAATGTTTGAGAATATAACATTGATTGCTTTTTAAAGTGTTTTTTTTATAAAATTAATAAAAATAATATTTTTTATTTTTAAAAAATTATTTATGATATTAATAAATCAAAATTATCTAAAACTATAAAAAATTAATTTAAAACAAAAAAATATTTTTTTAAAAATACTTTTAAAATAGAAACTGCCGTGGGCTCTAATCTTAAATCTACACGTTATTGGGTTGACCTTAAGGGTTGGTTTTATAACAATAGCAGCACCTGCCCATGAAAATTATTAATCCATTATTTATTCTTATCAATTGCCCCAATTTTCAAATCGTTAACCGTACTGCAACGGCAAGATTCCTTGGCCATGCAAAACAGCGACCGGAAAGACCCAGCAAAAACATCGCCAATCATGGAGAATCCTATCCCACTGTAGAAAATGTGACCGTTACACCAAAAAAAAGAAGAAGAAGCCCAACGGCTCTTTTCAACTTTGCCTAAAAAATTTAAAATTTTGAAAAGAACAGAAAGCAGCTGCGCACCACAAATGCTCCTTTATTGCATTCCCAATCTCACAAATAAATAGCCCTTAGGCCCTATGAATTAATGAAAATCATATTATCTCTCCTTCCTCATTTATTTTGCCCTTTCTTTTGAAAAAATGGCACTGAGACCCATTGATAATTCTCTTCCAATAGCACCAGAGAGACCCAAAAAACATGTGAAAGTAGTTTCTGTTCCAATTCAAAAGCAATCGGAGGTTGGTGTAAATGATGAAAACAAGGCTCCTTTGCCCCCATCCACAGATTCCACTGTTGATTATATCTCTTCTGATGATCTCAAACCCATTTCTGATCCTGAATCCAAGATCCAAGTAAGTCTCCTTTTCTCTTTCTTATGAGCGGGTCTTTTTTGTTTTCTGATTTTTCATAAAATGATTCAATTTTTTGTTAAATTTCAAGTTTTTAGAGCAAAACCCGGATTTAAAGAAGAAAAAAAACATTTCTCAGGTGGGTTTTTTTTTTGTTTTCCGATTTTTCATAAAAAGATTCAATTCTCGGTTAAATTTCAATTTTTTAGAGCAAACCCAGATTTTATATCATTTGAATTTTCCAGGGTTTGATTGAAAGGTTAGATTCAAAGGATTGGACTAAAGTTTGCGAGTCACTGAATAATGCTAGGCGTTTTGCACTGTATCATTCCTCCCTCCTGTTACCATTCTTGTAAGTGATTTTTGCTTGTGATTTTGGAACTTGAGTATGATATCATTAGGCTGCTGGTATGTGTTGGTAATTGGTAACCCTAAACATGCGTGTGATTTGTTCATTAGGGAAAAGGTAATGTCAGTGGTGGTAAAAGCTATGAAGAACCCGAGAAGTGCTTTGATAAAGACCTCTATTATGGCTTCATCTGATATTTTTTATGCCTTTGGTGACCAATTACTTGACTCTACTAGCGATGCATTTGATAGTTTGGTGAGGCCTATTTCGTCTCTTTTATGTTTCTCCCCATTTTTGTAATAGATTACAGTTTAGTTTCATTACCTTTTCATGTGGGTTTGTTAAAAGTTGCTGATTTTGGCCTGTGTTGTGGGTGGACAGCTATTGCAGCTGCTGCTTAAAGCTTCTCAAGACAAAAAGTTTGTGTGTGAAGAAGCTGATAGGGCTTTGAATGCATTGGTGAAATCCATGACTCCTCTGCCTCTGCTTAATAAGCTTAAGCTATATGTTAGCCATGTCAACCTTAGAATCAGGGCCAAAGCTGCTATATCGATCTCCAACTTTGTGTCTAAGATGGTAAAACCTCCATAAAGTAGCATCGTTTGAGTTGACATTGCCAGTTTTTTTAGCCCGTCTGTTGAATTGTACTGACTAGTTGGGTTTTGTGTTGGATGAATTTTTCAGGAGTTCGAAGGGATGAATGAGTTTGGTTTGGTTTCTTTGGTTCAAGTTGCTGCAGATCTGTTGAATGATAGGCTGCCAGAGGCAAGAGAGGCGGCAAGGAGAATTGTGATTTCTATGCATGAAGCATATACAGGAAATGAAGAGCAGAAGCAGGAGGAATGGCAAAACTTTTGCCATTCCAGTTTGCCACCAATTCATGCTCAGTCTATTGTCAAAATTACATCTAGTTCTCGTTAGATTTTACGTTAAACTATATCAGCAAGGGTGTTAGAACTTGGATTGTTTTAACTAATCAGAACTTCAATAGCATGCATTGTATATTTACACGATTCGAAGATTACTTTTCTGGTGACGTGGTTGCTGTTGATATCAGTGATAATTTTTTATAGTTATATTTTCAAAAATTATTTTATAAAAATATTTTTAATTGAAGTTGATTTAATAATTATATGTTTGGTAATTTAGTTTGAAATTAAAATTAAATAAAAAATAGTTTAATATATTTGGTTAAGAATTTAAACTATAAAATAATAATAAAAATATATATTAATATTAATATTTTAATATAAATATTACTATCATCATGAAATAAATAGTATTTTATATAAAATATTTTTTATTGTTTTATTAAACCATTTATAATTTCATCATGTATGCAATATATTCGAGGACTATAGTTTTTTTTTACTTTTTAAGAGCGCAATAACATTAGATGAAATATAATTAAGAACAAAATTAAAATTGTAATTAAATTTTGTGAATGTTAATGTCATCAAGTGATCTTTATCTAATTTATATGGTGTCATTGAATATTAAACATAAATTTTTTGAATACAATATAATTAAAAATAAAAAATTATTTTTTTATTTTATTGAATTAAACTCAGTTCAATATATTTTTAATTTTAACCCAGACCCTATATACCCGAAATAGTAGAGGCATTGAGCATGTGAACAATGAACATGCCTGCAGTTCATGTGATGTGATTTCTCTATGTAATAAGTAGAGCTACTTTCCTTCCTTATTGCAAACACAAATTGCTATAAGGTCTATAAACAATAAATGATATTTTAATTATTACCACACAATTATTTTTTATGATTTTTTTTTAAAATAGAAGCATCCAAGAACAAATACCCACTAAATACAAAGCAAATTTAATTCTTTATTTAAAATAGTAGATAAGTCTACATACCATATCCAACTAATTTGTAGTTTGTGTAGTACTCAAAAGTATATTTTTATCATGGTTATCATCATTTTGCACTTGAAGTATCAATAACTCTTTAATTAAAGTATGTTTTATAATAATCTATATAATAATATAAGATACCTTTAATTTATGGTAAATGTTCATTTTAAATGCAGGTCTATCACATAAATAAAATGATTGATTGATGACTTTAAGAACTTCAATTGCAAAGGCAAAGAGATGATCAAACTCAGAAAAGAGATGTCGGTGCAATCCAAATCGGAACACTATTCGATAATTGGGTAATATCTAGAGCTATAGATTTCATATTTAGGTCTACTTTATATGGATAGAAAGGTAAGACATAGACCTACAACTTTCATATGGAGCTCAAGATCTAAAAAGGTCATTTTCAAGTCCAAATTGTTGCAACAACAAAGAAGCCCGAATCTGACCTCTAGCCCGAGCACTGTTCAATATTTTGACTATATCTGGAGTTTTAGAAGTCGAAATGAGCTGAATTTTTTACACAAGAAAGCTGAGACAATTTTCTAGAACTTTCATGTTTTCAAGTGGCTTTAATTTTGACGTCATCAATGACGTTTTGGGCAGACAAGAGAAGATAAGGATTGTCACCAAGTCAAGGGTTGACCATCTACTCATCAATTAGTCATCAAATCAATAGTTTCCAATTTTGGCCTATAAAAGGAGGCATTTGCCATGCATTTAGGCATCTTGGTGTCTAAATCAAAATCATGCTCTTGTTTTCTCTCTTTGTATTCTTTGTAATGTTTATGTTTTTTTTTCATTAATATCAAGTTTATGACTTTCATTTCTTTTTCTTTGCTTTGTTAACTCTTATCTTATTTATGTTCTTATTTTGTTTATCTATTTTTCTTTTTTTCATTATGTCTGACTAAGTTAATTATGTTAAGGTAAAAAGGTTATACTAATGGTGTAAGAATAAGTATGGTATAAACTTAATATGGACTTTAATGTTTGATACTAACATGTTTTATATTTGTTATCTTGTTCACTCTTTAATACTTTGCTTGTTAAATGATTAATCTTGATTTATGTTGTATAACAATTGGTACAACAAATGCTTGGCACTTTCATAGCTCATACTGTATGGTATAACCGACACCTGAGCTATGAAAGGAACTTGATTTGTTGTTAACATAAGTTATAATCATGAATGCTTGAAGAAATTTACAAGTATTAACATTAAATGAATAAGATGACTAGTGTAATTATGTTAACAATCTATAATCTGATTGGGACCTCCTTTATGTGTGGTTTCCAATTGAACAATAAGAGTTTATACTATACTTATTTGACCTACCATTAGTGAAACCTCTAACCTTGACATTTGTTATTATCATTGTTTAATCCTTACTTTAATATTTCATCTCAAAGTTGTCATCTTCTTCTTTATTATTGTTATTATTATTATTAGTATTATTACTATTACTATTATTAGTATTATTATTGTTGTTGTTGTATTATTGTTATTTATAAGTTGTACAATAACCTCGTTGTGGTTCGACCTCGATCTTGTCAGGTTATTTATTACTTCGACACTCCTGCACTTGGGAGAAGACATCAATCTTTTCATCATGTCATGATGGTGCATGCGAAGTTATTTATTTATTAAATACCACTTTTCATAGTAGCATTTGAAAGCCTCAACTCTCCTTCAATAATGAGATGATATGTGTGCCTACATTATTTTTTTTGTTCTCTCTTTTCCTTGAATTTCTCTTTAAAATTCTAGACTAACCCCTTTAATTATTTGTTCCTTCATATTTGATCCTTATTCTTTTAATTATTATTATTTTTATTTTAAATAATTTATAAAATTATAAATATTTTTTAATTTCATTCCTTTTTTATTTTTATTCTTTCAAATTTAGTCATTATTTTTTTTATTGATAATTGTTTTGTTTGAGATCATTTTTTTTTAACTTAGTCAAAGTAATATTTTACATTAATTATTCTTAAATATATGTTCTTCTAATGGGATGTTAAATAAATTTTTTATCGAGTAACATAATTTAGAATAATAGATATTTTACATAAAAAAATAACTTCAATTTAGGCCATGTTTGTTTATAAAATGCTGCAGGTAGGCATGCTCTGTTAATGGTCAAGAGAATTACCATCTAGTTATTTGGTTTAGGATCGTTAGAAAATTTGTGTATATTGGTTTTATAAAAAATTTAATGATAAAAAACTAGTTGTGGTTATGAAATATATTGATACTAGTAACGGATCCTATCTAAGATAAGTTGTTTTTGTGTAGTTTAAATGTGATTTAAAAGTTTTGATGAGTTTTTAACCGATAATCAATTTTTGACTTAGGGTGAAGATTTATTCGTGTGAATAAGTTTGACTTTTCATATATATTATGAGTTCAAGTACTTAGATAAATTCTTATGAAAATGATTCATGTAGTTGTCTTGACAGGGTTCATCTATTTATATGTTGTAGTGAAAAATACTTTTAATTAAAATTTAAAAATATTAAAAATAATTTTAAAAACTTTCTGGTTAACTCTTGATATTTTAATATTAGCTTAATTGTTGATTCGTCATTTGTACTAGAATATTTTTCATTAATTCTCATAAATTAAAATTTTATCAGTTATTGAAATATTAGTCAAGTTCTTATAGATTTAATAAACTAATTATTAAATTCAAAATGCATGTTAAAACATACTATACATTTTATTTTTTTAAAACAAGATATGATTTTTTGTATTTTTTAGAAATTTGGTGTATGCAAGCAAAAATAAATTATTATTATTATTGTTATTATTCTTTACATATTTTTTGTATTTTTGTAAGGTGATATTTGACAAAAAAATAATTTTCTTTGAAATAAAAACTATCCAAAACAAGCTGAAATAGTGTTTTTCAAACACATTCTTAAACTAAATAAACTTTAACAAAAGTAATAACAAACCAAATAGGATTTAAGTACTAACCAGGCTGACTTAATCGAGTTGACCCTAAAACAAACCGAAATAAGAATTCAACACTAAAATAGATTCAACATAAAAACTTAGAATTTTATCAAGAAAAATGGTTCAACTAAATAAAAAACACCAAAAGCATTTGAGACTCAAGAATTTTGTGTTTTCAAAAATTTATTGAGAATTACTTTGACTAAGCTAAATAAATTTGAAAAAAATTATTTAACTTAGTCAAAGTAATATTTTAGCAACAAAATAAGATTTTAAGGTTTATTTTTTTATATTTTTAACCCTATTTTAATTTATTTTTATCTTTTATTCTAGATGTTGTTTTGTTACGCTTTCCTGTTGTATTATAATGAGTTGTATTTATTAGAAGAGATTTATTTAAGTGTTTTTAGCCATTAATATCACCTAAAAAAACATACCATGCTCAATAATTTTTTTAAATTTGAGGTTGATTTTTTTGGGATCAATTATTTTGAGGTTAGACATAAATTTGTTGGGGTTTATAAAGGTATATTTTGTGTTTTAAGGTGAAAAAATAGTTCAAAATGGTTTTTCAAAAAACGAAGAGGAGGACTTGATTTTTAGATCCCTAAGGACGACAGGAGCTTAACTAGAAAAACAATATGTCACCTTGCTATTTTAAAAACATTATTTTTTAAATCACATTTATATATATGGTCAGCGTGCTAGCCCACCTAAACCCGACACCTTCCTATTTTTTTAGCTTTATTACTTTCTTTTCATTTTAATTACAAATTCATGGGGATAAAATAATTTGAATTCTTTTGGATATTATCTGATTAAACAGCATTAAGCTTTTATTTTGTTTTTGAACAATGTTATATAATTTTTTTTATAACATGAGTAAGCATTTTTTCATACTATCTTTTTTATTGTTTTTTTTTTAAATTATTTCATATTTGTTTTATATTTATTACTATATGATTAGATAAAAAATATTTTTAAATCTAAATAACTTTGATGGTGGGGTTTACTTGAGTTAATTTTAAGCACCATCATCTCAATATAGTTTTAAAAATAATTTTAAAACCAAACCAAGCTTTAATTGTTTTAAATCCTCTAAATTCTTTGATGATTGCTCTAATTATTATTTTTTGTTTAATTAAGATTATAAAGAAAAAAAGTTATACATTTTTTTTTAAAAAAAGCTTAACAAGAAAAAAAAGGAATTATGCTGGCAAATGATTTTGTTTTAATAGAATTAGAATTATTATTTTTCTTAAAAGACATTAACATGTAACTAAGTAAATAGAATGGATTTTTTTTTTAATTTTATTAGCAATTTATTTATTTTATTTTATTAAACACGTGAAGAATCACGAGTTGGTTGAGAAATTGCCGCATGTCAAGGACTGCTGGCCATCTCGGTCGTAAATCAGTTTCTTTCCCTTTTCTTTTCTTATTTTGCAAATTGCCGTCGCAAGCGTTCTACTCTCCATTTGTTAAAAAGCTAGAGATAAAATACTAAGGGAATATAATATTTGATAGGACTTGAAGAATTTAATAATAAATGTGGATCTGATATAAATCAAATCAACATTTAAAGTAAACTATATTATAAAAAAACTAAATAATATTATACTTATGGTCCAAAGTAAGAAATGCAAGATAATCAAAAAATAAATCAATGTTTGATTTTTTTTTTAAAAAGGTAGTCCAGAGTTCAAGAAATTAAAACAGAAGAAAATTAAATTCTATATGACAAATTGCCATTGGGTTATTAATGGATGGATAATGACCTCTTTTATAATAACAGGAACCACATGGTTTCCGGATACCGTCTAAACAAATCCAACAAAACGATACGCCGGCAGGACTCGTGCACAGCTCACGCGCTTCTCATAGTAATTCTGGTTTTTTTTTTATATATATATATTTTAAATTAATATTTTTAAATAGTTTTGATGTAATAATATTCATATTATTTATTTTTTTTAAAAATAATTTTTAATATATTTTAAATTAAAAGGCATGTTTAAAATTTTTTTATACTATATTATAATTAGTATTATAAGTACAAAAAGAATTAAAAATAAAAATTTTTCTATTACTCAGATCACAAGTTAAATATATTTATTATGTTAGATTAAGATATGTTAATATAAAATAATATTATTTTAGATGTGATTGTTCGTGTTTTTGTAATAAAAATAATTTTTTTTTTAAATTAATTATTTTTGATGTTATTGGATTGTTTTAATATTTTGATGTCAAAAATAAATTTTTAAAAATAAAAAAAATATTTTTATAATGTATTTTTAAATTAAAAATATTTTAAAAAATAATAATTATTAAAACACTCTCTTAGCCAATACTTCGATTTTAAATATGTACACTAATTTATAGACTTACATGACTTATTGATGGGATTTATTCCATTCAATTTCTATTAAATTTAATATGAAATTAAATTTAAATTAAATCTAAAATTACCGAATTATCGAATCAACCCTACATAATATAATATGCTAGTTTTATAAAATTTATACTAGAGCTGAAATCTACTACTAAAAGATTGTGTGGTATTATGATAATGATTATTTTTTAAAATATTTTTTATTTAAAAATATATTAAAATAATATATTTTTAAATTTTTTAAAAATTATTTTTGATATTAAATGATATGAGAATAAAAAATAAATTAAAAAATTTAAAAAATTATTTTTATTTCAAAAACTATCTTAAAACTTAAAAAGAAATATGCTACCCCCGAACCAAGTCCAGCAGTCGGATAAATCGGATAAAAAAAAATAATAAAAAAAAATCTCTACCTGTCTCTTTCTTTATTTGTCTCCCTCACATTTAAATAAATAAATAACCCCTTCTTCCTTCATTGCAACTATCAGTTTCTCTTTCACAGTCATACTTGGTCAAAAATGGCACTGAAACCCATTGACAACGCTCTTCTACTGCCACCAGAAACTATCAAATTGGGTGTAAATGAAGAAAACAAGACAGCTGAATCATTGCCTCCTTCTGCAGATCCGATTATTGATTACATCTCTTCTGAGAATCTTGAACCCATTTCAGATCCTGAATCCAAGATCCATGTAAATGTCTTTTGAATCTTTTCTTTAATTTTAGACCAAAACCAGATGCCATTTTATTTTATACTTTGAGGGTTTTTTTGTTTGTCAGTGAATCAATAAATTTGGTTTTTTATTTTTTTGCTTTATGTTTTTCAGGGTTTAGTAGAAGAGTTAGATTCAAAGGATTGGACAAAGGTTTGCCAATCATTGAATGATGTTAGGAGATTTGCACTCTATCATTCGTTGCTCTTGCTGCCAATCTTGTATGTATTAATATTATTTTTTTAAATTTATTTTTGAATCTTTTTGGCATATCAAGTGTTCTGATATTGGGGTTGTGGCTAAATATGTTATCATAGGGAAAAAGTAATGTTAGTAGCGGTGAAAGCTATGAAGAATCCAAGAAGTGCTTTGTGCAAGACATCTATCATGGCTTCATCTGATATTTTCAAGGTCTTTGGTGACCAGTTACTTGACTCTACTATTAATGCATTTGATAACTTGGTGAGGACTGGGGACTTTTTGTTCTTCGATTCGTAATTTGTTGCCTAATTTGCATTTTAATTTTATTATGTTCATGAGGGTTCTGTTTAGAATTGTGGTTAATGTGTTTGGATTTTAATGTGGTTGCACAGCTGTTGCAACTACTACTGAAAGCTTCTCAAGACAAAAGGTTTGTGTGTGAAGAAGCAGATAGAGCACTGAATGCAATGGTGAAATCTGTGACTCCTCTGCCTTTGCTCAATAAACTCCGGCCTTATGTTAGCCATTCCAATCCCAGAGTCAGGGCCAAAGCTGCCATAACTATCTCTAAATCTGTCTCCAAGATGGTAAAACTTGTATAAAGCTATTTCTTTTGTGTTTGATATTGCCAAGTTTTAGCTTGTAAAGGGGAGAATGATATTAATTGGTGGGAATTTATGTGGGTAAATTTCAGGGCCTGGAAGGAATGAACGAGTTTGGATTGGTTTCGCTGGTTCAAATGGCTGCAGATTTGTTGAATGATAGGCTGCCTGAGGCAAGAGAAGCGGCGAGGAACATTGTGACTTCTATATATGAAGCATATACCAGAAACGAGGAGCAGAAGCAGGAATCATGGCAAAACTTTTGCCAATCCAGTTTGCCACCCATTCATGCTCAGTCAATGGTCAAAATCACTAGTTCTCCATAATATTCAATGTTGTCATAATTTTTACTGTATCAGCAGAGATAATAGAACTATGGTTATGGTCTCGTGAAGAAGAAGATAATCGGACCTTGAGTTTTTGTGTAAATTCCATGTTTACCTGATTTTAGCTATAGGTGTTCTGGTGATGTGGTTGGTGTTTCGAGTTCTTTTTCTAAGTTCTGCATTTACTTGTCGAAAAAATAGAAGATGTGATGGTATACAGCACATTGGATTTTGTCACTCATCTTACAGATTCATATGGTTAAAGGATGATGAAGCGCAGAATGCAGTAGTAGTCATTCTGGAGCACTATTGGATTTTGTCACTCATCTTACAGATTCATATGGTTAAAAGATGATGAAGCGCAGAATGCATCAGTGGTCATTCTGGTGGTGGTGATGTCTCAACTTCAGATGCCAAAAAATGGCCGTCTAATATGACCTAGTTTCTTCTGTTTGGTGTTAGTAGTTTTCATAAGGGTCATTGTTTTGGAGGCTTGGGTTTATGCTTTTCCTTCTCTTCATGGTCACAGCTTTTCATTATTGGATATAGTTTTATTCTGCTCGCTTCTAGTAGCTGTTTAAGCTCATGGAGCCTTGGGTTTGCATCCTCCTAACAGTCGCAGCTTATCATGGACTCTTCGAGCCACTGTTCTTTTATATGGAATCAAAATACCAGATTAGCTGATGGTCGCTGCATCTTTCAGATTTACATGAAAAATAATGTTGCTTTTTAAATTGTTTTTGTTAGAAGTATATTAAAATAATATTTTTTAATTTTTAAAATTATTTTTAATATAAATTGAAAACACTAAAAAATAATAATATTAATTTAAAATAAAGAAAAAATAAAAATAAACCCTGTAGCTATCGGCATGCCATTGAAGTAACGCCAAAATTGGTGCAAAGGTACCCTCTACCAAATTGTTTGCATAAACAGAAAAGATAAAGGAAGAACGAGTTAAAGTGGATGCTTATCGAGATTCAGGCATGTCATGGGGCAGTCATGAATCCTCTAAAAAGGGAGTAGAAAAATATAATGATAGTTTCCACTGATTTAGTGCCAACATGACAAGTCAATTTCCATAGAAAATTGAATGGTCCAATCTCAAACTTCGATTGATTTACAAACAAAAGAGGCATGCAAACCACGGGAAAAGCATCTTCTTCTTGAGCTACAATTTAAGACAACCAACAAGGGGGCAATAAGCTACGTTGGGAATTTCTGGTTAGAATGGCCAGTGGCAGGAATGCTTCCAGAGATTTGGATGACAAGTGGCACGCAAAGTTTTTAAGTCCAACCAGTAACTTCTTATAAGCATGCAAAGCCATCGACTCCAAAAGGGAACTCATTAGAATCCGCCCACAGATTGAAAATGGTTTCCATTGCAAGACAAATCCATAGAAGAACCATCTTTGGTTCGTATGCCTTCTCAGTACGACCAGTTTATTTAGGCGCTTTAATCTTGTTCAAGCAAAGAGTACAAAGCCATCTCCACCTCAGAAAATGGTTGACCAGCATAGAGCTTAAGCTGCCCCCTCTTCACAACAATTACCTTCTTGGAATGCGATTTCACTGCATCATGAAGTTCCTACAAAAATTCAAATTTCATAATAGCTAGTCAATGACATACAGAAGTCCTTGGAGCAATGATTAAGAGGCATCTAATCAAATATAAAATATACCAGAGCAAATGCAATGCAATCATAAAAGGAAGTCAATGATGTCTTCATTATTGCAACCACGGAATCTCAACAGTATTACAGGCTTGGTTTGGTCATACAGATAATTGTCTCATTGAGAGGGATGTTTCCAAGAAAGTGTCTCGGTAAAGCTTGATGTCTTTAAGAGATCAGGTTGGTTTGCTTACTTTTATTTGCAGAGGAACAATATCAGCACTGAAGTCACCTAAATCTTCAAAAAAGGACTCAAGTAAGTAACAGAAATTATTGGCATCGCCACGGTCCTCAAAAGCAATGGTGTAAGAAAAGTCCCCGTGCTGATCTGCCTGAGAAGCCACTCTTAAAGCATAAAGTCCACCAGATTCTTCATGTTGTGAACCTCTACGCATAAGGATAGCCTGGGCACATATCAAGTTATTGCTTAGAAAATACAATGAAATTGTACATATTACTGTTTAGCATACAAATTGGCAGAAGCATTAATTCACAAACAATTTAACAGAAAAAGTAATTTTTGAAAGGAAGCCTTGTACTTTTTCACTCTCGTAGCTTTTCCAAATGCTCATAGGAGAAATAATATACTTTAAAAAAACAATTAATAAAACGATAGGATCACAGAGTCAATTACTTACTAAAACACAAGTAAGATTCCACCACCACAAATCTTTCTGCACGTCTGATTGTTTATCCCCAAATTTATTAGCCAAAGGTCTCTTTCCAGGATATCTGCTACCATTTCTACTCGACGTAGCAGCAGGCCTTTCAAACTTTATGGTGGTTTCCTGGTTTTCTTTGGTCGAGCTTTCAGAATTTAGGGTCTCCAAATCTCTTGATTTTCCTGCCTCTGGAACTTCATTTGAAGACCTTCCTTCCCTGATCTTCGGGACAGTGCCTGAAAGATTTTACAACCACCCAAGTTTGCAGACAGTTTTAACAACAAAATGTATCTGAAATTCAACTGATAACAGAAGTGAATAGTGCATCCGGAATAGGCACCATCCAAAACTAAGCCGAAAAGGTAATTATACAACCATTAATTCCTTATTGCCAAGAAAACTCACAAAAGTTAATTGACCTTAACAAATATTCAATCAAAAGCATAAAAAAATCACACATTAATCAGAGTTTTAAGAACATTACCAGATCCCATTTCCTTTCGCAAATTCGCCCTTTTCTTCTCAAATTTGTTTCCCTCATTTTTCACTGAATTCAACTGCACGTTCCCATCTTTCCCTCTGGTGTCCTTTTTCAAACACCTCGTATCAGTTTTTCTAGACACACCATTCAGGTCACTTATATTAGAACCACTATCATCCGTCAAACCCGAAAAACCTTTTGGAGCACTCCTCGCATCCATTGATGGACTCTTAAACCTTAACTTCTTTTTAAACGTCAACGTCTTATTTTCCTCTTTTGAATCCGAAGCATCCTCACCATAACCATCCTCAAAACCCCCAAACAACCCCAAATACTCCATGAACGAATCCGGCAACTTCTCACTCTTCGAGTTCAACCTCTTCTCCAACTTAACCAATCGCGCACCAATCTCCTTCTCAAGCTCACTCCCTTTATCACCCTCAATTAACTCCATCCTCTCCCTCTCTCTCGCTTCTCTCGCCATTACCTTAATTTCACTGATTTTCTCTTCCAATTCACTCTCATTAACATAAACCTCATTTCCATTCACATCCAACAAAACATTCCCTTTCTCGTTAAAATTCCTTTCTTTTCCATCAGAATCAGTATTTCCAAATAACCAAACAGCACAAATTGTTTGAAACAACAAAACCCCAAGAAAATAACCGCAATATTTCAAGACAGGCTTCACAGATAATTTACCAACACTGCCACTGTGTTCTACTGCTGAGCTAACAGTATCTGAGACATTAAATTCATCAACTTTGTCAGCCTCTAATTCTTCACTTGATAGGGTTTCCTTAAAAGGGGTGTCGTAAAAGGTGTCGTTCTGAATTGGGGTTGTTTCTATTTGGGGTAGAGGTGCGGTAGGGAAGGGCTTAGTTAGGGTTTTTAGGATTTTGGGACGTAAGTGGTTTTTCCTCTTTATGCGTTTTGATGGGAATGAAGTGGAAGTAGTGGAACAGAGGAGTGGTTTCAGACGAAATATGTGAGAGGTGGCGTCTGGGATTGAGATTGTGGAGATTGAGAGGAAAGTGAGGGTGGCGCAAGGTGTACCCGCCATGGCAGAGGTGATGGAGGAGGGGCATTTTGCGATTTTCGAGTTTCAAAGCTTATAGGCATTGTTTGGTGCTGAATTTTGTTTTTGAAAAATGCTAGGCCCGGCCCGAAAGCAGGCAAGACTAGAAAGTAGCCCAGCCCAAATAGTTTTTTTTAAAAAAATGTTCAAGCTTCCTAAAATCTTACCAAATGCTTCGATTTTAGCAAGGCTAATAAATTTAGTTTGAGGTTTTAAGTCAAGTAAATTAATCTAAAATTTATTATTTTAATTTAAAAAAATTAAAAATAATATATTTTTTTAAAAAAATTTAAATTCAACTATTAAATTTGATAAAATCAATTATAATACAATTTAATTAAAAACTAGATTGGAGTTAGGTTTGGGATCAATCGACCATTAGGTTTACTTGCTTGATTAGACCAGATTTAATAGATCTTATTTTTAGATATTTGAATAAAAACTTGTATTTACTCATATTTTTTTATAATTTATATATAAAAGGAATATAAAAATATGATAAGATTTAATGGTGATTAACTTCTGTAAATGTCATATTTTCTTGTAACTTTTTTTAATATAGTTATGTAGTGTCATTGATGTTACTATAATCTAAACTTGTATTTTATAAAAATATACAGACATGTTTTGTAAAATTCTTCACCTTTCTTTTTACAAAATTTAATGAACGTTTTATTATACAATGTATTGATGAGTGTGCATAATTGAATACTTCTTCTTGGTTTTTTGATTGTCCTCTTCGATAAAAAATGTAGCATGTGATATTTCTCACTTTTATAAGGACCTAAAAATCCATATTTATTTGGATATTAGAGATCTACTATGTAGTATTTCCTTATGATAATAAGTAATGAATTTGTAAGTTATTTTGTCAATGAAAGATTAACCATAATAATAGTTATAGTAATATTAAATTTTTCTAATAAAATAACATTAAATTTTTTAAATGTTATTACCTTTCAATGGTTTTGAAATTTGATATTAGAATTGTTAATTGTTTCAAGAAAAATTTGTGTATCATCTATGCTTCTTTCCTATCCAGCCCAAACAAACATGAATTGCATGTCAAAGTAACATATAAACATTATCTTTTAAGTTGGCACATCTTTTTTTGTTAATAAATGAAATTTGATTTTCTTAAGGCTTGATCTAACATAACTTTATTCTTTGTAGACTTTAAACGTGGATGAAGAAAGCTTAAGAGCTTTTGACAGAGCTTCATTACTTGAAAATTTTATCTTGAAGAAAATTTGTATTTTTAAGAATTTCTTTTTGTTTTAATAGGTTGAGGTCCTTTATTTGTATAGATTTGTAGGGACTCTTGGGTCCTTTTTCAATGCCACATGACATGATTTTATTGATTGATTTTTATTGATTAGATCTTTTATTTATGACAAGATGTCTTGAATTTCTCATTCCAAGATCAATCTTTTATTGGCTAGGAAATATATAAGGACTCATTTATTTTTCATGTCATTTATTTCAATTTTATTTTATCATTTCATATAAAAATAAGATAAAAATAACACATGGTGAAATTTTTCAGAAGACTTTGGTTTAATGCCTTGTAAAATATAACATAGCTTCCAATATATCCCTTATGTACACATGTCTTACATAAAAGTTTTGATGAGCCAATCTCTATAGATGGGGTTAAAGTTTCTCCATCAATGAATGTAGTTGATGATAGGCTTTTCCTTCCATCAAAATATAACATGCATTAGTGAGTTCAATCATGCTAACCATATAATGAGTGTTATAGAAGTGTTTAAGAAACTCGTGTTCCAATTATTCTCAACTATTGATTGAGCCAAACTTCTAATTAGTGAACCAATTGAAGGCATTACCTTTTAAGGAATGAACAAGCTGTTTTACCATAAGATCATTATCAGTTTTAACATAGTTACAAGTCTCCATAAGGTAAGCTATATGTAGTCTAGGATTCCTTTTGCCATCAAATTATTAAAACTTTGATGGTTAATAGCTTAGAGACATTTTTAACAGGTCAATTCTTTAGGTGTACGACTTCATATAAGAATACAAGGGTTAAATTAAACTTTCAACTTGGTCCGTGATGGCTTCCTTAATAAGTTCTTTAATCTAATTGGTGGTGAAGATGCCATTAATAATACTCTGTATATTCCTGGTAGATCCAATTATAGAATCCTCAATGACATTTAATTGATTTACTTGAAAAGCCTTGGTAGCTGAGGTTTAACCTCGTTCGTTCATGCTCTCGAGTATATTCATCAACTTTGCTATCCCGCGGTCTTTTTTCTTGAGTGAAGTCGAAAGCCCCTTAATGATTTTTATCAAGTTAGCCATTTGATTCTCTAAAGATGTAGTCCTAGTCATCATTACTAATATGGTATCAAAACCTAAAGCCCTGGTGATTGAAATGTAAAGGCTTTCATGAGTGAATTACTGAAGTATCCTTGAGTTTTAAAGAAAATTCCATACACCCCACTTGACTTTTGTAGTGGAGTTACTTATGCCTTTAGCTTGAGAGTCAACTCATTTTGTGCATACAACTCAATGATGGATTTTGTTTTCAACAATAGGGTTGCTAGAAAGCGATAATGGTGATCATGTTCTTCCTAGTTGCCATTGAGAATTTGTTGAAAATTCTTTTTTAAAGGGAATTGATGAAAGGTAGAGAATTCCCTAGTATAGTTGCTAAAAATTTGCAAATGTAATTTTGAGCATTTGAAATTAAACAAGCTCACATATACAAATATTAATTTTATAAAATATATAACTGAGTATAATCTCTATTTAAAATATTCTTTCAAAAGAATAAAACAATCTTTTGATTTTTCTCTTGGATTTAATATATGATGACTTAATTTATTTGTGAAATCAAGTCAAGATTTATGCTTTGCAAGAACTCAAATTTAGATGTGTATTGCAAAATGAGATTTGGTGATTTGATGCTTTAAAAGGCACCTTTGATTTGTCTTCAAGGTATTGTTTAAGAACTCTTTTGGGGAATTTAAGCTTGATCTAACAAAGCTTCATTCTTTGTAGATTTCAAGCTTAGATAAAGAAAGCTTAAGAACTTTTGCGAAAGCTTTATTGCTTGAAAAATTTGTCTTGAAAAAAATTTATATCTCTAAGAATTTTTTTTTCTTTCTATAGGTTAAGGCTCTTGATCCAACCATATTATTCAATAGTTTTACCTATATTTAACTAGTGTTTTGCCTAGATTTTATATATAAAATGCCTTGATATTCTTTGTTATATGTTTTGAAGGCACTTTTGGATGAAAGATGAAAAAAGAAGTAAATTTGAGATAATTGATAGATTTGACCTTCAGTTGATATTTTGTGTAGAACATGAGCTCTAAAGGTTGAAATAAAGTGATTGTAGTGACATTAAAATGCAAACATCCATATATTTCTAGACATCTAAGGCAAGAAAATAAAATAAAGAAGAGCATGGAAATCACAGCTTTCAAAATCAAATCTCGCAATCTGCTAGTGTTGACCTTAGGCTATTCTGACTTGAATATCTAGAGTTACAGAAGTCCAATTCAAACTTAATTGTTTTGGATTCCTGACTCAAAGGTGTATAAATGCTCAAAGTTTCAGCAAAAAATGATTTCATATGAGAGATATATTATTTTTTAAAGATAACAACTGAATTTTGCTAGCAAATAGGTTTGATAAAAAAATGAGTCCAAATTACATTTCAAAGCATCTAAACCGATATCCAAGTTTTTATTTTAGTAATTTAGCTCCTCTAAGTCAAAGCTTGAAGATTTCATGCAAGTCTATTTCTTTTTTTTTTTTAGGAAAATAGTTATTGAAGTACTTAAATGTAAATTATCTACTTAAGGGAGGACTATTTTATAAAATAGAGACGAGGGTTTTCTAGGATATAAAAAAAATGAGAAAAGAGAAGGGAGGTAGCTAGCTAAAAGGAGAAAAATGCTCCCTTCTTCTAAGAAACTTGAAATTATGCATTCTTCCTTATTTTTTGATTAGTTGTTCAACAAACATGCAAGGTTAAACACGTTTTCTTGGTTGAAGAACACAAAAACTTTTGAATTTCAAGAACTGTGAGATTTATTTTACCTTTTCTTTTTAGTTTATATGATAAATATGTTTGTTCTCTTATGCTTATTTTTTTCTAAAATTATTTATTTTAATTGTTAGAGTGAACTCTAAGTTATTATTGTAGACAATCTATTACCAAGTTTGATATCAAAACCGGAGTTGTGGTATATAAACTTGTGAAGCAACTGAGTTTAATAATTATGACGGGTCTACGTTATTAATATGAGGGAGAACATTCAATCAAATCAAATATAGACAGTAGACAATTATGTTTTCTTGATTAATCAACTTATCTAGTTCTTAAAGCTGCCATTTTATTAAATTACTAGTGTGGACACTGTGGTTTTTTGATGGTTAGGGTTAGTTATATGATGGATCCGTTAACTAACTGATGTTAAGAAGAGATAAATATACAGAATATAAATTGATGTTTTGTTTTCATGATTAGTTCTTATTTCTATAGGTGGATGTGTGGTTGCGACCAAGGTTTCTTCTTTTGATAATTTTTTGATTTTATTTAATTTTGCTTGAAATTTTCTAATTTCTTTCGTTTTAGTCTAGATAACATCAACCCCCCCAAGTTGCATATTATCTAGTATAAAAAACTGAATTGAACCTTCTTCATGAGATCAACCCCTTGCTTGCTCTATATTATCTTATGTGTTGTGTTTTAAGCTAGGATAATTAATTTGTGTGACCGCGACATCACAATAGCCCTCTATTTATAGAGATTTGTGTGGATTTTTAGGTCTTTTTTCAATGTCACATGACATGATTTTATTGGTTGATTTTTTTTTATAAGATATTTTATTTATGACAAGATATCTTGAATATCTTATTCCAAATGTCAATCTTTCACTAGCTAGGAAATATACAAGGATTCATTTATTTTTTATGTCATTTATTTCAACTTTATTTTATCCTTTCATATAAAAATAAAATAAAAATAACACATGATGAAATTTGATTGATAATTTTTTTTTTGTATATATATTTTACAATTAGGAGGAAAAATAATAATGATTACACTTCTAAACACTTTTAAAATGGCCATATGGAAACTCAAGAGGGGTTGTGAGCATGGCTGAAAATGATATTGAATGAGGTAAATCTACACTAGCTTAATGCTTAATGGTATGTGTTTTGTTTTTATGATATGTACTTTTCATAGCATCATGGTATGTTTTGTGCAGCCAATTTAGCTTGGAAGTCCTAATAATTTTTTTTTAATATCTTAGCGATGATCCTTTAATGATTAATTTTCATCTAGTTGCCGGTTACCTTTTCAAAGACTTGTTCTGCTCCTTGAAGGTATGGCTCCACAGAAGACACCCTTTCATTGGCAACATAAACAACCTTTCATGGACAATAGCAGTAATACCTAATAAAAATCATGTTCAACACCATTTTTGAAACCCAAACCACCAATTCTCAGTTGCTTGAAGATGACAACATGCCTAAGCAAAATTTCAATGTTAACGTAGCTTGTCAATATCTTCCACAGAATCTCTGATCAAAAACAAACAGATGCCCCCATTGCTTTTGAATAATGCCTTGAAGGAATATCTCTTGCCTAGTGCCTGCTTGTGTTGTGTTTTGAGGTTTTAAAGTCCTATATTAAATAAGTATGACATGGTGTGGTCATGGACTTGTGCTATAAAAAAAGAAGCAGAGGCGTAATTGTATTATAACTTCTTGGTCTTTGGGCTAAGATATCAGCAGTATTTGTTTATGTATCAATTTAATATTAGATGGGTGGGTTATTGGTTCATACGATATTAAACTAACTTTTTCTAGGAATGAGCCCATCATAATAACTAGCTACTAGCCCATGCAAGGCATACCCCACCCATCATTGTTCAAATATTATTGTCTTCTTTGTTAAGAAGATAAAAATGCATGCTTACACAGTAATAAAAAAATCCCTGTAATTTTCTAAAAGTACCGTGTTATGCTGTTATTCATTGTTAATTGGCATTAAATTAACTCAACCAATAATAATTTTTTTAATTTCTAACAATTTACTAGAAAAAAAAGAAAAAAAAATTATAGTTCAAATTTTTGATTGGGAATTCAATTCTGTAATGACCACATAACTTGCTAAGGCCTATGCAGTTCCACCTCGAATATATATCTCTCACTTGTCATACCAAACCTTTGTCCCATCCTTCAACTCCAAAAACTAAATAAAAAAATAAATCAAAAGAGATAACCTAAATCCATCTCATGTACTTATTTAGGTACTTTACATGTCTTCTTTATCCAAACACAAAAACCCTATCTTCTTCCATTCCTTGATTCATCTCCTTGGTTTGTCTTCTCTACCAACACAGCCATAACACCATACTAAAGAAAAGGCCTAAGCTTTTCCCTTGCTTTGGCATTTATTGTGTTGTTATATTGAGTTTAAAGATAAAAACAAGAATGTGAAGCCATGGCTTCAAAGACCCATGTCTTTATTTCAGCAACATAAAGGATCACCCTTTCACTACTATCATTTACATGTTTTTTTCCTTATTCAAGCTCCTGTTATGGTTGATGATTTTCAATCTAATGGTTATAAAATTGACAGCTCTAAAAGCAATATTAATGGTAGTAGTATTGCTAATAATTAGTTTGTGAATGGTGAAGAAGATTTTGACACTACATCTAAGAGGCCTCTTTTAGGTGACCCATACGAGGGAAATAACAAAGAGGGTGGTTTTGGTGGAAGGTATCGAGTTTCTAGGTCATTTATAGGTGACCTAGATGAAGAAAGTTTAGTTCTTGTAGAGGAGGAGGATGTGATTGATGACTTTAGCTTTGTTATTGAATTGGATAATGCAAATTTGAATGGACTTAGGCTTATTGCTTAGTTGTCAATGGATGATGATGAATTATATAAGGTGGTTAGCGATGAGGGAATGATGAGTAAAGTGGAATATGGAAGGTTTTCAAATGTTGTCAAAGTTCCTAATTTTAGGGTTCCTAATTTTAGGGTTCAAGAGAGAAAAGATACTGAGCTTCGAGTTAAAGCTCTGGGAACAAAAGAAGAAAATAAAGATGAATTATTGGTTTGGAGTAATTCTTCTTCTGTTGACAACCAATCTGGGTTGTTAATAGAGAGGGATGATAGACCTAATAATGTTGTTTTAGGTCCTAAAGATGCAATTGTGATGAATGGTTCTATTAATGACTCTAGTTCAGTTAATTTGGTCGAGGACAATAGGTATGTTATAGTTATTCAACCCATCAACTTCTTAGTGAATGATAAATCTCCTGAAACCTCTGAAGGTGATAAAATGGAGGATCTGCGAGAAAGCTATACAATTTCCTATGATATTAAAGATGAAGCAAACCTTGATTCAAAAACAATAGGAGGATAAAAAGGCGTACTTTCTGATGATCATATTGAAAAGTTAATTTTTGATGGCTTTGGAACAACCAAGCACACCAGGAATAGATTACCATAAAATTTAGCCTTCTCTTCTCCTCTAGGGATTGAAGCTTATCATGATCATACACAGACGATGTATGGATAAATTACTATGGACTCGAATGAATATACAGGCTTAGATGAAGAAGCAAGCATCGTTAAAGAGCTATTAGGAAAGTTATTATTTGATTTTGATGATTGATAGCTCTTTTAAAAGCAGCAAATGATGCTGAATTGGATGAAGGCAGGATAACAATAAGTCAGTTGATGGTTCTGGATTACTTTCTCTTAAATGGCTTGCTGGTTCAGGTTTCCCATTTCACTCTAGGAGACCTGTTCCCCTACTAGTGTGCTAAAGTGCATTTTAAATGAAGAAGAAGAGAAGATTTTAGAGAAGATATATAATATAAGGGTGAAGTTCTTAAGGCTTGTCTAGCAACTATGACAATCTCTTGAAGATTCTATAATTGAATTAGTGCTCTGTTGGTTGGACCCAAGTGAAGAGAAACATTTTAGTCGAGTGTTTAACCTTGAAAATGCTAAGAGTACGGCCATATAGCTTGAAGTAGAGGGCAAAGATGATTTAGACTTCTTTATAAACATTTTGGTTTTCGAGAAAACTAGAGTGGGAAAAAGTGCTACCATTAATTCTATTTTTGATAAGAAGAAAGTTAAGATCAATGCATTTATGCCTGCCACAAATAGGGTGAATGAGATAGTTAGAATAATCAATGGAGTTAAAATTAAAATCATTAACACACCAGGTCTCAAGTCCTCTATAAAGGAAGAAGCTACCATCTAGAAAATATTAGCTTCTATAAAAAGTCTATAAACAAGTTTCCTCTTGATGTTGTACTCCATGTTGACAGGCTAGACATCTATGATAGAGATTGCAATGTTTTACTGCTGTTAAGATCGCTTTCTAGAACTTTAACTTCATCAATATGGAATGGTTGAATTATAATTTACAAATGCAACTTCTCCTCTTCCTGATGAACCTTTTGAGTCATTCTTATGTTTTGTGGAATATGTTGCTTAACGATCTTGTGTTATTCAGCAAGCAATCATCCAATTAGTTAGTGATCCGTATCTGATTCATCGAAGTATGAAGCATCTAGTGTTTATCGTTGAGAACTATTCTTTATGCTAGAAGAACTAAAATAAATAAAATGTTCTCTTGAATGGACAAAATTAGAGACCCTAATTGTTACTATTGTGCTACTCACTGAAAGTTTTGTTAGAAGCAAGTTCTAACCAAGCTTGAAGATGTTATTGACGATAAGAAACCTTTTGGTTTGCTACTTCGCGCTTGACCTCTATCCCATATGGTGTCTTCTCTATTGCAGTCATGCCCTCATCTAGAATTCCCTACTGACCTGAGTGGAGAAAACATTGATTTAGATATGGACTTGGTTGATTTCTCTGATTCTGATGGAGAAGATGAGGATGAATATGACCAGCTTCTGACACGATCAAAAGATTGATGTCTTCTCCTAAGTGCAAGAGTGTCGAAGTAATAAATAACTCGATAAGAACGGGGTCAAACCACAAGGAGGTTAATTGTATAAATTATAAACAACAATAATACAACAAAAACAATAATAATAGTAATAATAATAGAAGTAGAAAAAGAAAAAGAAGAAAAAGAAGTTGATGAGAGCTTGAAGATGGAAGATCAATGTAAGGATCAAATAATGATAAAAACAAATGTCAAGGTTAAAGGATCCACTAATGGTATTTCAAACTTGGGAGAAGACATCAATCTTTTAGTCATGTCAACAAGTAAAGTATTAAGAGTTAAGAAGATAATAAATACAAAACATGTTAGTATCAAACATTAAAAGTCTATGTTAAGTTTACACTATACTTATTCTTACACCATTAGTGTAACTTTTTCACATTGACATAATAAACTTAACTAAACATAATGAAAAAGAAAAACATAAATAAACAATATAAGAATATAAATAAGATAAAAGTTAACCAAGTAAAAAAAATGAATTGAAAGACATAAACAAGATATTAATGAAACAAAACTGAAGCATTACAAAAATACAAAGAGAGAATGCAAGAGCATGATCTTGATCTGAAAACTAAGATACCTAAATACATGATAAATAATTCCTTTGACATGTCAAAATTTAAAACTATTGATTTGATAAATAATTGATGAGTGGGTGACCACATTTTGACTTGAAGACAACCCTTATATTCTTGTCTGAATAAAATATCATTGATAATTGACACGACCAAAAGATTGATGTCTTTTATCAAGTGTAGGATTCTCGAAGTAATAAATAACCCGACAAAACCAGGGTCGAACCACAGGGAGGTTAATTGTACAAATTATAAACAACAATAATAACAATAACAACAACAACTATAATAGTAGTAGTAGTAGTAGTAGTAGTAGTAGTAGTAGTAGTAGTAGTA
>SRLM01006127.1:0-17429 GCA_015708895.1 Populus ilicifolia
AAAATTGCTTGACCGCTTTTTATGATCGGCTTGTTTTAATTCGTAAGTGCACGAGTGTGCGATGTAGCAATTAACTCGGTAAGATCGAGGTCATATCCACAGAGAGCTAGATCTGGAAATTAAGCTAGGTAACAAAAAAAACAACTCAAGAGAAATTAAATTAACAATAACTTGGTTGGGAATAATTGATGGATTTGTTTTCAAAGATGAAAAAGTGTAAATAGATTTTAAATGACAAGAAAAAGTAAGTCTTGGTCCAAATCAATTTTAATGGTGATGTATTGGTGATTCCTTCAAGATATATAAGATAACTCAACCTAATATCAACGATGGTGATATTAGATCGGAAGATATTACAATGAAGTTTAAAAGGATGAAGATTAATTATTGCTTAAGAATGAACATGTATTTTCATATTAAGTAAGACATTGAATCAAGCGATCTCTATACCAAAACTAAAGCTTGTGCATAAAAATTCAAGATTATAACATTACCTAAATGGTTTCTAAAGTTTCTTTGCAATGATAAATCATTCATGAAGAAAATGAAAAGATAAACATTAAGATTCATTCATATCTTAAAGAACTCATCTCAACCACCATCATCCTTGATTTGGATCCAAGAAAGAGATTACCAACCATGATTATATATAAGAACACTTCAATAAACATGAAATAACTTGAATCAAACTGAAATAATAAGTTTTACAAGCTAAAGAACTGAAATCTATAAAGAAGAACACAACACAATTTCAGTAAAAATTCGGACACAAATCTGACTCTAACTTTGGACAGCAATTCGACCCTCTTAGAAGCTTTTTCTTGAGATGTCTATTAGAGACATATTTATAGGAAATTTTGTCCCCTTTCCATATCATTAAAGAACAGCTCATTTGGACACCTGAGTCAAAAATTATGGGTAAAACACCGAAAGGTGTTCTGAAAAATCAAATCAGGACAGCTTTGCAACCACTTTGGTGCATGTTTTTCTTCCTCATTTATGAGTTGTCTCCTTCTTCTTTTTGACCCAAAATAATGTAAAAATATCCCCTCCAGCTTTCCATCCATGTGCTTGCCTTCTTGGATCAATGAATTACCCAACATAAATCAATTGTTATTGTGTGGACATGTAAGATCATGGATTGTGTTTGGGTTGATTTGGGTTGATTTAGGGCTGATTTGGGGCTGATTTTGGGCTGAATTTGAACATCAAATAAGTATACAAATGTACTTATTATTTGGGCTAAGATTGACATTGAAACTTTGAGTGTTTAATGGTTGAAGTTTGCACACAACATAAGGCAAGTTTGGGCTTCAAATAGATCATATGATATTCTTTTCTAGAATTGGAATAGAATTGATTTTTGGGACAAATTTGAAGCACTTATTTCAACCAAGATTTGCTTCAATCTTCAACTAAATGTCTCTTCAATTCTTTGTTCTCAATTCCGATGTTGAATTTCTTGAATTAATTCATTTAAGCTCCAAAAACCTATCGAAACATTAAAACAAACTTCATTACTAAAAAACACATCAATTATTATAAAAAGACCAAATAAAAATAATAAATACATATGTAAAATAAGAGACTTAATGATACTTTTGATGCACAATCATTATGTAAACTAAAACCAGCTTTCTTACCTTCATTTTCTTTATTATACCTCAGATATTCATTAATATCATTAACATCAAGAGGATTATTAGTATCACTACTAATATCCACACCAATATTATAAATATTAGTGCTACTACTAATACCAACACTAATATTATTAATTTGGATCTCCAAATTGCTATTCAAGTTGAATGTCGTTTAAAATAAAAAATACTTTTACTGATAATTTTATGACAATACTTGCATTAAAGTTTTTTAGAATTATTATCAATATGTATACCATGTTGTCATCTCACATCAAGCTTATTATTAGAAGAATTTTTTCTAGATGCTATAAGTAAATTTTTTAACTTTTACGGGTTAAAACTCGAAATCGGACAAACTCGATCAAAATCGGTTTGATTTTAATCGAGTTTGACCTATTTCAAATTTTAATCTGATTTGACATGTTATATATATATATATTAACTTGAAAAATTATAAAATTTTAAAAATTGATTTGGTAACAATGGGCTACAATTCTAACCACTCTTTTCAAAATTAAACACATGTACATAAGCTTCCAAGAGAACAAGTCAAAATCCTAATTAATAACCCTATATGTTATAAGGTCAAGTTTTGAATTTTATTGTCTTTGAGTTACATGTTTGCAGTGCCAAAGTAACTTTATCGTAAAATTTGTTGCATTGAAGACAGTAACTTTTTGGTAAAGTCATTAATTTTCTTGTAATGATGTTTTGTTTTTTTATTAAAATAATAAATTTTAATTTTAAAATATTTTGGCTTTTTATTTTAGAAATATATATAATTTCAATTTAAATCTAAAAATTAATTAATTATAAAGTACAAACACAATCTCATGTATCGAAATATCATTACAAGATTTATAACCTTAAAAAATCAAGACATATAAAATTTTAACTTAAAGTATTTCAACACAAATAAAATATCTAAATATTAAAAATGTAAAAGGTTTTAATATAAAAAAAAGAAGCATAAATCAAACATCATCTCTGTTATAACATAGAAATAAATGATCTTCTAGTGGTGACATGTATGAAAAGTCATCAACTAAATATTTTAATAAATGATCATTTTTATTAAGCTCAAAATAAATGATAAAATAAAATAGAGAGAGAAAAACTATAAAAGAGTCAACCTCTTCTTAAATTTTACCTCGAATTAAATGTTAAAATAAAATACAGAGAAAGAAAAAATATATAAAAGAGCTAATCTCTTATCAAATTTTACCATAATTAATCAACAATCAACAAAATTATAATAGGTGTTTAATTGATTAAACTGAATGTATAAATGGATAACAAAAATACTAACATTCAGGGTTATAAATTCAAATATACCTATAGAATAAAAGGTAATAAATAAACCTTTTATTTTTTTCTATCATTTGTTTTTCTCTTAAATTGCAACTACTAGTGGCACCATACTTTCTAGTATCTTCCAAAACCTCAAAAATCTATATTTTCTTTAATAAACCTCAAATAAAAAAACTAATGGTAGAAATCAAAACCCAAAGTGAATCCATGTTACCTAAAAAATACGAACTCGATAAGGACCCAATTCTTGAAAATAATCAATAAAATCACTTCAACAAGTCATGAAAGCTTGAATCTCTCACTAACAATTCATCAATTGCTAAGAGAAAACCACTAATAAAATGCAAAGTTTAGAAACTTCTTTCAATAATTGAAACACATTATACAAGAAATGGTTGAAGAAGAAGAAGTTAAGGAAGATGAAGATAGTGATTATGGAAATGAAGAAGATCATGAAACAATTACTCATGTATAGGCATATAATTGTGAATTAGTATTTGAAATGGAATGAACAAACTTGAAACATCTAGATTAAAATCTAGACAAGAAATCCAAAATGACTCAAGATCTTAGTCAAGATAAAATTTGTTGTTTCACTATGTTTTGCCTTTTGAAATGGTATATCGGTCAAAATGGAGCAAATTTAATAGACTTGCTTTGTGATCTGTGACTTTAGTATTTAACATGACATATAGAGTGAATAAAAACTAGAGTTCTCAAATGCGGATGTTATAGCCTTAAAACTATAAAAGAATTAGAAAAAAAATGTATGATATTTAATAAAAGCTTGAATAATAGTGTTAAAGTTCTCAAATTAGACAAAACATTCCTATTTATATTAGTTTTAGACGTAAAATTCTTTGTAGGAAATGATTTCCTATTAAAACCTGTCTAACTAATCGAATTCATCTAGCCTTGGGATTCCTAAATAGTAAAATACTAATTAAACTAAAAGTTCTAATTTAAATATGAAAAATAATACAAATAAAAGTAAGGTAAATAAAGACAATATCAAATAATAGATTATATGAGCTTTATTTGTAGGTTTTTGATATTAGATTATATGAGCTTTATTTGTAGGTTTTTCTGATTTTTGATTATCATGAAATCTCAACCCAATAAAAAATAGGGCCTTCATAATCTTATGTCATGAGTTTATCTCAATCCAATGATCAGATTAAAATTTATGCTTGATTTATAAGACTGCATCTTGAACTCTTTTTAAGCTTCTTAAAATTTAAAAATCTTAATCACTAATAAAATAACACAATAAATATTATTATGCCAAGAATATTGATTAGTACTCAAAAATGCATTTATATGGATGGAAAGGTAAGACATAGGCCTACAACTTTTATATGGAGCCCAAGATCTAAAAATGTCATTTTCAAGTCCAAATTGTTGTAACAACAAAGAAGCCCGTATCTATCCTCCAGCCCGAGCACTGTTCAGTATTTTGGCCATATTTGGAGTTCTAGTAGTCGAAATAAGCTGACTTTTTTACACAAGAAAGCTGAGACAATTTCCTAGAACTTTCATGTTTTCAAGTGGCTTTAATTTTGACGTCATCAATGACGTTTTGGCCAGACAAGAGAAGATAAAGATTGTCACCAAGTCAAGGGTTGGCCATCTACTCATCAATTAGTCATCAAATCAATAGTTCTCAATTTTGGCCTATAAAAGGAGGCATTTGCCATGCATTTAGGCATCTTGGTGTCCAGATCAAGATCATGTTCTTGTTTTCTCTTTTTGTATTTTTTGTAGTGTTTATGCTTTATTTTTATTAATATCAAGTTTATGTCTTTCATTTCCTTTCCTTTGCTTTCTTAACTCTTATCTTATTTATGTTCTTATTTTATTTTGTTTATGTCTAGCTAAGTTAATTATGTCAAGGTAAAAAGGTTACACTAATAGTGTAAGAATAAGTATGGTATAAACTTAATATGGACTTTAATGTTTGATACTAATATGTTTTATATTTATTATCTTGTTCACTCTTTAATACTTTGCTTGTTAAATGACTAATCTTGATTTATGTTGTATAACAATTGGTACAACAAATGCTTGACACTTTCATAGCCTATACTATATGGTATAACCGACACCTAAGCTATGAAAGGAACTTGATTTGTTGTTAACATAAGTTATAATCATGAATGTTTGACGAAATTTACAAGTATTAGCATTAATTGAATAAGATGACTAATGTAATCATGTTAACAATCTATAATATGATTGGAACCTCCTTTCTGTGTGGATTCTAATTAACAATAAGAGTTTATACTATACTTGTTTGACATACCATTAGTGGAACCTCTAACCTTGACATTTGTTATTATCATTATTTAATCTTTACATTAATATTTCATCTCAAAATTCTCATCTTTTTCTTCTTTTTCTTTATTACTACTACTACTACTACTAGTATTATTATTATTGTTGTTGTTGTTGTTGTTGTTTATAACTGTTGTTTGTAATTTGTACAATTAACCTCCTTGTGGTTGGACCCCCGTCTTGCCGGGTTATTTATTATTTCAACACTTCTGCACTTGGAAGAAGACATCAATCTTTTTGTCGTATCAAATATTAAAGAAAATGACCCATTTATGTCCCTTTTAATTCTAACAAACTTGCCCTTATATTATTTGTCAAAAATTAAACTCTTCAACTCTAAAGTTATAAATATTTCAAATATTGTATTCTAGCCAATATATACATAAAGTAGCATGTCTTCGAAATATAAATTTCAAAATTTAATTTATAATATGTGAAAGCCAAAGAAAAATTTATATTTAATCTTATACTTTTTATTCCTATAATGGCCATTTATAGTTCCTTCACACATTCTTTGATATGGTTTGGCCATGTGATACGACCCAAGCAAGGAAATATTTAATGATAAATTAGTTATTTTTATTATTTTTCTAATTTTTTAGTTTAATTAAAACTTTATTTTTAGTTGAGATGCAAAGCTTGTTTGGATCAGGTTATGGGCTTTACAGTTTAGGAGTTTTTAGTCAATTTTGTATGTGAGTTAGTTTAGCCCACAATGGTAGATCTATTAGGGTTAGTTTTTCAATAATTATTTAAACTCCTGTAATGAGAATTTCAATAGCTTTTAATGATTATTACTTTTTTTTTTAATTTTAACATGTGAGAGTGATTCTTGCATTCTCGAGTTCCTGAACAAACTTAATTTGACTTATCGAAGATTAATTGGATTCATCATGTCATTCTACTCATTCCAATAGTGGTGGTGCCTTAGGAAAGGTTTTCATTATGTCACACTTTTATCAAACCTATTTTGGCTTTCTGATATCAGATCTTAATCTTGATTGTGGATTGCATAATAACATGATCATGAGGTTCATGTCAGTTCGTATTAGACCTAGGCTACGAAAAAAGGTATCAATTGAAACTTAATATTTTATGTATTGTGAATGGGATCGCATTGTATATCAAATTTGGTCTTATTCTAATATTGTTTACCTAAGATTTTAATTTGAGGATGAGGATTTCTCAGTTTACTAGTGTTAATCAAGCTGATTCTGAAGCTAGCATAGAGAAGAAACACTCCAATTCCCAAGCTTCTAATGTTGTTTCAGAAATGAATCATGTGCTGGGTNAATTTGAGGTTCAATTCTACTGTAAAAACACAACTTTTAGTGAACCATAAGCAAATCATCTTAAAATCAATTGAAACTTCATATTCTATGTATTGGAGATGATATCGCACTACATATTAAATTTGTGCTTATTCTGATATCAACTTTTAGAGGTTTTAATTGGAGGTTAAATTTTGCTGTAAACTTATCATTCAAGGGGTTTAGATCTCTAAATATAGTAGAAAGATCTATAAACTGAGATTTATTGTTTTTTTTGGTATCCAAATACTATACATTAAATTGAAGGTCATCTGGATTTTGGTTTCTTTAGGTTTCAGGTTTTGTCTTGCAGTAACAGGTCTGTTTTGCATTATCTTTCAACATTTATTTTGTTTATGTTGATTGACACGACGAAAAGATTGATGTCTTCTCCCAAGTGCAGGAGTGTCGAAGTAATAAATAACCCAGCAAGACCGGGGTCGAACCACAAGAAGGTTATTGTACAAATTATAAATAACAATAATACAACAATAACAATAATAACAATAACAACAATAATAATAATAATAATAATAATAATAATAATAATAATAATAATAATAAAGAAGAAGAAGAAGAAGGAGATGAGAACTTTGAGATAAAATATTAAAATAAAGATTAACAATGATAATAACAATGGTATGTCAAACAAGTATAGTATGAACTCTTATTATTCAATTGGAAACCACACATAAAGGAGGTCCAATCAGATTATAAATTGTTAACATGATTACATTAGTCATCTTATTCAATTAATGCTAATACGTGTAAATTTCGTTACGCATTCATGATTATAACTTATGTTAACAACAAATCAAGTTCCTTTCATAGCTCAGGTGTCGGTTATACCATACATTATGAGCTATGAAAGTGCCAAGTATTTGTTGTACCAAGTGTTACACAACATAAATCAAGATTAATCATTTAACAAGCAAAGTATTAAAGAGTGAACAAGATAACAAATATAAAATATATTAGTATCAAACATTAAAGTCCATATTAAGTTTATACCATACTTATTCTTACACCATTAGTGTAACCTTTTCACCTTGACATAATTAACTTAGCTAGACATAATAAAAGAAAGAAAAATAGATAAACAAAATAAGAACATAAATAAGATAAGAGTTAACAAAGTAAAGGAAAGGAAACGAAAGGCATAAACTTCATATTAATGAAAACAAAGCATAAAGAATACAAAGAGAGAGAACAAGAACATGATCTTGATCCGGACACCAAGATGCCTAAATGCATGGCAAATGCTTCCTTTTATAGGCCAAAATTGAGAACTATTGATTTGATGACTAATTGATGAGTAGATGGTCAACCCTTGACTTGGTGACAATCCTTATCTTCTCTTGTCTGCCCAAAACGTCATTGATGATGTCAAAATTAGAGCCACTTGAAAACATCAAAGTTCTAGGCAATTGTCTCAGCTTTCTTGTGTAAAACATTCAGCTCATTTCGATTTCTAGAACTTCAGATATAGCCAAAATACTAAATAGTGCTCGGGCTGGAGGACAGATTCGGGCTTCTTTGTTGTTGCAATAATTTGGACTTGAAAATGACCTTTTTAGATCTTGGGTTCCATATGAAAGTTGTAGGCCTATGTCTTACCTTTCCATCCATATAAAGTAGACCTAAATCTGAGATCTATAACTCTAGATATGACCCAATTACCGAACAGTGTTCCGGTTTAGATTGCACCGACATCTCTTTTCTAAGTTTGATCATCTCTTTGCCTTTGCAATTAAAGTTCTTAAAGTCATCAATCAATCCTTTTATTTATGTGATAGACTTGCATTTAAAATGGACATTTACCACAAATTAAAGGTATCTTATATTATTAGATAGATTATTATAAAACGTACTTTAGTTAAGGAGTTATTGATACTTTAAGTGCAAAATGATGATATGAAACCATGATAAAAATGCACTTTTGAGTACTAATCATTAATTGTGTTCCTTCTAGTATATTACTATTATATTTAGGATATTTGGCTATTTTTTGAGTCATTTTCATTAATTTTATATTTGTTTGTTTTCGATTAGTTCTGGGCCAAACAAAAGTCAAATTTATAATTTGGAGTCTAAATAAATGTTCTTTTAATTTTAAACTCTATTCTTATTGTGTCTTCACCTTTTATTTTTTCTATTTGTGTCATGTATTCAACAAGGGAAAGGGAACGAAGGAGGATTCTAACTCAAGGATACGAAAAACTAAGCTATGGTTTGGGGGTTTTTAAACAAGAAGTTGATAAGTGTAGAAGATAATCCATGATCTTCAAGCTTTATGGGAAAAGAAGGTACAATGCCAGAAAAATAAAAGATGAAAGAGAGCTGTTGTTTTTATCATTCAAAAGCATGGATGCAAGTGGTTAATACGACCTACTTATTTGAAATTCTTGTTAGTAACTACTTTTATATAGTATTGTTGAAGAAAGGTGTTAGCAATAAGAGAAATCTAGAGGCTTAAACAAGACGTTATTGAAGTCATTACTAATCTTATTCAAGATTCAAAAGTGAATCTTCTTGAAAATAGAAGGAATTATATGGTTCAGTCTTGTGATATGACTCAAGCAAGATAATATTCGGGTTTTGGTGTAAAATACATAACAGTCTAGATTTACGGCAAGAGTCATAATTCTTAATTTGACTATTGAATCGGGTTAACATTTTACGTGGACTCTTTAGACATATTCTCCCACCTTAAGTTAAAATATCAAGTCAATCAGAGTTCAAAAAGACATGGAAATACTTCTTAATAAATATTGCATGAATTTTGTTATTGACTTCCTTTGACATATGAACTTCCTATTTGGTTATGATTATTTTCTTACAAGGATGTGGCAGTTGGTTTTGAGAATTTTGTAGTTTCACAAGGATTTTTGATGAGCTGCAATATAATCTCCAGGTGTGGCAAATATTCATTAATGTTTCAGAATACTTTTCTTATAAGGATTCCTTATTCATCCTAGCTATACAAAGAAAGAAGGGCTAGTGGTATTTATGGATAAATTAGTTATTGTTGTTAGTATTTTTATTATTCATGTTTGGGCTTAATTAAAACTTTATTATAGCCTTTTTTGTTTATGGTTTTTGAGTCAGGTTTGTATATGAGCCAGTTCAGTCTACATGAGTAGATTCATTAGAGTTAATTTTTCAAGAATTATTTGAACTTATATAACCAAAATTTTAGTAGCTTTTGATTATTATTACTGTTTTTTTTTTAATTTTAATATGTAAGAGTGATTCTTGTATTCTTTAATTCTTAAATGAACTAAATCTGACTTGTCAAAAATTATCTAGCTTTATGGCATCATTCTACTCATTCCAATAGCGTTGGTGCTTTGGGAAAAGATTTCATTATGTCATACTCCTATCAAACCTATTTTAGTTTTCTAGGTCATATCTCAATTTTGATTGCGAGTGGCGTGACCACGTGGTCACGAGGTTCGCATCATTCTTTTATTTGGAACCTGATCACCTTGTTATTTATGACTTTCAATACTTCAACCTTTGTGTATAAAGAAACTTTAAGATAATCATTCATCATATATCTAGAAGAATTGTAAGAAATTATCACCTCCATGTCGTTGTTTGCAAGATTTTTGGAGTCATTATAAGATACTAATTTGAGAGATTTCTTGATTTTTTTCTTCATCATTAACATATGAAAACATTGATAACTAAAGTATTATTTGAAGTGTTGTTTCTATTATTATTGTGATGTTGAAATTGACTACATTAAAAATATGACACCTCCTCTATATTTTTCTTCCTTGCTATTATAGGAGGTTGAACATAAGGCATATAATAAAAATCCATTTTCTTTTCTATCCAATGTAATCTTTTTATAATTATCTTGTATAAACTTTGAAATTAATCATAATCTTAGATCTTTTCATGATGGAGTTAAAGGCAACGTACGAGGTCTATATTCTAAAACTTTAGAACACCATTTTTTAGCACCACAAGTTTGTGTACGATGACACAACTAAAAGATTGATGTTTTCTCCCAAGTAAAGAAGTGTCGAAGTAACAAATAACCCGACAAGATCGGTGTTGAACCATAGGGAGGTTAATTGTATAAATTATAAATAATAGCAATAATAACAACAACAACAACAATAGTAGTAGTAGTAGTAGTAGCAGTAGTAGTAGTAATAAGAACAATAACAACAATACTAATAAAGAAAAAGAAGGAGAAGAAGAAGAAGAAGAAGAAGATGATGACGACAACTTTGAGATGAAATATTAATGTAAGGATTAAACAATGATAGTAACAAATATCAAGGTTAGAGGTTTCACTAATAGTATGTCAAACAAGCATAGTAGAAACTCTTATTATTCAATTGAAAACCACACATAAAGAAGGTTCTAATCAGATTGTAGATTATTAACATGATTACATTAGTCATCTTATTCGATTAATGCTAATACTTGTAAATCTCGTCAAGCATTCATGATTATAACTTATGTTAACAACAAATCAAGTTTCTTTCATAACTCAGGTGTTGGTTATACTATACAATATGAACTATGAAAGTGCCAAGCATTTGTTGTACCAAGTGTTATACAACATAAATCAAGATTAGTCATTTAACAACTAAGTATTAAAAAGTGAACAAGATAACAAATACAAAACATGTTAGTATCAAATATTAAAGTCCATATTGAGTTTACATTATACTTATTCTTACACCATTAGTGTAACCTTTTCACCTTAACATAATAAACTTAGCTAGACATATTCTTTCATTATGTCTAGTTAAGTTTATTATGTCAAAATACAAAATAAGAACATAAATAAGATAAGAGTTAGCTAAGTAAAGGAAATGAAATGAAAGTTAGAAACTTGATATTGATGAAAACAAAGTATAAACATTATAAAAAATACAAAGAGAGAAAGCAAGAGCATGATCTTGATCTGGAAACCAAGATTTTTAAATGCATGGCAAATGCCTCCTTTTATAGACCAAAATTAGAAACTATTGATTTGATGACTAATTTATGAGTGGGTGACCAACTCTTAACTTGGTAACAATCCTTATCTTCTTTTGTCTATCCAAAACGTCATTGATAATGTCATAATTAGAGCCACTTGAAAACATGAAAGTTGTAGGAAATTATCTCAACTTTCTTGTGTAAACAATTAAGGTCATTTGGACTTCTAGAACTCTAGGTATGGGCTAAACACTGAACAGTACTCGGGCTAGAAGACAAATTCATGCTTCTTTGTTATTGCTACAATTTGGGCTTGAAAATGACCTTTTTAGATCCTGGGCTTTACATGAAAATTGAAGGTCTATGTCTTATCTTTCCATCCATATAAAGTAAACCTAAATATGATATCTATAGCTCCATATATGACTCAATTATCGAACAATGTTCTGGTTTGAATTGCATCGACATCTCTTTTCTAAGTTTGGCCATCTCTTTATCCTTTCAATTTCAATTTTTAAATTCATTAATTAATCCTTTTATTTATGTGATAGACCTACATTTAAAATGAATATTTACCACAAATTAAAATATCTTATATTATTAAATATATTATTATAAAACATGTTTTAGTTAAGAAGTTATTAATACTTCAAGTACAACATAATAATATAAAAACCTTGATAAAAATACATTGTTAAGTATTAATCATATGACAAGCCATATTTTTTTATAATAAATTTTTTTGTTGAAATAAAAGCAAGTTTTAAACTTTGTGTACCAGTTAAGAAATAGTATCTTAAAAAGGAATCACTTTGAATTCAGGTTATGTCTAAGGTTTGGACAACCTCACGGTAAGTCTATGCAAATTTCACTTATCTTCACGATTCTTGTTTACATTACCCATTAACTAAATTAGATTTATTATGGCTCACTTCAAATAACTCATTCTCTATTCCTTAGTTTGCTCAAAACAATCCATTTTTTAAAAGTCATCACCACCTCTTAAGCCTGCACAACGTCCTAGATAGCCTCATCATAGAGTGAGTTGTTACCATTTTTGTTCATCAAATAGACTACTCTAATATCAAGTGACATAACATACAAATTGATAAAAATTAAGGTTCCTAAGCTCTAAAGTTACAAGATGTAAAATCAATTAAAACTAGAAAACTAAAAAATAATAACTAAAAAAATCAAGCCATGAAAAAATATAAATTAAATTGATTAGGATATTCAAAAAAAAAATATTCAATTTGATTTTGATTTCATAAGCCTAAAACCAAAAAATCTCGACTGAACCAAACCAATTTATTTAAAAAAATTAAAATAACCAAATTGAATCCAAGCCAGTCATAAACCCCATTAGAAAGTCCAAAAAAAGTAGAAAAAACTATTTATTTTTTTTAATATAAAATAACCAAAACAAACTAAAACTAGTCGTTTGGAATTAATTTCATTTCGATTTTAGTTTTATTTTTTGTATTTTACAAAATTTTTGTTTGGTTACTTTTATAAATAAAGCTCATACTGAATCAAAAGTAATCACCTCTAGGTACAACCTTAACATTATATATATATATATATATGAGATACGATCCAAGTAAGGTCAAATTTGGATTTTAATGTAAAATGTGCAACTATCCAGTTTTACGACCACGCAACCTGCACACAAAGACGCCAATTTTTGGACTTCGATTGACCTCAAATTTTAACCCAATGTAATACAATATGTCGTAAAATTTCAGCTCAATCCAACAGTTGGATTGAGAATTACGACTGTTGCCGTAAAACTGGATAGTTAAACATTTTACATCAAAATCCAAATTTGACCTTGCTTTGATCGTGTGTGTGTCTATATATATATATATTAGTTATAGAACTAAAATCTTGTATAGAAAATAATTTATAATTATAACTTACCTAACAATTAAAAATCACCAAGCATTATAATTGCTAAATAAAAAAAATATTAATTAATCTAAAATTTCTAATCTAAATTGGAAAAATAATCTAAATAATATAAGGTAAATAAAGACAATCCGGCATATTAATTTCCAAGCCTTATTTAAAGGCCTTCCCGATTCCTAATCATCATAAAATTTTAATCTAATATGAGATAGAGTTTTTGGAGCAATAGGATTAAATGTTAAGCTTGATTACTAAATTATATCTTAAACTTTTTAAATCCTAAAAATATTAACCATTAATAAAATAATACAATAAATGCTATTCTGCTAAAAATATTGAAGAAACTTCCCCACGTTAATATTCAAGAACAAGAATGAATTCTAAAAGGAAAACGTCCTAAATTTATATAAAAAAAATTGCATTTAACAAAAAGAATTCCACTTAACATTGATTGAATAAAATATAAGTGCACATTATCAATTCTAAGCACAAACTTGCTTTCAGTAGAAAAACAAAAATTAAACATGGAGAGAAACTTGTATTTTGAGTTACAAAAGTACAACTAGACCTTTTCTTTGATAAAAAAATTATTGTTTTGAATAATATTCACTATAAAGCATTGATTTCCTATATCATTCATCCCCGTTTCATATAAATGATAATTGGTTGAGCAATTAATCAATCAAGTTACTTTATAAATATTGGTGATAAAATTTGCATTTTTTTCATGTAAACTCTATGCTAAATCGTTTAACTCCCAACCAAAAAATAATGCATTTAGAGAAAAGTCTTTACAATTAAAAGTAAAAATTTCTAGTTAATATGGTATAAAATTATCGGAGAAAGATAAGAACAAATTTGTATATGAAAAATATCGACAATCAGGATTTGACAAAAATAACTTGTGATATATTAATTGGGTGGCATTTTCATAATTAGAAAGGAAAATAAGCTTGAAATCTTCTTCTTCTCTTCATTTACCAATAGTTGACAACATTAATAAAGGAGGAAAATAAGCTTGAAATCTTCTCCTTCTCCTATATTTTCTCTCTCTCAAGTTTCATGCTACAAAATAAGAGCTAAGTGATTTTACAACTAAATTAGAAAAACTTTAGAGAGAGAGGTTGGGAGTTTGGAAAAATAGAGAGATAAAGTGTGTAAATTAGAAGGGAAAATAGAGGATTCTTAGAATTGGTTGAAAATGCTTATAAAATTAGATCAATTGGTCATGGTAATAGATTTCTTTTCAATTAAATGTATTTGTTTTCTTGATTTTGAATGAAATGTATTTGTTTTCTTGATTCTGAATGGAGGATTCAAAAACTTTAATTTTAAATTGTTAAGGTTGATGTAATCTTTAATGGATATTGATTAGTATATAAAAATCTATTTTTATCAAGGTTTTATATAATTATTTTATGCTTAAAGTATCATTAAATTCCAGTTTGATAATATAAGATAGCTTTAATTTATTGTAAATATTCATTTTAAATATGGGCATATCTCACAATTTAAAGAATTGATTGATATGATTAACTATTAAAAGTAAAAAGATAAAAAAAAAGTTGCGTGTAAAAATGATATGCTGATTCAATTCAAACTAGAATATTTTTCAATCATTAGGTTATATTTGGAGCTGTAAATTTTGGATTTAAGTTTGGTTTATATGGCTAGAAAAGTTAAGACATAGGCCTAAAACATTAATGAGAGTCGAAGACTTAATTCTGTTATTTTAAAGTCCAAATCTTAGTAACAACGGAGAAGTTAGAATCTGTCCTATAACCTAGATATTATTCAGTGTTCAACCCATATTTGAAGATTTAAAAGTCCAAATGCACTGATTTGTTTTTTGTTGAAAAGTTGAAATAATTTCCTAGAAATTTCATGATGACTATAAGTTCAAACTTTGACATTAACAATGATGTTTTTATTCAGATAAGAAGATAAGGATTGTTTCAAAGTCAAGAGATGACCACCCACTTAATAATTAGTCATCAAATCAATAGTTTTGAATTTTAGCCTATAAAAGGAGGCACATGTAATTATTATTTAAAAGTATATTTTTATCAAGGTTTTATATTATCATTTTGCACTTGAAGTGTCAATAACTCCTTAACTAAAACATGTTTTATAAATAAGTCTAATACCATAAGATACCTTTAATTTATGGTAAATATTTATCCTAAATGCTGGCTGATTACATAAATAAAATGATTGATTTATGATTAAAATACTGAAATTAAAAGGATAAAGAGAGGGTAAAGCTAATAAAAGAGATGTTGGTTTAGTCAAAACTTGTATATTGTTTGATAATTAGATTATAATTAGAGTTTTAAAACTTGGATTTAAGTCTGTTTTATATGGATGGAAAAATAAGATATATGCTTAAAACTTTCATGAAAAGGCAAGATACAATTTTGCTATTTGGAAGTCCAAATCTTTTTTTTTTTTGGTAAGTTGATGTATATATTAAAGGAAAACAATACAAAGATTATAAGGGGCATACCCCAGATTTACAATGAGAGCAGAAACATAAAACAACAGATAGCTACAAGTTAGCCACCAAACTGAAAACTCAAGACCTAACTTGATTCGTTAGGAAAACCAATACAACCAGCTAAATATGAAATGAAGAATCTATGTTATTAACCCTCCAAGCTCGTTGGATCCTTTTATTTTCATCTGTTGGTAGAACGTTCCTCATCAAATCAAGCTTATCACGGGTGATACATTCGATTTGATGAAAGACCAAATTCTGAGTTCTAGATATTCCAGCAAAGGTCCTTGCATTCCTTTCTTGCCAGATATGATATACTGTAGCTGCAAAACTGAGTTTACGAGAAAAATTGACGAAACTTTTGCCATGCCAAGTGACAGTGGCCCATCGAATCCATTCATCCCATCCTTTAGTCATTCTTGGAATGTTGCATCTATCACAAACATCCCACCAGATCGCTTTAGTATAGGAGCATTCAAAGAACAAGTGGTTGTGATCTTCGTTGTTCCGGAGACAGAGTGAGCATCTATTGGGACCATGTATATCGAATCGATGAAGTCTATCTTGGGTTGTGAGTTTCTGTTGGACAGTCATCCATAGAAGAAACGAATGTCTTGGAACATCATTCTTAAACCACACAATGTCATGCCATTCGACTATCGTATGATGAAATCTTAGTTGTTCCCAAGCTATTTTGATCGAGAATCTGTGATTTGGTGAATCCAGCCAAACAATCTCATCATTTTTCCATATCATAGGATTAGAATTGCAAGGAATAGCTTCTACAAGGGGGTGCCAGCCAATAGCGTGAGTGGTAAGAATTTTCCATTCTGAGTTATGAATCAGCATACTGACCTTCGCGTTCTTTTCCATACCTGAATCATAGATGAATCTATCACCGTAAGAATCTGCAACCCAGATACGAGTTTTAGAAGTCCAAATGATCTCAATTTTATTTTATGAAAAGTTAAGACAATTTTCTAAAACTTTTATAAGATTGGTTCAAATTCTAATGTTATCAATGATGTTTTGTTCAGTCAAGAAGATAAGGATTGTCACCAAATTAAGATGTGGTCACCCATTCAATAATTAGTCATCAAATCGATAGTTTTAAATTTTGACCTATAAAAAGAAGGCATTTGCCATATATTTAGACATCTTAGTTTTAATATGAAGATCATGCTCTTACTCTCTCTTTATTATAATGCTTAAGTTTTATTTATATTAATCTCTTATTTATACTTCTCATTTCCTTTTCTTAGTTAACTTTTATCTTATTTATGTTCTTATCTTATTTATTTATATTTCTCTCTTTTATTTATTAGTTAAGTTTATTATGTCAAGATAAAGAGGTTACACTAATGGTGTAAGAATAAGCATAGTGTAAACTTAATATGAACTTTAATATTGGATACTAATATGTTTTGTATTTGTTATTTTGTTTTTTGGTAAGTTGATGTATATATTAAAGGAAAACAA